>CM029595.1:83286230-83786230 GCA_017311375.1 Mytilus coruscus | reverse complement strand
ACGGAATCTGCCGAGGTTTGCCGATTGCTGTTTCCTTAGAATTTATCCAAACTTTCGATTTCTTCGTTTATTTCCGTAATCCCTAAAGCAACCGAGAATGACAATATTGTAGGGCGCCACACGCTGGTGTGTAAATAACATGGCATGTTTCAAGTTAATTAATGTGTCATTAAATTGCGCGCGGCATCGCAGATGAAACGTTTGAAGTCGGGTCGTAGTAGTTTCTGTCAATATAGTACTTCCATGCTTTGATGGTGTCTTCCTCCTATTCCCACTTTTTAAAAATCACTATTCCTTCTATTCCCACATGCAAATAACAATAGATGTTTTGATAAATAATTTGTTTTTATAACAATCAAGGTTTATTAAAAATTCATCTAAGATTTACCTGCATGTTTTAAAAGAAAACATATTTCTTACACTGTTTAAGTATACTATTATATAAAAAAAATAATAATACACTTTTTATTTTTAATATTTTTTTCTTCTTTAAAGAAATACTTAAGTAAGATTAAAAATCATTGAATTTGTAAACTTAAAAATTGTCATCCGAACAAATAAACATGATAAATTGATGATAGATAATATTAAAACAAAATATAATCTTAAGATGTGAAATAAAAGTATACCCTATCAATAATATTACTTGAACCAACAATCAAAGATGTGAAATAATGGGTGAAAACTGTTCACTTTACTTCTAAGCATGAATAATAAACGGACAGCAATCAAATTTGATTAACAGACGACAAAACAGTTGGGCGTATGTTAATCTTCAGTACTCAAAAGAATCTAACACACTTAGCAGCTGCAGATATCATATATGGTGATGGTACATTTTACTCCTGTCCGAGCCTATTCTTCCACCTTTACACATTTCACGCAATGGTTGACTGCGCAATGTGTTCACTGGTACACTGTTTACTTCCAGCCAAGAGCAAACTAGTATACACAAGGCTCCTGTCTTTACTCAAAAATGTATGCCACCATCACCAACTACAACTTCAGCCTACCACTATCTTCCTGGACTATGAAGTCGCCATCCGAAATGCAGCATATTATGTATTTCCTACAATCAACGCAAAAGGCTGTTTTTTTCGACTACAAACAATGCATCTGGAGAAAAGCACAAGAAACAGGTTTTCAGGTTCCATACAAGGAAGACAACAACTTTCATCAACTAGTACGCCGTGCCGCTGTCCTTCCATTTGTACCTACTGCTGAGGTCGAAGATGTGTGGTTTAATGCCCTAACAGACATAGATCAGATTGATACTAACATCAACTAAAAGCCCTTTAAAGACTATGTAACAACATACTGGGTCGAACAGAAAAGTCACCTTTTGGAACCATTACACAACACAGGAAACGAGGAATACAAATCATCTAGAGGGATAGCACAGCAAGCTGAAGAAACATGTCCAGCACCCACATCCAAACATCTTAAAACTACTGAAACATGAGGAAGCTTTCAACGCCCTGACCATGATACACTATGCAACCGATGGGAAAAGAGTGGCCCAAAAACAAAAGTGTGTCGAAATCAACAACAGATTAGAAAAGCATAAGGTTAGACACCACAACCAGGAAGTCACAACAGTACAGTTTGGTGATGCAGCCTCCCACCTTATTCACGTTGAATGGATTAATAAACTTTAATAGATTTATATACAGTTAATTTCTTATGTGTGAGCTACAATGTGTGATTTGTTTTTGTGCTGTTGTATTGTTTGTTTCATATTATAATGCTCGCTTGAATCTACTGTTGTATTTGTGTTATAAAAGAAATAAAATGATTTGTTTATATTTGTTTCCATTTCTTTCATAATTAAAAACACAGATTTCAGACACATACAAAAATAACCTATTACCTGTCCTAAAAACACTTGTCAATCAAAAGTTGATTAAACAGTGTTTATACAGTATAATCCTTTGTTTGCATAAGTTTTCCCCCTATTCCCACATGAAATTTTAACTTTTCTTACCAGATTTATAAAAAGTGGGAATAGGAGGAATGAACCGCTTTGATATACTTTGTATACTGAATAATTGAACATGTACGATATTAATTAAATTACTTTAAATTGTGCATCTATATTGTTTAGTGGAGAATAGAAATGTCATGGTCACCCTGACTTCTACGCGCCTACAAAAATCAATACTGACGTAGGGTGCGTGCGGGATGTATAAATACGCAACCACTTTTGAAGTTTAGGCCTTTCATCTAGATCGACCCCTGGCTGAACCAAAGTACTACATTTTTTGGTAGTTGCCCTCGCCCTCAATATGGTTGAAATATATTTGCCACAAGACGTTAGGCAAACAGTGATCACAATTTGCAGTTGAATAAAGCAATGCACGAACCCAACAATTATTTTAGTAGGACGATATTACAGTTAAGAACGGTGTGATTTCATATCAACAGGTGTAGTATATATTTTAAGCTTGCTTTGAGAAACTCCAAAAATGTCAATCTAAATCCCTGAGACGGCTTGACGGAATCATGCCAAGTTTGAATGTATTTTTCTGCCACAATGTAGAAATGAAGTTGTGCACATGCTTTATACATTTTTGATCTGATCAATTTTAAGGATTCCTACACCAAACATTGACTTCGGCATTTCAGCTAATAATATTTTTAGACGACTGGCGACACACGTCTTCCTGTGAAGGATCGCCCATTTTTATTGTTTTGCTAGACCATTGTGTTGTAAAAATTCCGTATTATTGTAAGTTATATTTCCCCTATACTCCCACAACATGGTTTTGCGCTTGTCCTGTTTATATCTTCACTTATATCTTATAATTTATTTTGCCATTTTGGTAATTTGGTCTTTTTTTATTTTAATATATATTCATCATTATTTTTTATTTAACGATTTGAATGTTGACACGTGTCTGTTGGTGAATACCGTTTGTTGACCTCTAAATGTTTCCTTCTGTGATTTTATAGTTGGGTAGCTGTCTCTTCGACGAAACCGCCAAAAACGCACACATCTTTATAGCACGACCAATAGACCAGTTTCACATAAGAGACTTATCAACCCTGATCACGAAATCATATCCACGTTTTAGTTTAAATCTCGCGATAATTAACGATATCATACGTGACAAGGGGGCTATCCGATTGACTCTAATATTTGGCAACACAATAATAAATTAACCGATAATACACATCTCTCTCTTGGTGTGTGCGTGAGGCAGGTAAACAGATGATACAATCATACCAGTACACAGTATTTTTGTCACGGAGATCGTAGTTATTTGAGAAGTTGTCACTAACATCATAGATATAATACAGCTATTATATAATGATCTTTGGAAATAACTGACATTAAACAATTATTGTATATTAATAAATGTAACCGTATTATGATTGAGACGAATAAATTTATATATTGGTCCCAGATTATTTAATTTTAAGTATTAATTATCGTTTATTTTATATATTCAAAATAAATAGTATGACCGTTTATACAGAATACGAATATTCAAAAGATTATTGAAAAAAAAAAATTAGAATAACATAAATTTAAAATAAGAAGATGTGGTATGATTACAAACGAGACAACTAGCCACCAGAGACCAATATGAAAGAGATGAAAGCAACCATAGGTCACCATACGACCCTCAACAATGAGAAAAATCCATACCGAATAGTAAGCTATAAAAGGTCCCGACGCAAAACAATTCAAGCGAGAAAATAAGTAATCTTGTTGACGTTCAAGTTCATAACAGTTGTATTTATAAATGAAATTGTTTTAAACAAAAGTACAAATCTTGCAGTTGCTATTTTTTGCTTACTAAAGCTGTATGTCAGATTGATTATTTGTGAAAAGAGAAAAATATTTCGTTAAAAAGAAAACAACCTATACATCAGAAAAACATTTAATATCAGTTCCGTTCCAGTATCAATTCGCCCTGTGTGAGTTACCGTAAACAATTCTCAGTTTTTCTCAAATATATTTTTACATCTTGTTGTAACATACAAGGGTTAGGGCCTACAGTTAAGTTTAGTACTATAGACTCGAACTTTTAATCTTCTTTAAAACGAAAGCCTGTAAATGTTATGGTGACTTTTGCGCGACATTTTATGGGTACGAGGACCAGTAAGTGGCAGTAAAGAATGTTGCATGATAAATAATTGAAATTTCCACTTGAGGTATTATGTAGGTATATACGAAAAATGATAGAATTGTTCCTTACATGTACTTTTCCAAAGATGTAGTATATATTGTGATATGTTAAAAAATATATATAAAAATCAATGATAGGTCACCGAGCTTGTTTTCTAGCTACCGGCTGTGAAAATATGAAACATTTTGTATGGATTATACCGAGAAAAGGCATCATTATATGAATATTTAAAAGTGAACTGTCTTGAGCAGGCCCCGAAACACTAATGTATACTAGTTCAGGAAAATGGACGCCACTCTACACTCCGAAACATAGATATGAACCAAAATGAAAAAAAAAATACAAAACTAACAAAGGCAAGAGGTTCCTGACTCAGGACAGGCGCAAAAATGCTGCCGGCTTTAACATGTTTACTTTTGTGAGATATCAACCTTCCCCCTATAAGTACATTTTAATAAACTTTAACAAAAAAAAATAAACCTTTAAATATCCCTTATGAATTAAAAAAAACCCTATACTTATAAAAAAAGTTAATGTTTCAAAACATATAAAATTTATCAAGAGTAGACCTAACGGAAAACTATAATTTTTTAAAGGAGACAGAATTGTTAGACCACTTGCGACCTGTGAGTAGATGAAATGGGAGTAGACCAACTGGGATGTTACCATTTTCAGTACCTGCTGATACCTAAAGTTATCTAATCAACATCAATAGAATTTTATGGTACATATACTGTATTGTACTGTAAACTAAATTGTTTAAAGCCGTGGGCTATGAAGTAATAAAAATCTTCAGAAATACAAGTAGGAGGTAAACAAGTAAATTGAATGCTTTTATTAACATAAAATCTTCAAAATTGTCTGAACAAAGTATAATGAACAGTTCTTGTAGTATAAGCAGTATCACTGTTCACTATGTATAAACATCACTTATATTACATATATGTGCCCATTCAATTATTTACATTTTTTAAATTTAAATATGCTATAATGTGACTTTTTCAGATATGCATTAAAAATCTACCATTTTTTCTGTGCATTCAAACACTTATTTGATTAATATATTTCATACATGTATATTATGACTTTTTCTGGACATGCTCCATTTAGAAAACTTTACTCTGTCATATATTGCTACTTTAATCTTGTGACATTTTTCCTAGTGACTTTTCCCTATAGTTTTTTGTGACTTTCTTGCTTATGACTTATCATTTTAACAAAATCAGAAATCATATCAAAATTGCCTTTTCCTTTAGTTTAATTCAACTTAAGAATTTTATTGTATGCACAAATTGAAATGTAATTTTTAACTCATCTAACTCCAAAGGGTCAAGTGACCCTATATTGACCCCTTAAGGAGTTTATAGTCAATTTTTAACAATTTTTCGTAAATTTTTGTAATCTTTTACAAAAATCTTTTCCACTTAATCTACTGGGCCAAATAGAATTAAACATAGCCACAATTTTCAATAGGGTATCGTGATTGAAAAATATATCCGATGATAATGCTCTCCAACCAACATTGCCGCCATGACTAAAAATAGAACATAGGGGCTTACTATTGAAGTCTATGGGACAATTGTAAAAAAACAGTTTCAAATGGTCACAACTTGAAAATCAATTTAAATAATGATAAGGGTCTTCAGTAACTATTGTAAGACTCAATGGGATGACTTGATTTTTTTCCAGGGGGTTGCAATTTTTTCAGGCGGGTGCTTATTATTTCTGCTTGATATTTTCCATTTTCAGTATTTATTATTTGTTATGTTTATTACTGATTATCGTAGTCTCTATTGTTCTTTCCTTAAGTTCCTCATAAAAGTAAAATTTCTATTTGTTATTTATATAAATTTTGTAGTCAATATTGCTGCAAAATTGTCTGGGTATTTAATATTTATTTTTCCAATATCTGTTTTAAAGCATTTTCCAAATGGAATGTTTTTAAGATATTAATTTAGCTTTAGAAATATAATCAAGTGTCTTTATTTTTCTTTGGCCATTTATCTCTTATCATTGTTTAAACAATTGGACTGCTTAATGTTAGTAAGGAATTAAATATAAATATAAAAATAATATTGTATGTTATTTTTAGCTAGTTATATCATTTCTATTTGTATGAAGCATTTTAAAGACTCTTTCTTATCATTTTGACTTCTATTTCTAAAATACTTGTACCTTGCCTTGATTTTAAATTATTTCATTTTCTTTAAATAGTTATTTGAAAACATGTATATTGACATTTCATGAAATGTTAGTCTATATGTTTTTTGTTGATTTCTTTTATATTTTATATGAATAAGGGTAAATAATCAAAAACATCTTTATGATTCTGAAGTTAACATGATTGATTAACCTAATTTTCTTTGGATTTCACATGACAAATTGTTGTCACTTGCACCTTTCCTCTCTTTTGGATAAATCAATATACAAATTGACAATTCTTTTGTTTTATAGTTTAGGTAAATCTACGGCGTTCATCAATAATGATCGTGTGATTATCTCATTTATGTGGTTTCCGCGTGCCATATGTATTGCATTAATGCAAGGTGAGTCATGAATGTCCCTTCTGTTTAAATTTTTTTTAGCGTTCAAAAAGTGTGGACACAGACATGTGCTGTCTGATAAACGATTTAAATAATGACATGAGCAAGTGCGCATTCTGGTGGGTGCTAGAAGGCGCATATGCAACTTTAAAATCTTAAATTCGGTTGTGGTGTCTAGTTGGTGAATATGAACACTGTTTTATATTGAAAAAAAATGATACAGATTGTGCCGAAAGTACCAACAAACTAACAATGAAGGACGTGTGACTCTCAGTAGAAAGACACGACAATTTGCATGTCGGATGTAGTTCTGCAAATATGTTGCATATTTGATATTTTCATGTCTAAACTAAACATTTAAGGAATTTCAATTTCACAGAAATCTTCGAGTCTTATGAATTTAATGCAAGATAAAATCAGTACTTTAGAAATCATTGAAACATTTTGATGATACCGAGATACAATCAATGGATTTGACTTCTGTTTGGATATGCGAGTTTTGTCTCATTTACAATGTTTACGATGTGATCATTTGCAATGAAATACATTAGAAGGCTTTGTATTTGACTTGGAAGGCCAAACTGAAATTTACAGGATTTAAGTAAAAATAAAAGTTGATTGAATATTTTAAAATTTGAAATGAGTGCAAAATATGAATAACAGTGCTTTAATACTTCAGGAAATCAGATGGAATTAAAGTAATGATACAAAGAATACAATGAATACATATAATTGCGTCTGTTTTGCGTAATGAGCTTTGTCCCGTTTACACTTGTTGAAATGTGATCGTTTGCAATGGGCATCATCAGTAGGTTTCCCATATGAGGAGGTGACAGATAGCTATAGTTAGGTGTATAGACATACATGTTTAAACGAAGGACATAACATTGAATGAAAGATTTTAGAACTAAAGAAATCAAATTGTAAAGATAGCTATCGAGGGACCAGCAATTAAAATGTTACACTTAGGTATAAGCAATTTGATGTAATACATTAATATAACATACACCTTTGGTTTTAACATTTTGTACTTTCAATTTTTATGATTACTACTCTGAAATCATAAATGTTGCATACATACTGCATAGTAAAAGCACCAACATAAACATAATATAAATGGGATTCAATCTAAAAATATGCAAAAGCATGAATAAAAGTAGATTTAAAAATGTTGTATATATTTGTACACATATTGTATGATACACAATGTTCATGAAAAGGTAACTTCACTTAAACAGGTTTGCAGAAAATTATAAGCCAATGAGCTCCCTTTAGAGTGAGATCCATGATGTTGACATGGACGGCATCAACTTCTGTTGATCAGTACCAGTAAAGACTTACTGCGATGGAAATCAAAATCTCCTCTTTTGTACAACTATCACCCTATCGTTACTCCCTATCATCATTAGAGTTGATTTTATAGTATTTATTGAATGATTTGCACTGTACAATCCTTATTTACATTGTAAAAAGACATCCAAGGCCAGCAAGAGTGACGGTCTTAATTATTGATTCCATATACCCAGTAGATAATTAAATTAAATATCGGTGTACTCAAATGTTAAATACTCATAAGGTTTTGGCACTTTGATTCTTTTGTGGTAGTAGTGTTTGACAAAACATAGACCATTATAGCTTCTGAGATATAATCAGCAACTTCATCAAATATTTAATCTTAATTTCTCAACCTTAGCATATATTATGTTGCTAATGACAATAGTGACATATTGCAGTGGCTCACCCCTGACACTCATTTCAAAGGAAGTCCCCCAACCTCCGAGACTTTGACTTTAATGTAAGACTTTGAAGGGAAAAGGGTCGTCACGCATAACTTACACCTTTGTACATGTTGTAGCTCAAAAAGCTTAGCAGGTATGATACATGTATAACTGTATCTTATTCAAGTACATCCTCCAGCTACCACATATTATACAATCATGTTTATCAACGTGTATAGATGACCTCAGTTGCCTAGTCATCTAAGTACTCCATCTTCAATGATCAATTAGTCTAGCCTGTCAACGAAGTTTGTGAGTTTAAATCCTCCGCTTTGTAGGTGTATGGTACCCAAAAGTCGCTGGTTGTCTCTATGTACTCTAGGTTCTTCCAACAAAACAATTGCAATATAAATAAGAAGATGCGGTATGATTGCCAATGAGACAACTCTCCATCGAAGTCACAATGTACAAAAATATAACAATTATAGGTCAAAGTACGGCCTTCAATACGGAGCCTTGGCTCACAACGAACAGCAAGCTATGCTAAGGTATGTCTCAAAATTCAAATATATACTACTTGTACTAATTTAAGACAAATTTGCGACATTTCCATTGTGATTACTGAGGTCCAAATTTGAGGGCTCTTGCATGTGTAAAAAAATGCTCAAAATGATCTGAAATTAACAGCATTTCCGTTTCAAAGGATGTTGAACTCATTAAAGAAGAAAAATAAAAAGATATGATAGAAAAATTGGGTGTAAAAGTGCCCCTCCAAATGTGTTGTTTCATTTTTTTTTTTTACCAGGCTTATAAGTTTACTTCGTCAGACGCACGTTCAGTTTACAGCCTAGCTTGAATCAAAACGATCAGAAGTAGTAATCCCTTCTTTCAGATTTGTTGTGATATAAATCATGTCTGCTAGTTTTGAATATGATAATGTTGCATGTTATTTGCTCTTGGAAATGTTATGTTGAATTTTGTACTACATATTGATATAATATTTATGAAGAATCTTC
Organism: Mytilus coruscus; assembly: GCA_017311375.1. Taxonomy (NCBI): domain Eukaryota; kingdom Metazoa; phylum Mollusca; class Bivalvia; order Mytilida; family Mytilidae; genus Mytilus; species Mytilus coruscus. The sequence goes on along the minus strand of CM029595.1, from coordinate 83,776,817 downwards.
TATGTATCTGTTTTGGGATCATACGTCATGTATTATTCTTAGTTTTTGGCGGCTTGGATTTTATACAGTCATATTGCTTTCTTGTAATCTCTAGCGAATACATGTTTTTCCATCGAATTCTAAGTTCATACAGTTTTATAAACTAATAACTTTCGAGTTCTGAACATTCGGTTTATCAATGAGTTTAAGGAATAGTCATATAAAGTAATTGTAAGGACACCTGTCTAGTCTTGAAAATTAACCAATGTTCTGTTGATTAATATTGGTGAATTATATCGTTAGATTGCTGTCTAATTGAATATATGACGTGTTTATGTATTTTGTGGTACTTTTGTCTGCTTTTGATTTTAATTTAACATTTACGTATCGGACGTTTATCTTATAGTCTGCTAGTATTATGTTAAGGGGTATGTAAAATTGGCTTTTCACTCTATGCTCTTCTACCATTCCAATAAGATTTTTTACAGTTGCATTAACTAGTTTATTTAAGAGAAAAATCTCTAACACAAAGCTCGTTTTACTACTCTGGTTATGTAATCAACTATGACAAATGCAAATTTTGTAGAAAGATACAAGCAGATTTATCTCCGTTTAAAGAGTTTTGAAGAAGAATAATGGTACTTTTGGTATTCATTTTTACCATTTTACATTAAAAAAGGAGTTATATTCATAACTAAAACCAAATGCATATTATGATTGCTGTATTTAAAGCATGCATGACCTGCCATTTCTCTTCTGATACAAATGCACACTTTGTTTGCAGAGTATAAACATAAAGGATTACTTCAGCAAATTGTAAATGACCGAATTAGGAGAGGTTTCGATAATACTTCACTTATGATCACGAGGAAAAAGACTGATCGCATCAAATAACGTAGATATAAATTTTAAAATTCATTGTTTGTGTTTTAAACAGAAATATTTTATATTAATTTTTACTAAGTGATATGACCCCTCCAAATCTCATGTTCGTTAATGTAATGACACTTTTATTCAATTACAGACAAATGCCACAAGAACGAAATTAGAGTTAAATAGTTATTGAAATCTTTGTTTGCACATTATCGGTAATATTTGTAATTTTCTACATGTTACAAAAAGTATGCTTGTATTTTTCAAGTTACATAAAAAAGAGAAAAAAAAAAACTATCACATCTTTTTCTATCATTTCATTAATATTGCTTTTATGATGCTGATGTTTGGTTCGATACCTTCTACATGTTATCAGAATTCATCAAAGAAACTATACTCACATTTAATACTCCAGACGTGCATTTCGTCTACAGAGAACTCCAAAGTAGCGCCTAAATTAAATCAGTTGGAAGACCAAATCATTAACGACGATAATACCTAATCATTAACGACGATAAATATCAAATCATTAAAGACGATAGATACCTAATTATTGACGACGAATAAAACCTAATCATTAACGAGGATACATACCAAACGACGATAAATACCTAATCATTAACGACGATTAATACCAAATCATAAACGATGATAAAAATCAAATCATTAACGACAAAAAATACTAAACAACAATAACTACCTAATAATTAACGACGATAAATACCAAATCATTAACGACGATCAACACCAAATCATTAACGACGTTAAAACCAAGTCATTTAAACTTCATGATAAACTTTTTAATTTCTCAGCAGTAACATACCCTCTGCTCACGCGTGTTGCAGGATCTCAATATTGACGACTTTAAGTCTAACCCTCCTGACTGCACCTGTGCTAGTTCCTCTTTCATATATAATCAGGCTGGCCACGTTATTACCGGTGACCTAAAAATTGTCAATAACACTTATCTGCGAAATGTGTTATCCAAAGGCCCGAAATATCGTGAGCCTAAATCCATCAATTGGAAACACAACTTCAAAATACTGATGGATTCTGTCAAGGATTATGCCAGGCAATGGGCTAAACGCGAGAAAGAAGACGTAGATACTCTTTCGGAACGGATTAAGGCTGCGAGGTCGTTAATACAAATCAAAATTTAGAAACTGAATGGGTCTATTAATACCCATGCTAAATCAATCTTTAAAGACCCAAATGTTGCAAAACACTTGTCCTACCTCCATGACAAATATGTTGTTGTCCCCGCAGATAAAGCCCCAAACAACATCGTTTTTGTGTGCAAATAACATTACATAAACTGCGTGATAAATGAATTAGGTATTGACAATTTACTTGGAAACTCAACATATACACCCACGACACTTACAAAAGAGGAAATCCTGATAATCATGGGTTCTTTTCTATGTTCCTTTGGAATTTCGACCAAAGATGAAGAACTGGATCTTCCATCACTGTATTGGATACATAAACTTAAAAACAACGGTATATTGCTGGGTCTTCCAAGTGCTCCACGAAACCTCTTTCTAAATTACTAACATCAATTTTATCAACAATCAAAGCCGGGCTTCAAAGTTATTGTGAAACTACCTATTCTAGACGTGGCGTGAATCTGCAGATGTGGATACTAACAAATTCAAAAGATCTTTTAGAATACATACAATCTAAGTCTCTTTCATCTTGCAATAGTATTAAAAAATTTGATTTTCTACACTTTACACAAGTATTTCCCATTCCAAACTAAAGACAAATTGAAAGAGTTGGTCCTGCTTTGTTTCATAAAAAGAATGACCAACGAAGATACAAGTATCTTATCTTAGGGAGGGAAAAATCCTTCTTTGTAAAAAATCACTCTGATTCTGACAACAAATTTTCTAAAACTGACATTATCAAGATGCTTGATTTCTTGATTGACAACATATTTGTTACGTTTTGAGGACGTGTTTTTCAACAAACAATCGGCATTCCCATGGGAACAAACTATGCCCTTCCTCTTGCCGACTTGTTCCTTTATTCATATGAGGCTGACCTCATACAGGAACTTCATACGAAGAAAGAAAAGAAGCTAGCAGTACCCTTTAACTTTACTTTCCGCTATGTAGATGATGTTCTCTCACTAAATAATTCAAAATCTCGTGACTATGTCGAACTTGAGATAAAGGATACAACAGATACAATTAAGTCTGCCTCATATCTTGACTTACACCAAGAAATTGACAATGAGGGTCAGTTGAAAACAAAACTTTACGACAAAAGAGATGATTTCAGCTTCCCAATTGTGAACTTTCCATTTCTATGTAGCAACATTCCAGCAGCGCCTGCATACGGAGTATATATCTCCCAGTTGATACGATATTCCAGGGCTTGTATTTCCTATCATGATTACCTAGATAGAGGGTTGCTCATCACAAGGAAGCTATTAAACCAAGAGGTCCAAGTGGTGAAGTTGATTTCATTCCTTCGTAAGTTTTACGGACGTCATCACGAGTTGGTTGACCGTTATGGAATATCCGTTTCAAAGATGATAACGGATATGTTCCTTATATCGTAACTACAATCCCGTATCCTTTTCCCGCATGTGACCTACCGAATTAGACTTATTACCGGGTTTGTAATAACATGAGCAACACGACGGGTGCCACATGTGGAGCAGGATCTGCTTACCCTTCCGGAGCACCTGAGATTACCCCCAGATTTTGGTAGGATTCGTGTTGCTCAGTCTTTAGTTTTCTATGTTGTGTTAATGTACTATTGTTTGTCTATTGGTCTTTTTCTTTTTTTAGCCATGGCGTTGTCTGTTTATTTTCGACATATGAGTTTGAATGTCCCTCTGGTATCTTTCGCCCCTCTTCATCGTATGGCGTTTGCATATCTCAGTTAACACGTTAATCTCGTTCATTTTAATACTTTACTTCATTAATGAGTTTGTACTTCTTTCACAAAAACTGCGCGAACAGAGTAATGAGGAATATTGATTACAATCGACACACTACATAAGTTTCACGGTCACCATTATATAAATAACACATAGCTGAGAGGGTGATAGAGGTGATTGTTACCGAGAAAACATTGTCAACTGAGGCAAAGCGAAGGTTGACAATGTCTTTTCGTAGGTTAACAATCTGCTCTATCACCCTCTTAGATATGTTTTATTTAATTTATTATACTGAATATTCTGTTATTACTGTATATTAAAGTTTAAATTCACAGTAATATACTATGTCGTCTTGTACATACCAACCATCCGTAACTAATAAATCGCACACTCGATCAAGCGTCTCCGTGAAGGGCAATAGAGTATTTGCCATGGGATAAAGTAAATTATCTCCCCTGTATTAACCAATGAAAATCTGGCACTTTGACATGAAGTATAATAACATCAATTGATTGACCGATGAGATGTGTTGGTGACTCAACTCACTAGCGACATTTTTTTTGCGGTTTCATATCTTCAGACACATCTTGTACAAGAAAAGTCGTGTGGTCTGTACTTTTTTCCGATGGTGCCCTATGTCCGATTGTGCCATTTTGATCGACTATTGATTTGCCTGGCTGGTGATACTTACATGGCAGGAGACGCTTACCGTGTCGATGCATCCGATTTTCTTGATTCAAATAACTTGTTTGCGAGTTAAGCAATTTATTTACCACTAAGATTTTATTACATATGGATCATTATGTTAAAAAAAAAACAGGACGAAAGAAAGGAGTTTCATAACTTAATAGCCAATAGAGTATAGTTTATCATAAACTGCTTTCAAACAAGAGGAAAATTCAATTAAAACTGTCTTGCATTTTGCACGACAGATCGTCTACCTCTCCTTTCACAATGGATAATAATTGCAACTAACCTATCAATGCACTTTTAAATGTAACATAATAAGAACAGACTTTCTCTATGAATACTTGGAATCGGGGAAAATACAACATTAAGACGATTCTCAGAATTGTACTTATGAAAGTTAATGATTTGACATTTTAAGTTTGATGGTGATTTATGTTTTTGTCCATTTAAAGACTATAAACTATAAATGTATTGTATTGTTAATGCTGTAAAGTGATAGTATGTTTTCGTATATAATCACGACATCAGTATCATATACTCGTCCTTGGTAAATGTAAATTGCAGGTGTTTTGTATTTAATGACACACTTGATAATTGTTTCGATCAAAATTTAGAACGTTAGCACAGATTACATATTTTCACATTCAATTTAAAATGGAAATCCGTGTTCTATTAAGTTGCATCTTTGTTAAATGTTTCTCAGATTCAGAATAGTGAGGGTATAACAAAATCACACTTCTTTGCAATTCATGCTCTGTCTCAGCATTGTATCATCCCTCCCCAACAAAAAAAAAAAAACCCAACAAAAAACAAAAATCGCAATCTTTAAATTTCATTTATCCAATATGTATACAAAGAGATGCGGTACGATTGCCGATGAGAAAACTACCTAATGTGTTTAATCTCGCACTTTTAACTTTCCAATACCCGCTCTTTAACATGCCTGAGGTACAATGTCCGAGAAATATATGATATTAAATTTATGATATTTAAAATTAAAAACAAATATGTTACGTAACATTCCAAATGAAAACATTTCAGCAACTGTTTCAAATATGATGGGTATTTTATTTCGAAAAATTATCTAGGATAACATGGATAAGCAGCGCATGCAGTGAATACTATAAAACACCATTTCGTTTAATTAAAATTGTCTTCATAGTTACTGAGAAGGAAACACATTTCTATATAGTTTTATCTTTTTACACCAGGCGTGGAAGAATATTTATTGTTAGATAAAGGCAACAGTAGTATACTTTAATATTAATATTACTTTTACTGTTAAGTCCGGTTTTTGAGATATCCATTTGACGTGACTCTGTGCTTATGTATCCCGTCATACTTTGAACGACAAAATTATTTTATTTATTAATATTACTTTTACTGTTAAGGTAGCACTACAGTCAGAATTTTCTGACTCCAACCAACAGTCTTTAAAGATTAATTTCTCCAAAACTACTCAATGGATTTTTAAAATCTTTAACTCATTTTAAAGCTGAAATATTACTCTTTCTTAATCCATAGATAAATTTATTTTTGGTATGATAAATCTCAAAATATAGCTCATTAATTGCCAAAAAAGTGGTCTTCCAACTTGGATGGAAATGGCACATTCAGGTCAAATGGTAGTAAAAATTTGTTTTCATCCCTTTAATCAACCATATACAAGCTGCAAAACCATGTCTCAGATTTTTGATATATGCCTCCAGTAAGAAGATATATTGATTTAACTGCTGGGTGCCAAACCTCATTTCACCTTTCATCTTTGAAGACCTATAAATTCATTTAGAAACAAATTATCCAAAAACTGGGACACGGTATTGTAGAAAATACTCCCTTTAATCACATATATCAAAGTCAAGCCAAAGGGGGTACCCATAAAGTTTATATTTTCATTTTGTCCTAACAAATCTCATGAAAAATTGTTCTGAGAAATGACCTAAAAACGGAATTTCCCCCTTAGAACCCCTATAAATGCAACATAAATACAAAAATTCCACTGGGAACACCCCAGGAGTGTTCTGACACCATTACTTTATCAATAGAACCACACACTTTGTCTCTTTGATGCTCTAATGCTGTAAATTTTGCATTATGTGTGGCCCTGTGCAACACTAACTTGACATTTGGCGGGAGTTTGACGTCACAGATTTGACCAATATCTGTGATGTAGTAATTAAATATAGACAAAGCTCCGCCTCTGTCCAGACAATCTAAGATAAGAGAATAACAGGATTGACCAGCTGCATATAATCAATATTTAACATCATTATTCTCACTATAAAGAATAATTTTCATTTGCATTTTAAAAAGAAATATACTATTACTGAAATTAGCTAGAACATTAAAATTGTGCATCAAAAGACATGTTCATAAAAAGATCCAAGACCATCCACTTCTTTAAAAAAAGACACTCCCACATGATTTTTGAGTTTTATGGAATTGAAAAATTTCACATAAACTCAAAATTTATATTCTTCCACGCCTGGTGTAAAAAGATAAAACTATATAGAAATGTGTTTCCTTCTCAGTAACTATGAAGACAATTTTAATTAAACGAAATGGTGTTTTATAGTATTCACTGCATGCGCTGCTTATCCATGTTATCCTAGATAATTTTTCGAAATAAAATACCCATCATATTTGAAACAGTTGCTGAAATGTTTTCATTTGGAATGTTACGTAACATATTTGTTTTTAATTTTAAATATCATAAATTTAATATCATATATTTCTCGGACATTGTACCTCAGGCATGTTAAAGAGCGGGTATTGGAAAGTTAAAAGTGCGAGATTAAACACATTAGGGTAGTTTTCTCATCGGCAATCGTACCGCATCTCTTTGTATACATATTGGATAAATGAAATTTAAAGATTGCGATTTTTTGTTTTTTTGTTGTTTTTTTTTTTTTTTTTGGGGAGGGATGATACAATGCTGAGACAGAGCATGAATTGCAAAGAAGTGTGATTTTGTTATACCCCTCACTATTCTGAATCTGAGAAACATTTAACAAAGATGCAACTTAATAGAACACGGGATTTCCATTTTAAATTGAATGTGAAAATATGTAATCTGTGCTAACGTTCTAAATTTTGATCGAAACAATTATCAAGTGTGTCATTAAATACAAAACACCTGCAATTTACATTTACCAAGGACGAGTATATGATACTGATGTCGTGATTATATACGAAAACATACTATCACTTTACAGCATTAACAATACAATACATTTATAGTTTATAGTCTTTAAATGGACAAAAAAACATAAATCACCATCAAACTTAAAAATGTCAAATCATTAACTTTCATAAGTTTAACAATTTTGCAAGTACAATTCTGAGAATCGTCTTAATGTTGTATTTTCCCCGATTCCAAGTATTCATAGAGAAAGTCTGTTCTTATTATGTTACATTTGAAAGTGCATTGATAGGTTAGTTGCAATTATTATCCATTGTGAAAGGAGAGGTAGACGATCTGTCGTGCAAAATGCAAGACAGTTTTAATTGAATTTTCCTCTTGTTTGAAAGCAGTTTATGATAAACTATACTCTATTGGCTATTAAGTTATGAAACTCCTTTCTTTCGTCCTGTTTTTTTTTAACATAATGATCCATATGTAATAAAATCTTAGTGGTAAATAAATTGCTTAACTCGCAAACAAGTTATTTGAATCAAGAAAATCGGATGCATCGACACGGTAAGCGTCTCCTGCCATGTAAGTATCACCAGCCAGGCAAATCAATAGTCGATCAAAATGGCACAATCGGACATAGGGCACCATCGGAAAAAAGTACAGACCACACGACTTTTCTTGTACAAGATGTGTCTGAAGATATGAAACCGCAAAAAAAATGTCGCTAGTGAGTTGAGTCACCAACACATCTCATCGGTCAATCAATTGATGTTATTATACTTCATGTCAAAGTGCCAGATTTTCATTGGTTAAAACAGGGGAGATAATTTACTGTATCCCATGGCAAATACTCTATTGCCCTTCACGGAGACGCTTGATCGAGTGTGCGATTTATTAGTTACGGATGGTTGGTATGTACAAGACGACATAGTATATTACTGTGAATTTAAACTTTAATATACAGTAATAACAGAATATTCAGTATAATAAATTAAATAAAACATATCTAAGAGGGTGATAGAGCAGATTGTTAACCTACGAAAAGACATTGTCAACCTTCGCTTTGCCTCAGTTGACAATGTTTTCTCGGTAACAATCACCTCTATCACCCTCTCAGCTATGTGTTATTTTTATAATGGTGACCGTGAAACTTATGTAGTGTGTCGATTGTAATCAATATTCCTCATTACTCTGTTCGCGCAGTTTTTGTGAAAGAAGTACAAACTCATTAATGAAGTAAAGTATTAAAATGAACGAGATTAACGTGTTAACTGAGATATGCAAACGCCATACGATGAAGAGGGGCGAAAGATACCAGAGGGACATTCAAACTCATATGTCGAAAATAAACAGACAACGCCATGGCTAAAAAAGAAAAAGACCAATAGACAAACAATAGTACATTAACACAACATAGAAAACTAGACTGAGCAAAACGAATCCTACCAAAATCTGGGGTAATCTCAGGTGCTCCGGAAGGGTAAGCAGATCCTGCTCCACATGTGGCACCCGTCGTGTTGCTCATGTTATTACAAACCCGGTAATAAGTCTAATTCGGTAGGTCACATGCGGGAAAAGGATACGGGATTGTAGTTACGATATAAGGAACATATCCGTTATCATCTTTGAAACGGATATTCCATAACGGTCAACCAACTCGTGATGACGTCCGTAAAACTTACGAAGGAATGAAATCAACTTCACCACTTGGACCTCTTGGTTTAATAGCTTCCTTGTGATGAGCAACCCTCTATCTAGGTAATCATGATAGGAAATACAAGCCCTGGAATATCGTATCAACTGGGAGATATATACTCCGTATGCAGGCGCTGCTGGAATGTTGCTACATAGAAATGGAAAGTTCACAATTGGAAAGCTGAAATCATCTCTTTGTCGTAAAGTTTTGTTTTCAACTGACCCTCATTGTCAATTTCTTGGTGTAAGTCAAGATATGAGGCAGACTTAATTGTATCTGTTGTATCCTTTATCTCAAGTTCGACATAGTCACGAGATTTTGAATTATTTAGTGAGAGAACATCATCTACATAGCGGAAAGTAAAGTTAAAGGGTACTGCTAGCTTCTTTTCTTTCTTCGTATGAAGTTCCTGTATGAAGTCAGCCTCATATGAATAAAGGAACAAGTCGGCAAGAGGAAGGGCATAGTTTGTTCCCATGGGAATGCCGATTGTTTGTTGAAAAACACGTCCTCAAAACGTAACAAATATGTTGTCAATCAAGAAATCAAGCATCTTGATAATGTCAGTTTTAGAAAATTTGTTGTCAGAATCAGAGTGATTTTTTACAAAGAAGGATTTTCCTCCCTAAGATAAGATACTTGTATCTTCGTTGGCCATTCTTTTATGAAACAAAGCAGGACCAACTCTTTCAATTTGTCTTTAGTTTGGAATGAGAAATACTTGTGTAAAGTGTAGAAAATCAAATTTTTAATACTATTGCAAGATGAAAGAGACTTAGATTGTATGTATTCTAAAAGATCTTTTGAATTTGTTAGTATCCACATCTGCAGATTCACGCCACGTCTAGAATAGGTAGTTTCACAATAACTTTGAAGCCCGGCTTTGATTGTTGATAAGTACTAAGTCTAATTCGGTAGGTCACATGCGGAAAAGGATACGGGATTGTAGTTACGATATAAGGAACATATCCGTTATCATCTTTGAAACGGATATTCCATAACGGTCAACCAACTCGTGATGACGTCCGTAAAACTTACGAAGGAATGAAATCAACTTCACCACTTGGACCTCTTGGTTTAATAGCTTCCTTGTGATGAGCAACCCTCTATCAAGGAAATCATGATAGGAAATACAAGCCCTGGAATATCGTATCAACTGGGAGATATATACTCCGTATGCAGGCGCTGCTGGAATGTTGCTACATAGAAATGGAAAGTTCACAATTGGAAAGCTGAAATCATCTCTTTTGTCGTAAAGTTTTGTTTTCAACTGACCCTCATTGTCAATTTCTAGGTGTAAGTCAAGATATGAGGCAGACTTAATTGTATCTGTTGTATCCTTTATCTCAAGTTCGACATAGTCACGAGATTTTGAATTATTTAGTGAGAGAACATCATCTACATAGCGGAAAGTAAAGTTAAAGGGTACTGCTAGCTTCTTTTCTTTCTTCGTATGAAGTTCCTGTATGAAGTCAGCCTCATATGAATAAAGGAACAAGTCGGCAAGAGGAAGGGCATAGTTTGTTCCCATGGAATGCCGATTGTTTGTTGAAAACACGTCCTCAAAACGTAACAAATATGTTGTCAATCAAGAAATCAAGCATCTTGATAATGTCAGTTTTAGAAAATTTGTTGTCAGAATCAGAGTGATTTTTTACAAAGAAGGATTTTTCCCTCCCTAAGATAAGATACTTGTATCTTCGTTGGCCATTCTTTTTATGAAACAAAGCAGGACCAACTCTTTCAATTTGTCTTTAGTTTGGAATGGGAAATACTTGTGTAAAGTGTAGAAAATCAAATTTTTTTAATACTATTGCAAGATGAAAGAGACTTAGATTGTATGTATTCTAAAAGATCTTTTGAATTTGTTAGTATCCACATCTGCAGATTCACGCCACGTCTAGAATAGGTAGTTTCACAATAACTTTGAAGCCCGGCTTTGATTGTTGATAAAATTGATGTTAGTAATTTAGAAAGAGGTTTCGTGGAGCACTTGGAAGACCCAGCAATATACCGTTGTTTTTAAGTTTATGTATCCAATACAGTGATGGAAGATCCAGTTCTTCATCTTTGGTCGAAATTCCAAAGGAACATATACATTGACCTATAATGGTTTACTTTTATAAATTGTTATTTGGATGGAGAGTTGTCTCATTGGCACTCACACCACATCTTCCTATATCTATAGAAAAGAACCCATGATTATCAGGATTTCCTCTTTTGTAAGTGTCGTGGGTGTATATGTTGAGTTTCCAAGTTTAACACAACATTAAATGCACGAACAACACGAACCCTTTTTCATCAAAACTAGGGGTCAACGCAGGTATTCCGGATGGGTGTGTAGTTTCTGACCAACTTGTTGCCCTAGTGATGTTACTCATTGCAAGTAGAAATTCTGTGATTAGTCGTTTTTTATTGATCATCTTGATGTTACCACAATTGATGAAAAAGAAAGGATTGTCGCAATGAGAAGTGGAACATATACATTATCATTTCTGACTCAGATGGTACTTAACGGTCAAAATCCTGATGGCGTCCTGAAAACGTTCAAATGTTTCAATTTATGGGATATTTGATTTAATTGTCTTGCCAGCAGCATCCATGCATTATTACCTAGTTGAATTTATATGCAACAAATAAAATATACGGTAGTTGGATAATAAGGTGAAAATATAATAAAAATAAGATAATTCTTATTCTGTCCTCAGAATGCATACTTATAATGTAATGATCTGCAAAATCGTTGCGGACGAAATAATAAGATAGTTAATTCATACAAGATATTTCTTTTGAGCATGTTTGTTTCTATTCAGCAATAAGAACGAATTCTTCCTTAAGTTTTATATATAATCTCGTAACTTTAACCGATACTTGTTTAAATTTGAAATCATAGCATTTATACTGTAAAATGAAAGACGCATTGCAACCCAGGAGAAGACATATTTCACAACTAAAGCATGGTTGATACTAATTATAATTGAATGTTTGGCAGACGCGACCTCTGTGGAAATGTCTCCCAAAACATTACCCTGTCTTCTATCGGTATGTTTTAACGGAGAATTATCGCCTTTTTTGCATATTTTTATCGATTTAACGATGAACACCGTCTGTTGTTTATAATATATATGACACGGTAACACATTTAGTTTTGGTCCTTTTTAAAAAACAAATTAGTTTTTAAACAGTTTTGATACAAAGTTCACAGAAAAATCAAAATATATCAGAATTAAATAATAATAATTATATTGAAATAATTATCAAAACAACGACACTCGCAAATCTTCTTTCATGTGTGTAGATTGAAAAGAAAGTTTAATGTCAGGATTTGATTTACCAGATAATATCAATGATCATGTGTACATTTCGCTCAGTTTAAGTATTTTTGTAGTGAAAAGACTAAGACTAAAATGACACATTAGTTCCTTATGAAGGTGAAACAAGAAATATGTTTTTCAGACGCATACAATTAATACAGTGTTATTTTCATTTTTTTTTTTTTTTTCAGTAAATGTTCACTTAAATGTTTCTTAATATTTTAAGGCATTGGGTATACTATGTTGTTCATTTGGAAAAGAAAAACAACCAAAAGGATTCTTTACTTTCAATCATTGACATGAAATTTATAATTCTCATAATTATTTGCTGAAAAAAGGCAAAGAGAATTTGACGATTTGTTAAACAGAAAACTTCAACTTATTTCATCAATAATGACATCTTGGTCCTCCTTTGCATAACAATGCATCTGTTTCATCTGATGGAGATGAATTATGTAAAGTTGAGTCATATTAAAGGATTGGACACATGTTTTAAATCCCTCTTTCAAATCAACGCGTTACAGTTTCAATATTTGATAAGGTTAAGTTAAAACAACATTAGTTATCTATAATACTAAAATAACGAGGTCCAATTTGTAAGCCCGTGTCATATGGTATTTTGAACCCCCTGAAAAGTGAACCCAGGGACAAATTTCATATGGAAAATAGACCCCGGAGTCATTATACCGCATGGTATTTTGACCCCGGGGTCATTTTTCCCATATGGTATTTTGAACCCCACCATGGAAAATTAAACCCCTATGTTTTAGATAAAAAGTATTGCAGATTATCAAATGTACAATATGTTGGCTATGATTTTTTTGAAATTGGAGGTGTATAGAAGGGCGTTCATTATACCATGGCAGGGGGGTCAAAAAACCATGGCTAAGTAAAATTTTCCAAAGATCTTTATTAGCATCTTTAATACATATCATTTACTTATTGGAGTTTTATTACTTTGTCAAAGACTTAGAAAAGCTATAAGTTTTGAAATTGGAGGTGTATAGGAGGGGGTTCATTATACCATGTCAGAGTGGTCAAAATACAAAGGCTAAGTAAAATTTTCCAAACATCGTTATTAGCATGTTCAATACATACCAACTACTTATTGGAGTATCATTACTACATGTATGTAAAGGAGTTAGAATAGTAAAATATTTTTGAATTTGGGGATGTATAGTAGGGGGTTCAATATACCAAGGCAAAGGGTGGGGGGTCAAAATACCATGGCTTTGTAAAATTTTCCAAAGATCTTTATTAGCAGGTTTGATGCATACTAACTACTTATTGGATTATTATTAATATGTAAAGGAGTTAGAAAAGCTATATTTTTTTTAAATTGGAGGTGTATAGGAAGGAGGTGGTTCAAAATACCATGGCAGGGGGCCAAAATATCATGGCTAAGTAAAATTTTCCAAACATCTTTTCCAGCATGTTTAATACATACCAGCCACTTATTGGAGTATTATTACTATGTAAAAAAATTAGAATATCTTTAATGTAATGAAATTGGAAGTTATAGGAGGGGGTTCAATATACTATGGCAGGGAGGTCAAAATACCATGGCTAAGTAAATTTTTCAAAAACTTCTTTTTCAGCATGTTTAATGCATACCAACTCCGTACAGATTCTTATTACTATGTAAAAAAAATTAGAATAGCTTTAATTTAATGAAATTGGAAGTGTATAGTAGGGGTTCTATATACCATAGCAGGGGGATCAAAAACCATGGCTAAGTAAAATTTTCAAAAACATCTTTTTCAGCATGTTTAATGCATACCAACCACTAATTGGTATTATAATTACTATGTAAAGGTGTCAGAAAAGCTATAAGTTTTGAAATTGGAGGTGTATAGGAGGGTTCAATATACCATGACAGAGGGGACAAAATACCATGGCTAAGTAAAATTTTCCAAAGATCTTTATTAGCAGGTTTGATACATACCAACTACTTATTGGAGTATTATAACTACGTAAAGGAGTAAGAAAAAAACTATAATTTTTGAAATTGGAAGTCTTTAGGAGGGGGTTCAATATACCATGGCAGGGGGGTCAAAATACAATTGCTAAGTTAAATTTTCCAAACATCTTTTCCAGAATGTTTAATACATACCAACTACTCTTTGGAGTACTATTTTAACCCCTTTAGATAGTAATAATATTTGAATGAGTAGTTGGTATGTATTAAACATGCTTATAAAGATGTTTGGAAAATTTTACTTAGCCATGGTATTTTGACCCCACTGCCATGGTATATTGAACCCCCTTCCATACATCTCCAAATTAAAAAGATATAGCTATTCTAACTCCTTTACATGGTAATAATACTCCAATAAGTAGTTTAATACATAGCAACTACTTTTTGGAGTACTATTTTAACTCCTTTACATAGTAATAATATTTGAATAAGTAGTTGGTATGTATTAAACATGCTAACAAAGATCTTTGGAAAATTTTACTTAGCCATGGTATTTTGACCCCCTGCCATGGTATAATGAAACCCCTCCTATACACCTCCAATTTCATTAAATTAGAGCTTTTCTAAATCCTTAACATAGTAATCATAGTCCAATAAATAGTTGGTATATGTTAATAATGCTTATAAAGATGTTTTGAATATTTTGCTTAGCTATGGTATTTTGACCCCCCTGCCATGGTATATTGAACCCCCTGCTATACACCTCCAATTTCACAAATTTTAGCTATTCTAACTCCTTTACATAGTAATAATACTCAAATAAGTAGTTGGTATGTATTTAATATGCTGGAAAAGGTGTTTGGAAAATTTTACCTATCCATGGTATTTTGACCACCCTGCTATGGTATATTGAACCCCCTCCTATACACTTCCAATTTTAAATCTTTTAGCTTTTCTAACTCTTTGACAAAGTAATTATACTCCAATAAGTAAATGATATGTATTAAACATGCTAATAAAGATCTTTGGAAAATTTTATCTAGCTATGGTATTTTGACCCCCCTGCCATGGTATATTAAACCCCCTCCTATACACCTCTAATTTCAAAACTTTTAGCTTTTCTAATTCTTTTACATAGTTATAATATTCCAAGAAGTAGTTGGTATTTATTAAACATGCTTATAAAGATGTTTGGAAATTTTACTTAGCCATGGTATTTTGACCCCCCTGCCATGGTATATTGACCCCCTCCTATACACCTCCAATTTCAAAACTTATAGCTTTTCTAACTCTTAGACAAAGTAATAATACTCCAATAAGTAAATGGTATGTATTAAACCTGCTTATAAAGATGTTTGGAAAATTTTACTTAGCCATGGTATTTTGACCTCCCTGCCATGGTATATTGAACCCCCTACTATACACCTCCAATTCACAAATTATAGCTATTCTAAATCCTTTATTTCACCTGCATATGGGATATAAATTTCCCAACTTATTCGGTTTCAAGAGCTTGCAGCTCCTACTCAGACTTTGTAAAACGTCACCAGTGTCTGAGCAGAAAGTTGATGAACCAGAGATATGTCAAAGAACGTCTCGTCCTTTTTCTAAAAAAGTTCATCGGAAGGTACCAAGACCTTGTTGATAAATATTCCGTATCAACTTCACAGATAATACATGATGGTCTTAAAGTATAGAGTTTGCGTACTGACGGTGTTTATCATCTTAATAACGTGTTGGAGTGTTCTTTTGTTTGTTTTTGTTAATGTTACTTTTGCTGTTTGGTCTGTTATTGGTGATATACATTTGACGTGGCTCTGTACTTATGCATCCCGTCATTGTGTTGTTTGTATTTTTTTTTTTTTTTTTATTTTTACTTGTGTGCTTTGTCCGTGTGACTTTTGATGTTTCTTTGATACATATGACGTGTATCTGTACTTTAAACATCCCTTGTTTTATTGTTCTATTATAATTTTTGCATACTTTGAACGACAAAATTATTTTATATCTCCACCTGTGTGACGTTTACATTCTGACGTCAAACACCCGATTCTACGCTAGAGTTAATGTTAAAATTACGATTCGGTCCCGATGCTTAAAATCACTCGATCCTTTATGGGTTGATTTGGCATACATAGATAAAATACAAAAATAAGTAAGCAATGAACGAGGTTGTTAAATGTGATATATGCTTTTTTGTGCTTCTTTGTTAAATATTTGTTTGTTTTTGTTGCGATTAAGATTGTGACACGGTGTTGACTGCTGTACCCCTATTTTGACATTTTTACCTATTATGTCTGTTTGTTTTATTCACGCATCGTTGTCAATATAATGGAATTTGATGCGACTGTCATATAAGTGAGATGTTTAGCGCTATAGAACCAAGTTCAATCCGCCATTTTCTACTTAAAAAAATGCCTGTACCAAGTCAGGAATATGACAGTTGTTGTCCATTCGTTTGATGTGTTTGTGCTTTTGATTTTGCCATTTGATTAGGGACTTTCCTTTTTGAATTTTCCACGGAGTTCAGTATTTTCGTGATTTAACTTTTTACATATTAATAATACTCCAAGAAGTAGTTGGTATGTATTAAACGTGCTTAAAAAAGATGTTTGGAAAATTTTACTTAGCCATGGTATTTTGACCCCCCTTCCGTGTTATATTGAACCCCCTTCTTTACACCTCTAATTTCAAAAACTATAGCTTTTCTAACTCCTTTCCATAGTTATAATACTCCAATAAGTAGTTGGTATGTATTAAACATGCTTATAAAGATGTTTTGAAAATTTTAGTAAGCCATGGTATTTTGACCCTCCTGCCATGGTATATTGAATCCCCTCCTATACACCTCCAATTTCAAAAAATCATATATGTTCAAACTATCTTACATAGTTATAATGCTGTAACTAGTATTTGGTATATCTGTCACATGTGAGAAGAGATTGTTTAACAATTTTACTTTACCTTGGTATTTTGACCCCCTGCCATGGTAAATTGAACCCTTTTGTCTATACACCTCCAATTTAAAAAATCGAATTATTTCAAACTGCTTTTCAAAGTTTTAATACTGTAATAAATATATGGTATTTATAAAACATGTTGAAAAAGATGTTCTGACTATTTTACTGAGCCATGGTAATTTGACCCACTCCCCCTCTTTTACCATGGAAAATTTAACTCCCTTTATATGTTAGGATTTCAAATAATCAAAGCATTTAAACAACATGGTCTAGTTACAATGCTTCAATAAGTATTTTGAATGAAATTATGTTGGTAAAGACTTCAGAGCACTTATACCAAGCCATTGTATTTTTTTTTACCTACCATGAAAAATTGACTTCCCCTTTTTGTATGTCTGATTTTCAATTTATAATCAGCTTTGAAATAATGTGTAATGTTCTAATAATTATCTAGAATGAAAAAAAGGGGGGTCAATTTTCCATACGGGGGGGGGGGTTCAATTTACCATGTGGGGTCAATTACCATGGGGGTGTTCAATTTACCATAGCAGTATTTTGACCCGGGGTCAATTTTCCATGGAGTTCAAAATACCATATGACACCGGCATGACGTAAAAACGACGAATCAAAGAATTCAGCTTTATATATAACTAATATATAGGAAAATGGTTTTGATTAAAAATTACACACACCATTCCGGGCCCTTTTGTTTTCAACATGATTAATATTACCAATAATTAACAAGTCCTGGTCGAATCCGATACCGATACCAATTGTATATGCCACTTATGGTTTCCAGTTGTATGTATGTATGTATGTTCTGTATCTCCCTCCTTTGTTAGGAGCACAACCATGGTTTATGTGTTTAAGGAGGACATTTGACACACTGTATCGGTACAGATTTAATGTGAGCATTTTTCTACCCAGTTACCAAGTATTGCCGTGACGGGTCTTACTACCAGAAAGTTAACCTTCCCCCAAAACAGTAGTAAGAAAACCAGGACGGGTTCAGACTGAAAGATTTTGCAATCAGAGAAAGCTTTTCACCAGCATGACATTATCGGATGACAATACGAATACTAAAATGAGGCGTAGGTACTTTAGTTCAGTCACAAACCCACGGGTGTGTTCTAGTATATTATGAAATATATACTATTGTGAAAATGGAAGTATTTCTATAATTGTAAAAATATTGTTCATTTGATGAATAAAAAGGAGACTGAATGGTATCTTTTTTACTACCTACCGCTTATCCATATCTATGGAAGTTGGTGCGTGTACAATTAAATTATCTACACTTGGCATCTTTTATAATTCATGAGAAATTTCAAACAGTAGAAATAGTATCACGATTTAATGATTTCATGGAAAGATACCAACGTAGTGATTTATGTTTTTTAATTTTTAGAATTCTTTTAATCGATATGCATATTTACCACAAACACCGAATATTTACTTGTCAACAACTACAACAGTACATAATATGGGTATAAAAGACAGATTTCGGTCAAAAGTAGACACACAAACTTAGATGTGGCGATCATATTCAAACGAAAAGGTAAGGCTTCAGTTATAGTATGATAATCATTAACTTATATATAACAGGAATTTGAAAAAAAAAGTGATCTGCTGATTTTCTATTGCAAATGTTTTTAAAACTGCATACATATTCTTACAAAATGATAACAGAAACTCTATTCTAAAATTTCAAGTTAATATCTCTATCTATTATAAAGATTACGGAAAATGAAAATGCATAACATATAAAGAGAATTTCACTTTGTACCTTGGTAGGAACAAACCATATATTTATCTGTATATGTTATCTAAAGAATTCAAATTTGTGTAAAACTTTACTTATTTATAGTAAGTGAGTGAAATTTGTCTGTACTTAATTGTTGTTGGTAAATAACACCAGATATTAGTTGCTGCGCTACATTTTAGGGGCCAAGAATGAATCAATACCTGATTACGTGAAAAGCTTTGTGAACAAAAGTGACCTAAAACAACTTCTCAAGTGAACTTTTCCCAAAGGACTTGGAATTCTAATTTTATAACAATTTTTAGAAGTAAGTAATTATGAAGGAGGAACTGCATGTACAATAAATTACAAATGTCCTGTTGTTCATAGTTGTTAATGTGTGTTGCTATTATTGTTATTAACCATTCAAATTTTTTAACTTGTGTTTGAAAAAGTTTGTTTAGTGTATGTATGTATATTTAAATAAATGACCTACATTGTGCTAACTTTATTTCAGAAGGAAGATCTAAAAGATGGAGTCAAATGATGATGATTTATCTGAAAATGTATTGGCCGAATTATATACTTTTACACAGATAATAGAAGTTGGAACAGAAAATTTGACGTCCGAAAGTGAAACTAAAAAGTAGAATCCCATATCCATGGCTACATTCAGAATGCTTTAAATGATGTACAGATCCCTTTCTATGATGCACGTTTAAATATTGAGACAGAGGCTAATACACAAAAGCGCATATACACGATAAATTTTCACATTCTCTCGG
This sequence comes from Mytilus coruscus, assembly GCA_017311375.1. Lineage (NCBI taxonomy): Eukaryota > Metazoa > Mollusca > Bivalvia > Mytilida > Mytilidae > Mytilus > Mytilus coruscus. The sequence continues at coordinate 83,756,835 of CM029595.1, read as the reverse complement.
TTGAATTTTGGACTGATGATGTAAAGGCGAAACTAACTGATTCTTATTTAAAAACCTTCTAGACAATGTTACCTCAGCGAAACTGGTGTCTGAAAGAGTCGTCAAATTACTAAAACATTCAAACGTGACCCATCTTCATATGATGATCTTACGAAGGATGAAGTGCCCGGTTGTTCCAATATACCAGGTGATAACTGTTGGGAAAAGTTTTGAATTACTGGCTAGTTGTTCCAAGGGTGCAATGGGATTTTTCGATCTTCTTTATCAGATGTATACTTTCGATATTTTCCATCAGGGTGTTATCCCAAAATTTGTACATTTTTCACTATACCAACGAATGTTATGCTTTCGATGATGTTCTTGGCTCAGTTCAACTTTCCATCCTTAGGGAAGTCCGATATGGCAATGCATTTGCTGTTAACTTTGCACTTGTTTTATTTTTGTACTAGGCTTGGCATACATAATCATGGAATCCTTCGGAAAAGCTGGGCGTGGGGTGTTGCAACGTGTGTGGTCCTGGGAGTTTTAAACATGACAGGAAATCTATGGTATTACAGTTATCGTACAAAAGGCAACCCATGGTACAACCCAACCAATCTGTATACGCATCCGTTTATTTGGAGCTACGTAATTTCTGCAATACAGGCTCTGTCGCATATGGTTGTTCCGCAAATGCCACCAAATATAACAGGTGAACATTGTTAATCTTATAGAACTTTCCTTCTGAAATAATTTTGATATATATATATATATCAGCTATAGTTAAAGGAGAGGATAATGCGTCTGCGCAATGCTAATCGGTGTTGTCGTAGAAGTGAGAAATAAAGTGCAGGTTCCAGCCCCGCTCGGGAGGAAGTAAAGAATCAGATCTGCTCTAACATCGTTAGGTTGATTTTGTAGGCACTTTATATATAATATATATTTATGTAATGCGTATATATATAATTCGTCTAAATAACAGCCCAACATGTTGGGCTGTTAATTAGACGAATTATGTATACAGAATGTGTTTTCTGCCTTGTATCTTCATCACTGGTGATCCGATAGATAAAATCTGTCGTAGAGTTGTCAGTGGTTCAGACGTACTTATATATATAAATTTGTGTTGCATTCTATTTCGACTCTTCAAAATTCAAGAGTCAATCCTAAATTGAGGTAAATTGTGTGGCCTTCTAAATACCGTTTCGATTCCTAACGTCACTGAAGATACATTAATTGTCGAAATCCGGATATGGTGTACCAATTTTTGCACCTCATGTTTGCGGTATACCATCTTTTCCGCAAGTTTATTGTTTTCTGTTTGGTATTAAATAAATAATTAAGATCCATTTTGTTACATCTGGTGATCCGTTTATTTGGCAATCGCCATGGCAGTCAGCAGGGTTTGGGAACATCTGTTGTTCGACCTGCTATTCAAATGCGTTTTGTTAGAATATACTTTTTCGCTTTTTTGGTCTTTTGGAAAGTGTTGTTTGTGCTGTATTTGGACCCTCTACCAAGAAATTTGTTTTGCATGCACACGTATAAAAATTACGGTTTTTATCCAACGCAATCATAGGTTTGAACGTTGTCTTCAATTTAGACTTGTTTATATATATATATATATATATATATATATATATATATATATATACATTAAAGTCTAAAGATTTGCACAACTGTACTAATACAAGATGGAAATATACGAAAATGATGTTTTAAAATCGTGTTGACAAATATTTCGGCTTCACAAATACACTTCGTAAGTGTCAATAGTTTTTATATATATTTTTTTTTTCAGCCATGTATCACCTTCACTGGTGATCCAATGGATGGATCTGTCGTAGAGTTGTCATTTGTTTAGACGTACTTATATATATATATTTATATTACATCACTGAAGAGACATTAATTGTCGAAATCCGGATATGGTGTACCATTTTTTGCACCTCATGTTTGCGGTATAATTGTTGTTGGTAAATAACACCAGATATTAGTTGCTGCGCTACATTTTAGGGGCCAAGAATGAATCAATACCTGATTACGTGAAAAGCTTTGTGAACAAAAGTGACCTAAAACAACTTCTCAAGTGAACTTTTCCCAAAGGACTTGGAATTCTAATTTTATAACAATTTTTAGAAGTAAGTAATTATGAAGGAGGAACTGCATGTACAATAAATTACAAATGTCCTGTTGTTCATAGTTGTTAATGTGTGTTGCTATTATTGTTATTAACCATTCAAATTTTTTAACTTGTGTTTGAAAAAGTTTGTTTAGTGTATGTATGTATATTTAAATAAATGACCTACATTGTGCTAACTTTATTTCAGAAGGAAGATCTAAAAGATGGAGTCAAATGATGATGATTTATCTGAAAATGTATTGGCCGAATTATATACTTTTACACAGATAATAGAAGTTGGAACAGAAAATTTGACGTCCGAAAGTGAAACTAAAAAAGTAGAATCCCATATCCATGGCTACATTCAGAATGCTTTAAATGATCACTTATCAAAAGATGGCGATGTACAGATCCCTTTCTATGATGCACGTTTAAATATTGAGACAGAGGCTAATACACAAAAGCGCATATACACGATAAATTTTCACATTCTCTCGGTTGAATTTTGGACTGATGATGTAAAGGCGAAACTAACTGATTCTTATTTAAAAAACCTTCTAGACAATGTTACCTCAGCGAAACTGGTGTCTGAAAGAGTCGTCAAATTACTAAAAACATTCAAACGTGACCCAACTTCATATGATGATCTTACGAAGGATGAAGTGCCCGGTTGTTCCAATATACCAGGTGATAACTGTTGGGAAAAGTTTTTGAATTACTGGCTAGTTGTTCCAAGGGTGCAATGGGATTTTTTCGATCTTCTTTATCAGATGTATACTTTCGATATTTTCCATCAGGGTGTTATCCCAAAATTTGTACATTTTTTCACTATACCAACGAATGTTATGCTTTCGATGATGTTCTTGGCTCAGTTCAACTTTCCATCCTTAGGGGAAGTCCGATATGGCAATGCATTTGCTGTTAACTTTGCACTTGTTTTATTTTTTGTACTAGGCTTGGCATACATAATCATGGGAATCCTTCGGAAAAGCTGGGCGTGGGGTGTTGCAACGTGTGTGGTCCTGGGAGTTTTAAACATGACAGGAAATCTATGGTATTACAGTTATCGTACAAAAGGCAACCCATGGTACAACCCAACCAATCTGTATACGCATCCGTTTATTTGGAGCTACGTAATTTCTGCAATACAGGCTCTGTCGCATATGGTTGTTCCGCAAATGCCACCAAATATAACAGGTGAACATTGTTAATCTTATAGAACTTTCCTTCTGAAATAATTTTGATATATATATATATCAGCTATAGTTAAAGGAGAGGATAATGCGTCTGCGCAATGCTAATCGGTGTTGTCGTAGAAGTGAGAAATAAAGTGCAGGTTCCAGCCCCGCTCGGGGAGGAAGTAAAGAATCAGATCTGCTCTAACATCGTTAGGTTGATTTTGTAGGCACTTTATATATAATATATATTTATGTAATGCGTATATATATAATTCGTCTAAATAACAGCCCAACATGTTGGGCTGTTAATTAGACGAATTATGTATACAGAATGTGTTTTCTGCCTTGTATCTTCATCACTGGTGATCCGATAGATAAAATCTGTCGTAGAGTTGTCAGTGGTTCAGACGTACTTATATATATAAATTTGTGTTGCATTCTATTTCGACTCTTCAAAATTCAAGAGTCAATCCTAAATTGAGGTAAATTGTGTGGCCTTCTAAATACCGTTTCGATTCCTAACGTCACTGAAGAGACATTAATTGTCGAAATCCGGATATGGTGTACCAATTTTTGCACCTCATGTTTGCGGTATACCATCTTTTCCGCAAGTTTATTGTTTTCTGTTTGGTATTAAATAAATAATTAAGATCCATTTTGTTACATCTGGTGATCCGTTTATTTGGCAATCGCCATGGCAGTCAGCAGGGTTTGGGAACATCTGTTGTTCGACCTGCTATTCAAATGCGTTTTGTTAGAATATACTTTTTCGCTTTTTTGGTCTTTTGGAAAGTGTTGTTTGTGCTGTATTTGGACCCTCTACCAAGAAATTTGTTTTGCATGCACACGTATAAAAATTACGGTTTTTATCCAACGCAATCATAGGTTTGAACGTTGTCTTCAATTTAGACTTGTTTATATATATATATATATATATATATACATTAAAGTCTAAAGATTTGCACAACTGTACTAATATAAGATGGAAATATACGAAAATGATGTTTTAAAATCGTGTTGACAAATATTTCGGCTACACAAATACACTTCGTAAGTGTCAATAGTTTTTATATATATTATTTTTTTTCAGCCATGTATCACCTTCACTGGTGATCCAATGGATGGATCTGTCGTAGAGTTGTCACTTGTTTAGACGTACTTATATATATATATTTATATTACATCACTGAAGAGACATTAATTGTCGAAATCCGGATATGGTGTACCAATTTTTGCACCTCATGTTTGCGGTATACCATCTGTTCCGCAAGTTTATTGTTTTCTGTTTGGTATTAAATTAATAATTAAGATCCATTTTGTTACATCTGGTGATCCGTTTATTTGGCAATCGCCACGGCAGTCAGCAGGGTTTAAGAACATCCGTTGTTCGACCTGCTAGTCAAATGCGTTTTGTAAAATTTAAATTTTGAAAAAAGGCATCATATCTATAAATATAGATTCTACCACTGTATCGAGTGTGATACGATATTTATCCACTCGAGACAGTTAGATTTTCAAATTTAAAACGCGAGGCTCGCCGAGCGTTTTAAATATTTAAAATTTAACTGTCGAGAGTAATTAAAAATATCGTATTGCACAAGATTTGTGGTGGAATCTGTTTCTCTAATGATTTTTAAACGATATGCAGACAAATTCAATCCTTCCTTTCGAATAATCTGCAAAACATGTGTTCTTTCTATGTGACGTCATCAGGCATGGTCGCCTTTTTCGTGACGTCACAATAGGAAATTCAGAGGAAAGCAAGAAAATTTGACGTCATAATCGAATTTTGACAAATGAAGAACTGAGATCAAACGAACCACACATTGATTAAATAAAAATAATCAACAGGTCAGGAAAAGGATAAATCGTGTAAGAATTAGAGAAATAATGTTTACGGATTGAATAGAACTTTCCGCAATTTATATATGTTATCCTTGCACCAAGGTACGACTTTCACTAATGTTTCAACTAATCAAATCAATTCCTATTTAGTTTAATAAAATGATCGGTAGTCATTCTAATGCCGTTTGCATTTATGTAACTGTGAAATATCCCGATTAAACATTCACATTAAAATATGGTATGCCGACAGTATTTATGTAATGCATAACTTTAATCATTGTGATTGACGATTTTGCAGAAGATTTTTAAAAATGTTTAGAATCTTCATCTGATTGCCACATGTATGGTTAAATATACTTCAGCACTATGTTTCTGAAGGCCATTTCTTAAAAGAAAAAGAACATAATGACAGTAAGATCTTTAGAAAGATGTTTAGTGAACATCATAACAACCCGGCTATATTTAATTCTTTATGAGGATTTGTGTAAAATTTAGGTATCCAGTGTTTTAAATGACAGTTGGCCTAACTATGTAGGAAGATCAATTTTACCATTTTTGATAAAAATACCACCGATGATTGTTTTTTAAATAGATAAGTATACAACAGCTAAAAATGGCAGATTTTTTCTAAAATTATAAAAATTTAATAAATGTGATTAATTATGAAAGAATTGTTACCATCTTTAGAGAATACGTATGTTAAGAAGATATTCTAAATGTTTTACAAACACCGCTTTATTCTAAAAATTAGGTATTTTGCTCAAATATAGAAATGTCCAAAAATCCGAAGTTTTAAATAAATATCTAAAATTTTGACCTCGCTTATCTCTGAAAGTAGTATATGAAGGTATATTTTTTTTAACATATTATAATTGATCCGGTAAAAACTATCCTGTATGCAAATTTTCGTAAAAAGATCACCGTGGAATCAACATTATCGTATGCCTTTTTTTTTTTTTTTTTGACATTATGACTGATTGAATTATTTCAAAATGGGTGAACATTTGTAAGGAAAACAAATGAAATCGGCGAAAAAGGTTCTTAAATTTGTCTTAAAATAATCAAATCTCCTTTTTCAAATCCATACATTTTTCTTTAAACAAAATATATGTTGTTGATACGTAAGTTTCCGTTTTAATGATATAAAATAGTAATATGGTTACTGACTTCGTTTTAACGGTATACACCATTCAAAGTGGTGTTCTGTAATATTTCAGAAAATAAAAGAGATGAATGCATTATTTTTTTCGATTTTCAGTTAAAGGGCAACAAGCCAAATTCGAATGCAAAATTTGACCCAATATGTTCAATTTGAGACAGGAAAACAAATGTTATAAAGGGTCGAAAAATAAATATGAACAACAAACATCGACGATAAACAAAATGCCAGACTTCTCAAAAAAGTAGATTATATTTTACTCATCTTCTTTTATTTTCCTATAGGAGTTCATCACTGGGAATCCATGCATATGTATTTCATGATGAAAAGGAAAGATACAGTATCAACAATTAAACATATATGCTTTGTTATCCTGTCTGTACTATTGTTTCCCATTTTGTCAGTGGCTGTTGCCTGGTGTTCATGGCCACATTTAATTGGAACAGAGGTGAGATAATTTCCCTTGCTTTTCTTAACCTTTATTTACTGTTATAAAGTGGTGGCAATACAAAGAAGTTACAAGCACAAACATTGTAAATGAATAGTAATCCGTATTTAAGACTTTAAAAGTCTAAACTATTATTTCATAGTATTCTAAATTTAAGTAAAGACTTTTGAATATTTTTCTGACTAACAAAAGAAAACGTTCAATAACGTTGAAATTGGTTAGATTGGAAAAGAAAAGTGAATGCGTGTATGAATATGTTCAGTACACCTTTTTGTATTTCTCTTTCTTTTAATTTGAATATCTTCTCTCCCGTATCGTTTGATATTATAAAACATAACTGTATCATGCTACATTTGTGTTGACATATCTTATATGTTTGATATTTGTTCTCTTAGGTTATTTATATTATGGCAGGCATAGGATACAGACCACAATTTTTTGAGAACTATTTTAGAATAGTGGAAAAGGTTGAACTGTTTGGAAACCCTATAATCCACACTTTTCCTACAAATCACAAAGACATAAGCATTAAGTTACCTGCGCATGTTAACGCAATGAAGAAAACTAGGATAATTTCCGAAAACGCTTCTGACGGTGAGATTTTAGCAAGTATTGCAACATTAAAGTTGGCATCCATGTATCTTAGGCGAAGAGTGAGAGAATCAAATGTAAAAAAGAGGAACACGCACAAAAATGCTGTCAATGAGTTGCCTGTGACTGCTCAAGTTAATGACGAATGCAAACATTTGGACGTTTTGCTAGCCGCAAGAAAAGGCTTTATTGGGAAATGCAATAAAAGTAAATAGATGTAGAATCATTGCAGAGTATAGTTTAGCACTTCGATAACAGTTTTTGTGTGAATTGTCACGATATGCTTAGTGCCTCGCAGACATGCGTATTAAATTTAATTATTCACTGCTTTTCGTGTTTTGAATTAATTATTTTAAATTTTAAGCCAATGAAAATTTTTTAAGTGTTTGTCCGCTTTGGTCAATTTTCAACCTTACTTGAAATACATTGATTGAATTTATTTAATCTGATAAACTTTATGGATACTATGATCATTTTATGATAAAAGTAATTGTATTTTTGTGATTTAGAATATATGTAAATGATACTCGTTGTATGTACATACTATCTGAAGATTAACTTTACTATTTGGATGCAATTGGGAATGTGGTAATCTGTTTATAACTTTCAATTATTGTTGGAATGCTTTGATTTACAGTTTGTGTTAAATATTTGTATAACCTGTCTACGATAGTTAGGGTGGAGCGTATTATGTTCTCTTCTTTGCGCTTCTATCCGCCTGATACCAGAGGCGAATTACAGGGCGGGGGACTAAGTCTTACCCTAAACGTTGACTTGTTGCACCCCTTCCCATCCGTTTTCTATGTCCTGGAACCGCATCTGGATATCTATCCGTCCGTTCGTATGTCCTTGTCCAGTCTGGTTTAGATTTTTGGTGAAAGTAATTTTCCAAGAAAATGACATTAAATCAACTTGAAACTTAGTATTCATGTTCATTTGGATGTAACCGTTGTAAATTGTATGCCAAATAACAGATTAGATCCCGATTTATGATTTTTTATCATAGACATAGACATAGTTTTGAACCAGTACATTATCAGGTTAAAGTTTTTAATTAACGTAGTTTACCATCAACTAGAAACTTAGTACACTTGTTCATTACGGTATGAACTGTTTAAATCATATTCCAAATTACGATTTTGACACAGATTAAAAGGGTCACCGAACACGGAAGTTTGAATCGTGACACTATCCTTTTGACAGTTTTATAAGTCTACATTTCGAATCATTATAGATTATAAAGTATTGTTTGCTTTTCTGTTTACAACCAAATAACATGCGTTCATTTTTTACTATTTTGTTTGATATTGTTTTATTGATATAACAAGGGTGTTTTGAGATAGTGAAGACGTTTCAGATAATTGTTGTCGTGATTTCATACTGAACATATATGTTTGATATTCTTGAATAGTCCCATTACAATACCATCATTACTTATCCGATTATTTGGCTTATATGTTTAATTATAGTTTTTATACATTGCATAGAAATAAACGAATAACATGTGTGTAATTCTTCCGAGAAATGAAAGTTTGTAAGTGTTGTGAACGTATTTTGATTCAAGATCGTTATCCGGTATTAAGATAAACCGCGATGTTTTGAAAAGACCCTTTTGGTGTAAAGCTATATATTAAGAATAAATCACTTTGTACTTCATTAGTATTTATTATTGCTCAAGCCAGAGAATATTTGATTTACTAAAAATGCATATTATTGCTCATGCCAGAAAATATTTGATTTACTAAAAATGCATATTGTTGACAAAATTGGTCAAAGTTCATGACGGGCTTTCTTGTCCGAGTTGTCACTTCTTGAATGGTAAAGATATCAAACTAAGTATAATTCAAGAATAATCCGTTAATAAGTGTGTCCATTGTTGATCGACTATTCTAAATATTGTATGATGAATTATATGAGTTGACTTACATTAAGCCTGCGTGTAATTTTGGGTTACTTTATAAGTTTCTTGTTGACATTGCTGTTCCGCGATTTTATTGGTTTCGTGGGAAATAGGCATTGTTTGACGTATTGCGTCACTTGAAAAACAAACTCGGTAAGCAAAATTTGTCTTCCAAATCGATCGGATGTTTTCAGATCGCAAAGCTATTTTTTCTGAATTGGGGATCCATTTCGATTGAATATTGGATTAGCAAATTACTTTTTGAGTACGTATGTGTATATTATTTACATATTTCCACTAAATATCTTGTCAAAAAACGGTGAAATCCGTAACTTATATTTTCCGGAGTCTAGGTCAGTAATATTTAAAACCAAGAGGTTTCCAGTTTATATTTGGCAATCTATTGATATTTTATTGATATTTATAACTATTTTAGTGTTTTATGTTAAAATTGACACGCAGGTTATTTAATTATTCAAATGTTATATGCTAAAATGAGGATTGCTTGTTAGTCTATCTTTTTATGAAAGTCTAAAGAAATAATAATGATCTAGAATTTACAGAACTTCTTGTCTCTTTATTTGACTAGTTTTTGTCAAACCGCTCGCAAAACTAATATATATAAAACATTACCTTGAAAAATGAACACACACTAAAATAAACCTTGCATTGGAGTATAATTACTAGTATATATTTGAGATTTATGTATTGCAAAACTGATTTTATAATACTAATCCATAAACAATAAAACAATTCCTATATCAGTTAATGTGTTGACATGTTTATGATTTTTCTGTTTCTGAGTAAGCATATCTTGATATGCACGCATCATCCGTCACACGATCCCAAACTCGTTTCCTTCAATAGGTATCACAACCAGGAACATGTCAAAACAGATAAAATGTCAGATTTACACTAGTAAACTCTAGATCGCAAAATCTTTTTCTGAACTGGGGATACATTTCGATTGAATATTTATTTAGCAAAATCCTGTTTGAGAAGGGTGTTTGTGTATTTCATTTACAGAGGTCCAGTTAATATTTTGTCATAAAACGGTGAAATACGTCATTGATATTTTCCGGAGTCTTGGTCAATAATATTCAAAACTAGGGGGTTTCCAGTTTATATTTGGCAACTTATTGATATTCTATTGATATTTTTAACTATTTCAGTGTTTTATGTTAAAATTAACACGCAGGTTATTTGATTATTTAAATGTTATATGCTAAAATTATGATTGATCGTAATTCTATGTTTGTATGCAAGTCTAAAGAAATAATAATGATCTAGAATTTGTAGAACTTTCTTGTCTCTTTATTTGAATAGTTTTTGCCAAAACCGCTCGCAAAGCGAATACATTTAAGATACAATTTAGAAAATAAAGCATACACTCTAATAAACCTTGCATTAGAGTATAATAACTAGTAAAGATTTGAAATTTATGTATTGCAAAACTGATAATATAATACTACTGTAGTTCCTCAGTCTGTAATTTTATATACATTTTTATATCCTTTTTCTTTGTTATTTGCATCAGATATAATTCATATAGACCCATCTAATAACGATCATTGCCATCTTTTTATGTTTGGTACTACACTGTCTTGCAATTCTTTTCGTAATTTAGAATTAATCTAAGTTATTTACCTTGCGTTTGTAATAACTTCGGATATGGGTTAACGTGATTTTGTGTTTTGTTTTTCATTACCCAACAGATACAAACTTGACAGAACGTCGTGCAAGTAAAATTTTGGTTAACTCAAAATCTGTGCAATATAAACATGAACCTTTTCTAACTCAATGTTTATGCAATAATCCCTTGTTTTGTTCAATCCATAAGCAATAAAACCTTGTTTAACTCAATTCCTATATCACTTGATGTGTTGACATGTTTATGATTTTTCTGTTTCTGAATAAGCATAAATTGATATGCGTGCATCATCCGTCACACGATCCCAGACTCGTTTCCTTCAATAGGTGTCACAACCAGAAACAGGTCAAAACAGATAAAATGTCAGATTTACACTAGTAAAAGCCAGATCGCAGTGTCTTTTTCTGAATTGGGGATACATTTCGATTTAATTTTCTTTTGGCAAAATCCTGTTTGAGAAGGGTGTTTGAGTATTGCATTTACAGAGGTCCAATTAATATTTTGTCATAAAACGGTGAAATGCGTCACTGATGATTTCCGGAGTCTTGGTCAATAATGTATTTAAAACTAGGGGGTTTCGAGTTTATATTTGACAATCTATTGATATTCTATTGATATTTTCAACTATTTCAGTGTTTTATGTTAAAATTGACACGCAGGTTTTTTGATTTTTAAATGTTATATGCTAAAATAAGGATTGATTGTAATTCTATGTTTGTATGAAAGTCTAAAGAAATAATAATGATCGAGAATTTCATAAATTTCTTGTCTCTTTATTTAAAATTGAGAATGAAGATGGGAAATGTGTCAAAGAGACACCAACCCGACAACAAGAGCAGAAAACAGCCCAAGGCCACCAATGGGTCTTCAACACAGCGAGAGAATCCCGCACCCGGAGGCGGGCTTCAGCTGGCCCCTAAACAAAAATGTGTACTAGTTCAGTGAAAATGGACGTCACACTAAACTCCCAAACATATAAATAAACTAAAATTAAAAAAAACTTACAAGACTAACAAAGGCCAGAGGCTCCTGACTTGGGACAGGCGCAAAAATGCGGCGGGGTTAAACATGTTTTGTGAGATCTCAATACTCCCCCTATACCTCTAGCCAATGTAGAATAAACAAACACACAGCATTACGCACAGTAAAACTTAGTTTAAAAGAAGTCCGAGTCCGATTTCAGAATAGGTAACAGAAGAAACTTAGCAAAATGACAATGATACATAAATTAATAAAGGACTACTAGCAGTTACTGACATGCCAGCTCCAGACATCAATTAAACTGATTGAAATATTATGTCTTCATCAATCAAGCACAATCCCTCCCGTTAGGGGTTTAGTATCATACCATCATAACATATATGAGAAGAACATAACCCGTATCATGCCAACAACTGGTTTTAGAATAAATGTGTTTATTTCCGATGCAAAGACCCTATGAGTGAATCAATATTAATTCCAAAATATGCCATCTTTAATGACCTGACAACAGTGTCGTAACTATATCCCTTCTGAATAAGTCTGTTTAAAGGTTTGGTTAGCTTTTGAGGTGAATGACGACATGTGTGTGCTTTGTATAGAATATTACCATAAAAGATTGGATGTAAAATACCTGAACGTATAAGATGTCTGCATGTTGATTTATATTTACGAATGATGTCCTTGTACCGATGATAAAATTTAGTAAATGTTTTGACTAGTTTGTGATATCGAAAGCCCTGGTGTAATAATTTTTCAGTAATACAGAGATTTCTTTCGTTAAAATCAAATACGTTGTTACATACACGACCGAATCGAACAAGTTGAGATATATAAACACCGTAAGATAGTGACAAGGGAACGTCACTATCTAAAAATGGACAATTAACAATAGGAAATGAAAAATCATCTCTTTGATCGTAAATTTTGGTATTAAGCTTCCCGTTAAAGATATAGATATCAAGATCCAGGAAAGGGCAATGTTCATTGTTAGTATTAGCATTATATAAAGTCAGTTCAGCAGGATAAATCTCTCTAGTGTACATACTGAAGTCGTCATTATTGAGAGCCAATATATCATCCAAATATCTAAAAGTGTTATTAAATTTTTGTATCAGATGTTGTTTCGATGGGTCTTTGCTGGTTTTTGTCATAAATTGTAACCCATAACAATACAGAAACAGGTCCGCAATAAGTGGTGCACAGTTAGTCCCCATTGGAATTCCGATAACTTGACGATATATGGAATTTCCATAGCGAACAAAAATGTTATCTAGTCAAAATTCAAGTGCAGTTATCGTATCAAACATTGTCAAAGCAGGTCCAATTGACATAGTTCTTTTGTTTGTTGTTACTAAACAATTACCTAAAAGAGTTTGAACATATGTATTCGCATTCTGACTTTTTAAATGCCCATTTAATTAGGTGTGTGAATTTTTTTCTTAATGAGATTATTGAATAGTCTTTGCCAAACCGGTCGCAAAGCGAATAAATTCAAAATATAACTTTAAAAAGTAAGCCTACACTAAGAAAAAAACTTCCATTGGAATATAATAACTAGTTTATATTTGAGATTTATGTATTGCAAATTTTTTAAGTTGAAAGAAGCATAACGAACAAAAACGCAATGGACCAGAACATTCTACCCACATGTAATCTACATATCAGGATCTAACAAGGTACAAAGCTTCAAGTAGATGCGATAAACCATGTACGAGGAGTTTGGTTCTGAAAAGGCTCAAAATGTCAAAGGTGAAAGGGGCATGATTCTGGATAAACTAAGCAGAATAAAACTTCCTTCACATGGTAACCATTACTCAAAAATTACAAAGGCGTAAACATTGTGCTCGAAAATTTAAATTAATCACTTGCTTACTAAAATATGAAAACAACAAGTTATAAATAGCATGCGTCCGAAGCGCTTTTCTGGATTTACCTTCATCAGGAACGTTCAAAGCCAAATATTCGAAAGCCAAAGATGTATAAGAACCGAAACAGTTGAAGAGTTAATATGAATTATTTAAGGATATAGTGATGTAGCTTCCCTTGAGGCAATGAGGCATTTGCTTGTACAGAGTGTTGACCAAAAAAGATAGAGAATGACAAAGAGATGATAAACTCATTATACATACCAGCTACTATTTTAACAAAACAATTTTAAAATTGAAATGGATCGTAAGTTATTTTGAATTGTTCATGACTTTGGATATTCCAATATTTTGGCCTCGAGCATCACTGAAAAGACATTAATTGTTGAAATGCGCATCTGGTGCATTACATTTGGTACCGTTTATGTTATTACTACCACTGGTTTGATACCTTTGCTGATGGACTGTTAGTCCCCGAGAGTATCACCAGTCCAGTAGCCAGCGAAGTACTGACATGAAAATACCGATATTATTTGGTTAAAATTTGCTGTTATACAATTTTGGAAATAATTTTTAAATTCAGCAAATATATCTCCCTTTTGCAAAGCTCTGATTCATTGTCCGGATTTGGTTATACTTTAGGTAATTTTTTGGTGTGATCCGCTCTTTAACCTTTGTATTAGATTTTAGATATTTCGAGCATCACTAGAAGACATTAATTGTCGAAATGCGCATCTGGTGCATTAAAACTGGTGCCGTTTATGTTATTAAGGTTGTTTTTTTTTGTGAAATGTGTCACTGGATTAAAATTTGGTCCGCCAGACGCGCGTTTCGTCTACAAAAGACTCCTCAGTCGCGCTCGAATAAAAAAAGTTAAAAATCCCAAATAAAGTACGACGTTGAAGAGATTTAAAGACTCAAAATTCTGAAAGTTTTTGCCAAATACAGCTGACGTAATCTATTCCTAGTGTAGAAAATCCTTAGTGTTTTGACAAAAATAAAGTTTAGTAATCAGTTATTACATGTATTTATAACCTTTACCATATTAATGATATTTCATGTCAACACAGAAGTCCTGACTACTTGGCTGGTGATGACCTCGGGGAGGAAACCTCCACCAGCAGTGGCATCGACTCAGTGGTTGTAAATAATCTCAATATAAAGAGCGAATATACGTTTATCCATAGCATATAGTGGAAATGGTTTCAAACATTAGAATGTTACCCATTACACGCGTATTCCTGATCATTAACTTAAAAACAGAGTAAATGAAAAAGTCCCACTTTTTTCTTCATCATAAAAATGACCAGTGTAGATATAAATATATCTTTTGTGGGAACGGGCAAGTAACATAGATTTATACAATGTAAAAACAACCTTGATTCAAACAAGAGACTAGAAATGTGAACTGACATGATGCTTTTTGTTTCATTAAAAACAAATGTGTTTGCAATTGTTTCTTTGATGGACGTGTTTTTCAATAGAATGTTTACATTCCTAAGGGAACCAATTGTGCTCGTCTGCTCATCGACATATTCCTTATTCATATGATGAAGTTATAATCTATCCATGCGTATAAGTTACAATGCATACGTATACCTAACAACAAAATTATTTTATTTACCCGTGTTTAAAGTTATTGCAAATGGCTGATATTTTTGTTCGAGCATATTGTTTTTCATACCGATATAACATGTTACTTTTATTATTCTTCCCTTAGTTTATTTATTTTGAATTTACATTGTATCATAGGTCAAATTTATTTGTTCAGTGTATGTTCAATGGGGTTAATATGTCCTTTGATTTAGTTAAGCTATTTCAGTTGATATTTTATAGTGTGTCTTTCTATGTTGTGATGTTACACTATTGTTTCAGAAAAAGGGTGAAGGTTTGGTACCATTAAAACGTTTAAACCCGCTGCATTTGTTTGCACCTGTCCTAAGTCAGGAATCTGATGTTCAGTAGTTGTCGTTTGTTGATGTGGTTCATAAGTGTTTCTCGTTTCTCGTTTTTTATATAGATTAGACCGTTGGTTTCCCCGTTTGAATGGTTTTACACTAGTAATTTTGGGGGCCCTTTATAGCTTACTGTTCGGTGTGAGCCAAGGCTCCGTGTTGAAGACCGTACTTTGACCTATAATGGTTTACTTTTCTAAATTTTGACTTGGATGGAGAGTTGTCTCATTGGCACTCATACCACATCTTCTTATATCTATTTAGCATATTTAGATCACTGTACGGCCTTCAACAATGACCAAACTAGAACTAGAATATATGAAGACATTAAAATGACTTGAATTTTCTCAAATGCATTTTCACATTGCTAAGTTCATGTAACTTTTACATTTTTAACAAGTAATTTAGTCAAATATTCCGAAATATTCAAAACCTTGGCGAAAGTAAACCATGAGTTGCAATTTAAATCCAGGTAGTACAAGTTCCTTTATCAATACAACTACGGTACATATAGGTTTGTACTTTTGCTTATATTTAGACCTGTTTATAATTAATAGTCATATTTGAGAACAAAGTCATTAAACTTGACCTAAATAGTGTATATATTTGAAAATTCAGAAGTATTAACTACATTTACACAACCAATTTTAGTTTAGCTATTTTCTTAGAGATTGATAGCTAGCTGGACAGATGGATTCATGAGTAGGGTATAAATATCGTTGGAAAAGAGGGAGTGAAAATTCATTATACATGTTATTGTTTTATAAATATATAGTACACTTGTAGTTTTGCATTTTATGATTCCTCTTTCAATGCTCCCCTCACATGAGGGTGTGGATGGGATTTACAGAATAAATAATAATGGGCAAAAAATAAAGAATAGAGAAAAATCGGCCAAAAAAATAATGAATAGAGAATAATGAGGTGCTTAAATATAAAGAATAATTGCAAAAATTAAAGAATTAGGTAAAAAATATACTGATTACAAAAAGAACAATTTCCAGAATACAGTTATCAAGTAATTACAGAATAGCCATTATTTTTAAAGATAAAGAATACAGAATGAAGGACACCCATCCATACCCTCTTACATGTACTTATAGGGACTGTTAATTTATTAGAGGTAGACTGTCCATACTCATTTTCACAGAATCTTATATTCATTTGTGTACATGTAATTCAACAACAATCTAATAACCATATGGGGCATATCTCTTCTTTTATACGTCCCGGTACACCGAAAGATTCTTTTTTATGCAATTTGTTGCTTCATATTTCCTGGTACATGATACTTATATCTTTGATATTATTTTTAAAAATGTATTTAAATGAATAACAAACTATTAATTATAATATGGGATGTAAAAGCTAAATTTTACTCTGGTTTTAATTTATAATTATGGATGCAACAAAGTAAATCAGACTTGAAATTATTTTCTGATCATGCTGGTCATCAATGGGGAATATTTAATTCTGTTTTCCTTATCAGTTATAAAATCATAGAATATATTTTTGACAGCCAAGGTTCCTCAAGATGATGTTCAACAACCCTATAGGGAGACCGAGCTAAGTTTGCTGTTAATATAAGACTCAACAATGTCATTTATTCAAAATTTATCATTAATTGAGAATGATATATTAACAATATCAATAGTAGCAAATAAATGACAATGACATTAAAAAGCAAAGGTGGGGTTTAGAAAATGCCCCAACCAGTATATCATACATTACAGTAACAAATAGTAAAACACTACTACAAATACAATGAAAATAATCTTGTGAAGCATCACATATCCAGTATCTCAAGATGACATAATAATAACAGTAAAAAATAAAAATTATGATTAAAACTGTTATTAAAATTGGGTGGAAGATGGGTGGGTTTTTGCAAAAAGTTACAAAATATTTTCTAAGTTTCAAATAAACGATGTTTCTTCTTTCAGAGAAATTAGCTGAATGACTGCATGTCCAAGTTCATGCAATAATCTGATCTTAATTGCCCATCCCAATAACTGGCTAATCCACTTCCTTATTTGACCATAGCATACACTGACCTCAGGCGGGAGATAAAGTTTCTACACTTATGATGTAAAATACTGCCCTAGAACCCAGGTGGCTAATCCCCAGATAAAATTACTACGCAGTAGATATTACTTAATCCTAAATTATTATCTGAACTTGCAGACAAAAATATTTTTATTTCCAATAAATTTATTTATATAATTCAGTGTTCTGACCACTGAACAAAAAAAGCAAGTAGTTAAAGTTCTTGTGCAGCACAGAAAATATTGGCTTTTTTTCTAGACCTCCCCCCCCAACACACACACACACACACACACAAAGGACACTGCAGGCAACATTTTAACAAAATTACAAAATTCTTTTGAAATATTATGTTTAAGACTCAAACAAAAGAAAGTAATTGACTTAGAAATACCATCTTGTTTCATAACCTCTTTTTATATATTGTTTTCACCAAGTGTCACAAAACTACATAATTCACATCAATAACACTCATATGTGCAGCCCCCTTAAAAACAACTACCAAACAATCATTTGCCCACATATTTAAATAAGGGACTGTGCAATATTTATCATCAGTATGGGAGGGTGCAAATATAGACAGGGCAAATACTTTTTTCATCATGATAAAAAAAAAAAAAAAAACTAGATTTTTTTTTAAACCTTGACTTGTGCGAATTAAATATAATTAAATCAGAGAAACAAAAATTAGGACCATTCAGATTTATCTGCATATTGTGCGTCTCCATTGACAATTATGATTTGTCAATTTTGTTTACTAAACTACCCCACAATTTACCATACACATTTTGTTATTTAATACACCTTTCCGCACACTTGATCTACTGTCAAATCCATCTCTAGTAAACAGAATAGAAACATTACCATCACTAGAAGACCATGATATAATTTTCAGTGAAATAAATCTTTCCCTTCTAAAAGCCAAACAGTCATCACACAAAGTATTCATTTACAAGAAAACACACTGGGAAAGTATTGAAAAAAATTTGGAGGAAACATACATAGTTGATTTTAGTCTCTGATGCATGATTTTTTATTATTAATTGTTTTTGGCTGTCAGTAACTGCGAGTACTCGCAAATCGTACTTTCTTGTTAATTTGACCTGTTGATACTATTTGTAATGCTTTTTTGTTATTAATGTTTACTTATTCAGGGTTATATCTGGTCTATATACCAGCTTTGATTTAAGAGCCAGTCTGCCATAAAACCATGCAAAATCCCAAATTTCGTCCAAATTGGTAGTTACAACTTGCCAAAATTATATATATTTCTAAAATCTTTGTGTATTCAGGAGTTAAGATAAATTTTTTTTTTTTTTTGTTAATTTGCGCTATTTTCCATTAAACAGCCTAATTTGCATATTAGTGAATTATTTAAAAAAATGGCTAAAAAATACACCTTATTTAGGCACTTTTAATGGTCTGGATAATTGATTTAGCTCTTAAATAAAATATAATTTTATCATATTTTGCAAAGAACATTAGTTAATAACCAAAAAATAGCTTTTGAGAATTTTGGACCTTTTGCCAGAAAGTTCGCGCAACAGATGTAATAAACAACTTGCATATACTACATGTACTCAATAGCAGTTTTCTCTCAAGATCATACTTTTTATTCTTAACTTTTATAATATTTTGAAAGGTGTATATCAGTTCTAAGACAGGTAAAATTTTTAAGCTTGGCAAATAATGGAAAGTTGATCAAAAATACTCCTAAAATAACCATAAAATGCAATAATTCTAATAGTTTTTGTGCCTTGTTATTAAACTAAAATTGCTTAAAGTAGGAGGTAACTGGGCTTAAATTGATTTATTTTATGTCTCTGTTCGGTCCGATTTTTCTAATCTTGGATGTTGTTGTGGACAATCAAAGCACTATACAACTCAGGGTTACACTAATGTCCTGACCAATGTCCTGACTAATGTCCTGACCAATATGAAAAATGCTAATAACTTTTTTGTTCTTTGAAGGATCGACTTCAAATTTGATGTCAAGGAAGATTATAACATTACATATATATATATAAGAAAAAATATAAAAAAATGATTTAAAGTGTTGTAAAACTTGACCTGACCAAAGTCGACTTTGCCCTGACTAATGTCCTGACCGATGTAAAATTGCTAATTTCTTTTTTGTTCTTCAAAGGATCGACTTTAAATTTGATGTCAAGGAAGATTATAACATTAAATATATAAATAAAAGAAAAAATATAGACAAAAAAAATTTTAAGAAAACTTGACCTGACCAAAGTCGACTCTGCCATGACTAATGTCCTGCCCGATGTAAAAATGTTAATAACTTTTTTATTATTGAAAGAATTGACTTAAAGTTCGTTACCAAGGAAGATTATAACATAAAATATAAGAATTTATGAAAAAAAAATGTTTGTTAATTTTTGAAATGTTAGAAAACTTGACCTGACCAACTTGATCTTTGCCATGATGAATGTCCTGACCGATATAAAAATGCCAATAACTTTTTTGTTGTTGAAAGAGATATTATCAAGTTTAGGATCAGGGAAGATGACAACATTTAGTATAAGACTTTTAAAAAAATATTGTAAAAAATAATTTGAAAGGTAAAAAAAACTCGACCAGACCAATCTATACTTTGTCCTTGCCAATGTCCTGACCGATAAAAAAAGAAAAAAATAACTGTTTTTTTTTTTTTTCTCAAAAGCGAGAATAAACTTCTTTGAATTTTATCAATATTCCAATTTTTTAAATATAGTTAAGGAAGAAGGTGCACTTTTTAATTTTAAGCAACATGGAACTTGAAATGATCACAATTAACCCCTATCAAAATTTCACAAAAACTGTTTTAATTCTTGCCTTGTATCATCATGAAAACATATTTATCCAATCCCCTCAAAAACACAACATTCAAAGCATTTTTTTTTTTTTTTTTTTGTTAATTTGAAATAATATGGTAAATATGATTACTGGTTGTTGACAGTGAGTACTGACCCCTACTTTCATAATTCTATAAACATGCTTAAGTGTAAATTATTAAACTAATTACTGATTTATTAAACCATATTAAATAATTATAAAAGTGATATGTGATTAGATATCTTTATGTATGATGATTTAGATACTTCGTAAATGCACTTTTCCTACTTTCAATAATTAAAATGATATAGATGTACAGAATTCAATAAAGTCAAAAGACAGGGACATGAACAATTAAAATTTAATCACACCTATGGCACGCCTGAACCACCTTTATTAATTAATCTTAGATTATCTCAGATAAACTAGGATTATCTCAGATAATCCCGGTTTATCTCAGATAAACTTGGATTATCTCAGCTTAATTCAAATTCGAGAAAATCCTAGTTTATCTCAGAAAATACAGAAAATTCATTATCCGGAGAAAATCCGGTTTATCTCAAAATATTAAGAAAATCTAGGTTTTTCTGAGCGATTTTCAGATAATCCTAATTTATCTCCAGATAATTAGTTTTCTCAATTTCAGATAATGAATTATCTCATTTCTCGAGAAAATCTAGGTTTATCTCGGATTCTAAATATACAAAAGAACAATGTAACGAGTGTTTTAATTGGACGACAATCCGGCATTTAACGTTTTACTTTCTCTTGAAACCATGATGGTGACGAATTCACTTCCTATTATTGGGTGAACGGGATGTGCCAAAATATGGGTCATAATTTTGCGAGATTTTATATAAAATTAGCGTCCTTTTTCAGAGGAGGGTGACATTCAGCATACGGCACGCAATTTTACTTATATTATTGATCGATCGCTGTGTTATTGTGTCATTTATCACTACTCGTGGTGTGAACATCACCGTTATTGACACCTGGACAAGCGAAATTTGTTGAATCAATTATAAAAACAAGTAATATACAGAAGGGCTGATTATATACAATATACATATACTTTGTACATACATAATAAACAAATTTGGTAGCTATTTCTTTACACAAACTGACTGTTTATTACCGACGGCTAATTTCGACATCGATAATCATTGAATTCTCATGTTTTAATTTATTCAGTCGGTTTTAATTTTTAATCGTGACAAAGTTTTGTAAAATATTTAATTTTAACTATTGCATTATTTCGTCATTTGTCAGTAAACAAAAAGATAACACTAGAAAGAAGGCAACTAAGTAATCCAATACACAAATAATGCACGATTCAATTATGGAAAAACATTATTTCATCATGGTTATTCATAAGACATAATTTTCATTTTGTTTTCAAAATAATTAAATACATAAGAGTTTATATGCCACGAACCTTAAAGCGCCAGTTATTAATTGTAGGATATAAACAATAAATGTACATTGTCTGATATACAAAATGTGTGTACTCGCTAACACGGGTGTCATTCGGTTTATCGAGAGAAATGATCGTGAAAGAATATCTAACGGAAGTCAAGTATTGCGAGACGATCGTGAAAGCTCTGGTGACGGATCGTGAAAGAAATTTAATCGAGAAGACATATGAAAAGTCAGTAAATAATCTAATTTAATTAATTACACGGACAAATTTACAACAAAATAAAACTGTCTGTCAAAATGGTTCAACATTATGATCAGTATGTGAGAAAATCCAGTTCTAAAAGTACATATTAGTTTTTACAAGACAACAAAAGGCATATTGCTCCTCGACATTTCAGTGACATCAAAAATGTAAACAAACATGATTTTTTTCACAAATTCGAATAAAATAAACTATTTTTCTTCGAAAAAGGGCATTCTATTTGAATGCATCAAATGGTTCTCATAGTTATTTTGTATAAACATAATCTGAAACTTGGTAAAAAAAGAAATATTTACACAAAATTGATATTTCGGATCGTGAAAGATCACGTACCGGTTTTTGAAGATCGTGAAAAGGATCGTGAAAGATCTGATGCTACGTTCAAATTATTCTTCAGTTATAAATTATGATAATTAATATTTGTTATTGGTATTAAAAAAAACTAGATTGGCATGACTGACCCGGGTCTCTTTTGTTGGTGAATAGGGCTATAATCGTGCAATGCCATTGATCTAATATCTTATAATACCACACAGACTTGGTAAATTGTATCAATACCAGTCCATTGTCCGTCCTTCATAAGTATTGTTTTTATACATTAAGATGTTTTATTTTGTATTTATAACTTTGAATTCTCATTGTTATGCCCATTATATTTATAAAGCTTACATACCTGTATGCTATAGGGCCACGGTATTTGGTGTATGGTGTACATGTCTGTCTGCATGTTTCATATATGACTTCAATTGTATTTGATATATTGAATGATAATAAGATGTCTGTGTCTGACTGTCGGTCAGGGTTCATATACTTTCGACCTCATGTTCCGAATTAATTGGCCAAACATAACTTTTACATTTGTCAGTTTCTAAGTGCAAAATAAATGTGTTGCGGACATCGGCAGTGGCGGATCCAGAATTTTTCATAAGGGGTGGGGCGCTGACTGACATAAAGGGGGTCAGTCATGCTTCAGTAATTCCCTAGTCAACCAAACTTTCCCCACCCACTGGTTCCGCCTATGATCAGTTTACAACGAGCCTTTGAATGGCGGGAAGAGATTACAATTAAGTGAACTAGTTCAAGGGTTAAAATGAGATTAGCGTGTATTGATCGGCATGTATTATTAAACTCTAAGCCTGTTGGGAAAGATTGAGAATAAATATTTAGGACCAGGAAAAAATAATCATTAAAATGAAACGTATTTTTGAAAGCTACGGAATGTTTGTCTGCCAATCATTCAACATTACGATTTTTTTAATAAACATTTTAAAAATGTAACGACTTGACCTGTGGCGTGAAATGAGTATGTGCACTGAGGAAATATGCAGTGATACCGATCAATGGAGATGTATTAATACCTGATATGAATTCTGATTTCTTTTCCGACTCTTTAACGACCCACGAATCCTCGACTGAACGACCCCATTTATCTTTGGTTGTTTGTCTTTATAACGAAGTTTAAAAGTGCATTGAAATATGAATTCGGTGGTAAATAAAGTGTTTTTTTTTTTTGTATGTGTCGAAAGCCAAATGCAGAGATTTTATTACACGGAATTTATACTTTAAATATAATTATATTGTTGTTTGCTTAAAATATCCAGTGGCAAATATTTCTTTCATAGTCGGGGCGAGTTTGATATTTGCCCAAGTGCATCTACTATTGTCATTGGTTATCACATGGAAAAAGAAAATCCATAACCATTGTTCTCTTATATAACTTATCTTAAGTTCAATTTTTTTTTCTAGCCCAAAATCACATACAGTCTTGTTTGCCATTGTAATGTTTTCTTTGTGACCGAGAGCTTTACCCTAGTATAGAGATTATAACTTATATCTTGCCCCTCATATAATTAATCGCTTAATATCTTCAAAATTTGTTTTTTGATTAAATGATATTTGTTTTATATGCGTTCAGTGGCAAATGTGCCATGCATACATGTCAATTATGTCGGCTATCGTACATATTATTGAACCTGTACAAAATAACTTAAACTTCTTTTATTAAATGCAGTGAAAATATTTCCGCTTTCAAATTAGATTGAATTAACAGAATGATTAGAATGTTACAACAAAAGTAATATCTGCCAATACCCTGGTATGATGAAAGGTTTAAATGTAACGCATGATCGATTGTCCTTATTGACGGGCAATGCACACCTATTTTGTGTACAATTCTACGGTTGTGTTCACAAGTTCTTTCACGCAGCAAGGATGAAAATTGGAAAAAATGCAGGACAGGAGTTATGAGTAAAAAATATTTGCTGGACAGACAACTTTGCAAAATTTTTTTTTTAATACATCCCCCTAAAGAATCAAATGGTAGCTTCTTATGAAGGGGGTCTCATTGGGGGGTTCTGATCCCGGATCCCGCTGACTGTTTTGTCACATTCCGTATCCCGCTTACACTATGTACTTAAGCAATTCTCATTTCTTTGTAAATTCCGTGTCCCGCTGGACGTTTTCACGGCACAATAATTTGACTTTCAATCGTCACGCTTACAAAAATCGGCAATCCCGCGTCACGCGTAGACCCCACGCTGGTTTCTCCTAAAGATGCTACAATAACGTATACACGTAAACAGCGTAAGGGTCGACATCAAAAGTTCAATGTAGGATAAAAAAAATTTAATTCATATAGTTTTTCACTAACCCCTACCCTCTCTTAACTTAATTTGGGAAAATTGGTTGACCAATAAGGATATTTTAATTAAGTTTTTATCCCTCATTGATTTTTATGTCGTCCCTAATAGACGGAAAACATTAAAAATGTTGGATTGATTGATTGATTGATTGATTGTTGGTTGCGTCCCTAGTGGAAAATATTTCATGCATGTCGAAGACGAGAGCAAACAATAGTTAGGTCCAGTAATAGAGGCCGTCCGAAAATGAAGATGCCTTGCAACAGACTAGGCCACCTACGGACAACCCAAAGGTTGTTGCGAAGGTTCAAACGATATTAGCGCTATCTCAACACAATGCATAGGATTTAATGTCCCATTTCGACTGGACGTTGCTGAGTACTTGTACATCCCCCACAGCCAAAAAGACGGTGGCAAAGGTGTAACGGCTTTAAACATAGGAGGGAGGCCAATGTGATTTTTTTTGGAAATTTTAACGGTCCGGACAGTTACTAACTATAAAAAGATGGAAATCAATATTTTGTTCTATACATATATTTAACTTTTTGTCAATCAAAGACGTCCATCACAGGCAGAATAATGAAGTAAAATTTGGTACAAATGATTACAATGATAATGATTTGAATACAATTAAATCTATGAAGAACTGAAAATGAAGAAAAATTAAAAGAAATGGACACAATAAAACAAATTTATAAATATTATAGGTTTCACAATGACATACAGTGATTCTAAAAATATAGAAACAAGATTTTAATAATGCAAGACGTTACAAAAATTACTTTTTACCAAGTCCTTCTTACTATACAAATCCTTGTTTTACATATACAAAAGAATGTGTCCATAGTACATGGATGCCCCATCTGCTATCATTTCTATGTTCAGTGCCAGTGGATCGTGAAGTTGGGGTAAAAACCTTTAACTTGGCATTGAAATTAAAAGATCATATCACAGAACATGTGTACTCAGTTTCAAGTTGATTGGACTTCAATTTCATCAAAAACAACCTCGACCAAAATTTTAACCTGAAGCGGGACAGACGGACGAAAAACGAACGGAACCACAGACCAGAAAACACAATGCCCATAAATTGGGCATAAAATGAGCTTCAAAATGAGGCATAAAAGTGAAAATGATTGCAGCGCTAAATAAAAGTCATACATTATCCATGGTTGAAATAAATATTTTATCAGCAAAGGCCCAACCCCATTTTTATCCTGAAATTCGGCTTTTAAATTTTATTAAGTTGTTTTGTCATATACATCTGGGAACAGTAATTCTTTGTCAATATATATGTTCCTGTATTAATAGGTAAATAATTTAATTCATAATTATATCATACCTAAAAAATATGTAAATTATATAGTTTCAAAATTTTTAAAGGATACAACTTTAGATAATATTTATTAGCACAAATAAATTTCACAAGTCTCTTGTGGTACACATCAAAATTTAGTGGTTAATTTCATGGTTCATAGTAACACCTCAAAATCAGTCTTCCTTGACATTTCCGGGTATTTGAATATAGTGCGAGTTTTCCTTGACATTTCCGAATTTCAGACAGCTACATGTATATTACCTGTAATTGGTAAGGTGACGTAACAAGTGTTGTGTATAATGCCACATTGGTAGTATCTCAAGATTTTGCGACTTTAATTTTTCAATAAATTTAACTTCAGATCAACGTTTAAATGATAAAGTTATTGTTTGTATAGCATACTACTGCATGAGACTGACTAATCAGTATGTAGATAAGGTAATCTATGAATAGAACCATGGAAGTAATTTATTAAGTCAATATAATACTTCCATGATAGACTAACGGATAATCTGATCCTATGCTGTTTCTTACTTAATACCCTTTAATGTAAAAGGTCATATGGCAATACTTCGGTTTTTTTTTTCTCAAATGATTTGATACCGGGAGATTGGTGGTCTCACTTTAATTTAACCCATGTCAGCTATCTAGTTTTATCTACAAAAATGAGAGCCAGTTTGATATTTTTTTTAAGTTCAATTCTTCACGAAGAAACGACCAATTTTTCTGTATCCAGTAGCATCGTATCTTCTTAAAATATTCTCCCGCACAATGTCTGGACAAACTCACATGCAACATTGCCTAACCGCAAAACCGTTAACCCGCCATCGTAGATCTTTCCCAAGTCTTCAGTCTACGCAATGCTGAGAATGACCGTTCACAACATACAGATGTTACCAAAAAAAAACAAAAAAACAACAGCTCAAAGATTTTGTGAATATTCGGATACAAGTCAAAATCGAGACTCAGAGACTCAGTGTGAAGAGAACATGCTTATTGCAAGAGACTCGCCGTGAAAACAATTTGATATGAAGGCAAGCTTTTGTTTCAATTTTTGTTTGGTTTTGAAATTTCCAACATGAGGCATTTGCCTCATTTGCCTCCATGTAGTTACGGTCCTGATTTTGTTTTATAGAAGAAACACAATCCTTATATCTTTTATTGGTTTCTTCCTTTGATATTCAATCCTATTAGGGTATAATATTGTCACGGGTTTGGGTAGCATGTACGTGACACGTTTATCTCTACTTATAAAAATGAGGTTTGTTAATGGGATTGGGAAAATATACATTAATCAAAACGAGGAATAATGTAATACATGTATATAATAGATGATTTATTGAACTTCTAATGTTACTTTTTATATGACAGGAATTTTAAGCGGTTTCAATAAAGTTAATTTGTTCTTTAGTTGTCTTTTCTTCACTTTAACCATGAATCAATCTTTTCAAATGGGTAACTCTGCCTTGTATCGTCAAGTTTCAACCAAATATGCAAGTCTTGAAATAAATCAGAATACCAGGATTGACCCCGTAAATGTACATAGGCGGATCCCCCTCCCCCTTTTCGTGGGAAAAATTTGGTTGATTATATAGGGAATCACTAAAGCATGAATGGAGCGGGGCTCCCTTAGGTCAGTCAGCCCCCCCCCTTTTATGAAAAGTTGTGGATCCGCCACTGATGCATACGTAAATGTTCACTTTTCCGAATTATGTCCGACTAGAACTTATTTAAAATGTTTTGTCGTACGTCCTTTCCTCGTTGCCTGTCAAATCCCAGAACCCCGAACATGTCTCCCGCTCTTGTTTTTATACCTCAGCTATGTAGTTGTACCAATTGCTAAAGTTTAGCTATCCCCATAGTGTCCCCATAGCTACAGCTAAGAGTGGCGCGAAATTCACCATCTCTTAGATCGGTACGTCTAAAAACCGCTCAGGACCTCCTGAGTGCACTCAGCACATAAAAAGTGCACTCAGGACATGTAATAGATGTTTTAGTGTGCGTTAAGGGTATGCATTCGATAGATAATTTAATTTTTGATCTTATAATTTTTGTTTTCATAAAATCAATACAATATTTGAGAATTTACTTAAGTTTTTATCGGCACGCGCCGTATTTTGGGATATGCATGACCGATGGTCACATTCAATACCAATTATCATGTTGATTAGGTCGTTTGATCTTTAATAATTAGGAGTGTCACTGTGATTAGTGATGGTAATAAACACATACAAGTAAACTTGGCAAACAAAAATATTTTCTTTTGAAAGATGATAAACATACTGAATTGCAAAAATGTTAAATAAACTTTTCGTTTTGTTTGTAATTATTGAAGCCAATTGAGAAATCTTCACAAAGTCGGGAAATTTTCCATTCAATTTATTTCATTTGAAAACGTTAAAAAAATATCGATAAAGTTTATTGCCAAATGTGGCGTCCTTGGGGATCAAAACCCCGTTTTAACAGCGTTTGTCTACTTTTGTCTATTGCCGAATATTCTAAAACATAATGAAACTTGACGCCAATACCACCGGAATTACATAAGTACAAATAAAATTTTCTCTCTGATTATTTTGCCATCTACAAATTTCAATAGAAATTTTGTGTTCAAAGATTTAAATCTTAGACTGTTTATGCAAAAAAAACTCATTCTTGTCCAGTAATACATTTCTTGAACTTGCTATACCTATCAAAATACGATTTTCATATGATCAAATCTCATATAGTAAGAGCCCCAAGGGTGACTGGGGTAGAAGTATGGTCACCATTGGTCTTCCTCCGACCGGCAGTAAAATCCTTGCTAAAGTGGGGCGTCCGTTTGGCTGTGCGGGATGTACAAATTTGCAGCCACGTCCGGTCAGAATGGGGACGTTAAATCAGATGCCTGCATTAAAATGGATGATAAATTCCTGCACCATATTTCACTCTTTTAATAGAGAAAATTAAGGAAAGAAAACGGCGCGTGATATTTTTCTTTTAAAGATTATAACTTTCGAAAAGGAAACTCATTAGAACTTCGAAATGGTGTATTTCAACTTTGCTAAACTTATTTCAACATTTTAGTCATTTGTCCTAGTTAATTGTACGGATGCCAGATTTATGTAACATATTTCACTATCTTCATAAAGACATATACGGATATAACATTCAAATTCTCTTTAAAACCTCTCAAGACAAACTTCTAAATTCTAGATCCTCTGATCTTCATTATTATCAATACACTTGTCATACATGTACATCCTGAATAAATCAATTGTTATTTTTATCAAATTTGGAAATTTAAAACTTCTAAAACGTTTCCCGTAAGAGCTTAATCTTTCATTCTTCTCTATCTGTATAGATGCACCATTGTATCTATATCTTATCCCTTATGACCATGAAATTTTCCTCCAATGTGTCGTGGCTTTCTATTGGCTACTTTTTTCAGTTAATCGATTTTCTCAAAATTCTCAGATAATCTCGGATTATCTCAGAATTTTCAGATAATCCGGATTTTCTCAGTTAATTATTTATCTAATTTTGTGAGGAATATAATGAATTATCTCAAATATGCATTAAGCTGAGAAAATCCCGGTTTATCTTAAAATTCTGAGATAAACCGGGATTATCTGAAAAAATCGAGATAATCCGGGTTTATCTGAGCTTAATGTAAAATAGTGAGATAATCCTAGTTTTCTGAGATAATCCTAGTTTATCTGAGATAATCTAGGATTATCTATAAAGTCGTTCAGGCGTGCCATACACACCTATATTAATAACAGTTAACACAAATTGGAGTGTTTACTTACCTATATTTTCTTTTTATTTCACTCAATTTTTGTTTTTTAGTTAATGAGGATTAAATATACATGTCAAATAACATAAATAAGGACAGGAAATGGGCCTCGTTTGATTTCAAAATAATGTTTATACAAGCATTCAAAGTAAAATTATGTTAGAATCACCAGAGACATAATGTCTCTGGAATCACATAGAAATATAAACACTTAAAAACATAATTTTATCATGTCACTGTCCTTTTGCTTTCTTCTATACATCTTTTCATTTCAATTAATTAAAAGTGCATCTTCTTTCTTAACTATATTTAAAAAATGAAGTGTTAATATAATTTAAAGAAGTCTATTCTGTCTTTTGAGAGAGAAAAAACCCAGTTATATTTATATTTGTCTTTTTTCATCGGTCAGGACACTGGCGAGGACAAGGTAACCCTAGATCAGGTCAAGGTTTTTTTACCTTTTAAATATTTTTTTACAGTTTTTTTTTTACATTCTTATACTAAGTGTTGTAATCTTCCCTGGTACCAAACTCGGTAATATCCCTTTCAACAACAAACATGTTATTGGCATTTTTATATCGGTCCTGGACATTCATCATGGCAAAGATCAAGTTGGTCAGGTCAAGTTTTCTAACATTTCAAAAATTAGCAAACATTATTTTTTTCATAAATTCTTATATTTAATGTTATTATCTTCCTTGGTAACGAACTTTAAGTCAATTCTTTCTATAATAAAAAAGTTATCAACATTTTAACATCGGTCAGGACATTAGTCAGGGCAGTGTCGACGTTGGTCAGGTCAAGTTTTCTAACTCTTTAAATTATTTTTTTTTCATATCTTTTCTTATGTTTATGTATGTTATATTAGAATCTTCCTTGACATCAAATTTGAAGTCGATCCTTCGAAGAACAAAAAAGTTATTAGCATTTTTATATCGGTCAGGACATTCATCATGGCAAAGATCAAGTTGGTCAGGTCAAGTTTTCTAACATTTCAAAAATTAGAAAACATTTTTTTTTTCATAAATTCTTATATTTAATGTTATTATCTTCCTTGGTAACGAACATTAAGTCAATTCTTTCTATAATTAAAAAAGTTATTAACATTTTAACATCGGTCAGGACATTAGTCAGGGCAGTGTCGACGTTGGTCAGGTCAAGTTTTCTAACTCTTTAAATTATTTTTTTTCATATCTTTTCTTATATTTATATGTTATATTATAATCTTCCTTGACATCAAATTTAAAGTCGATCCTTTGAAGAACAAAAAGTTATTAGCATTTTTACATCGGTCAGGACATTAGTCAGGACAGGGTCGACGTTGGTCAGGTCAAGTTTTCTAACTCTTTAGATTATTTTTTAAAATATTTTTTCTAATATTTATATATTTAATGTTATAATCTTCCTTGACATCAAATTTGAACTCGATCCTTCAAAGAACAAAAAAGTTATTAGCATTTTGCATATTGGTCAGGACATTAGTCAGGACATTGGTCAGGACATTAGTGTAACCCTACAACTCATCTGTTAGACAAGGTTTATCTTTGTACATAGGACACAACCACCACCTTAAATTTATCCACAGCACTGAGGGCAGTGAGGCCTGTTTATCAAACTTTCCACATGTTCCAGGAGGACATTTTATACAAAGTACATGAAATTGTTTTCTGTTGATCGTGCTGCTATAACATTGTCAGTATGTCCATGCCGATGGCACAGAGACTTTTTTGTGATATATTGGCGGAACTATTCAACAAAGTGTAGATTCAAAGATCATCCTGCTGACATTAAGGCAAAACTCAAAAACTTGCAAAAGGCGAAAAGCTGATAGTGATGGAGGAACCACACCAACCCTGTCATAGGAATACTGACTTTTGTAATGACGACTAATTCCAAAAGGGTCAGGTAAAAAAAATAAATTAGTTAGTTATGACAGCGGTACCTCGAATGACCGAATAACACCGTTATTATCCGAATAACACTTGTAATGACCGAATAACACTTGAAATTTTAATATTAGCACATATTGGTGACTTTTAAACATTGATTATTAAATAATATTATATTATAAGTGTATTTTATAACTTAAAATGATATATAGAAAGCAGGTAAGTTCATAAAGATCATTATAAATATAGAGTGTACATCCAACATGGAGACCAATGAAAACACAATGGAAGAATAAAAGAATGATTGCATATGCATTCAAAGAGAAATGCTATGAAAATAAAGTATTAATTTATGTACTGTATGTATATAGTATTGTCCAATAATTGTTTTTCAGTAAGGTTTTGAAAAGTTAACAAGTACATCAAAGCCATGAAATTACTCCAATCACCTATTAGTTTTCTTAACGATTTACTCAATATTGAATGAAACGTAATTCAGAATTTTCACATATTTAATTTAAAATTTAATAAAAAATTGATTATACTTGATTGTTTTATAATAAAAACAAAGCAGCTGAATGGATGATTCGTATGTATGTTGTAATAACATTTTCTCAGAAAGAAATTAAAGATTTTCAGAAATAAAAGTAAGAAAAAAATAATATTCAAGTATTGACGTTTTAATTTTTTATTGCTATGTTCATCCATTTTAATACATTAAGTAAGTTTAATAATGAAATATTTGGTGCCAACTAGATAATTTAATTGTGATAATGCCAAGTTCCCAATAATCAAATTATTTATTACCTTACAATTCAATTATATTGTTAATTAGATTGTTGTTTACTGACACGTGCCCATTACATAATTAATCATTAAATGATAATGAAATTATATTACGGTATGGACACTCTGGCTGCATTAAACAGGCTTGTGACTATCTTGGTATACCAAGGCTGCATTACCAAAACCAATAATAATAATAAAAAAAAAAAAGAAACACAAATAAATATTTATAACTATATACAATATATGTACATCCTAACTATATCTTCTGTAAAGGGTAATAAGCTTCATTGTTTCACAAAGAATTTTGATTATTTAAAATATTATTTTTTCTTCAGAAAATAAAAATAAAA
Organism: Mytilus coruscus; assembly: GCA_017311375.1. NCBI lineage: Eukaryota > Metazoa > Mollusca > Bivalvia > Mytilida > Mytilidae > Mytilus > Mytilus coruscus. Next base: position 83,723,845 of record CM029595.1, on the reverse strand, counting down.
AAGTTTATTTAAACTTATTTGGTATGAGGTTTTTCCTGTTTAATAAAATACGTTTTTTGGCAAAATTTTATTGTAAAAGAAAAAAATGTATGAACTTCTGCCTAATTTATGTACCTTGTTTCTGATTATGATAGAAATAATAAAGGAATTAATAAACCACATTGAGTTTTTCAGAATTAAAATCCATGTAACCATGTCTTTTCAGACTGGTTAAGTTATATTTTATATTTGTAATATTATTATAAAAAAAACCCTCTCCCCCCTTTTAAATTTTACACACCCCTAGATGTAGAGTATTAAAGTATTATCAGTTTCACCCCAAGAAAGTATTCATTTTTAATAACATAATCTTAGCAGTTAATCAAAATGAAAATCTTACTGTCTATAAATAACAATGAAATGTAACTGTTTCTTGGAAAAGGGGTTTCCCGAATTTTCCCGCCAAAAAGCACATGGCTTTCAACAAATGTAAACAAAGCATTCAATTTGTGATCATGGATTACAGCTTTAATTAGTTTATTTTGGATATAGATATTCAATTAAAGGTACAGTCAAGCATTGTTTTTACTTTCTTGACATCATAACAACAGACGATCTGAAATATACTGTGAATATATATATTCAGTGACCAGAACAGAATTTTGAACTCTGCTACGGAAGTCGAAGTTACATCATGCTTTTTGTCCATAATCGATAAAACTGTCAATTTTCATAATACCCGAGACAATTATTATTTTTTTTTTTGAAATATTTCAGTAAATTAACGATGTCAAACACGATTTCAAAAGGTAAAATTTATACTTCAAAGGTTTACACTTTTTATTTTTCACGGAGATATTTTAAAGCTGTGTCAGGCTATAATATTTATCATTTAAACTCCCGATTTGTATTATGTAATCGAAGTCTTGAATGTTGTTCTATCTAATCAACTTTGTTGTAAAATCAGAGCGTTGCATCTAATAATGATCAATTATCAGTCCAATGAGGTTAACACACCTGTAGAGTTTTAATTTGTCACTTGTTACTTCACAGTCAAAGTATAATAAAATTTTTACACATAGCGCGATGCATTGCGGCCGAATTTTATGCGTAGCGGTACCGCAATGCATGAATAGCCTAGGGAAAACACTAAGCAATCATTCTTTTATTCTTCCCATAGTGATTCCCTTGGTCGCCATGTTGGATGTACACATTATATTTATAATGATCTTTATGAACTTACCTGCTTTCTGTAAATCATTTTAAGTTATAAAAACACTTATAATATAATATTATTTAATAATCAATGTTTAAAAGTCACCAATATGTGCTAATATTAAAATTTCAAGTGTTATTCGGTCATTACAAGTGTTATTCGGATAATAACGGTGTTATTCGGTCATTCGTGTTACCCGTTATGACAGTGGTGGATCTACCCAATTTTAAAGGGGATGGGGATTCTTAGCAGGATAAAATGGGAGGTCCATCCATATGTCCCTATTCATTGCATTAATCAGCAAAAAAAGGGAAGGTTCTAACCGACTGGTCCCCTACTGGCCCTAGTCCAAATATATATGACGTCTTGAAAGGCTATTTTATTTTTTTTGCTTTGAAGTCTTACTGTGACGTAGGCGCCATAGCCAAAAAATAAAATGGCCTTTCAAGACGTCATAATTATTTTGACCACCTGTCCCTCCCTGGATGGATCCACCTATGTAAGTATGTATTATTAAGATTCATTTTTAAAACTGCCACATACATGTATGCATGACATACATGATAAAGTGGCGAGGTATTATGTGATACAATGAAGCTACATGTATATATATATATCAGTGATTTTCCTAGTGCTTAGGGAAGGGCCCAGTGCTCATGCAATTGGGAATAAATGTTCGTGAAATGTTGGCTTTGGGAAAATATATTAGTCCGTTTATACGGAGGGCACACAGCATCACCTGTGTGCAACTTGCTAGAGGGTTTTGGGACATGCTCCCCAAGAAAATTTTGAAAATTAGGTACAAAATTCTGCATTCTGAGAAGGAATAATTGCATGAACTGCAAACAAGATTCAAGAGATTTGTAAACAAAATCCACGATACGACACCAACAAAATCTGGCGACGATGTCTATATACAATTGGGAATTTTAGAGCTGAAAATTGGGAAAAAAGAGCATATTTCTCTGAGGATTAGGACCCAAATGCGGACCCAAAATGAGGGTTGGAAAATCCCTGTATATATATATGCAAAAAGGCATTTATTTCTAATACATGTACATGTAGATATGTGATATATACAACACACACAACCACCATCTAATTGCGAGCTGTAAATTACCAGAAATGAGTCAACTAATATAAAAAAAAACCTGCACTACATGTACATGTATATATATATGTCAAGATACAAAAAATTGTAAATTATGAATTTAAAATTTTTTATTTTTTCTATTGAAGCAAGGACATACCGATACTACATGTAAAAACCAACCTACAATATATTCCTTAATTGGAAAGGGCACACATAAATGTAGTGAGGTTAAACTTGTTTTGTTTTTGTCACCATGGTCACTAAAATTTCAATTCCACTTTTATTTGTCTGAAATGAAAGCAGAAAATCTAGGTTTTATAGGGTGTGAGTTTCTCACTTGTACATGTATGACCTTTACATGTAGTCTTGATGTTCATTCTGCTTACTGACTTTAATAATGTCTCCATCAAGTCCATGTATTCGAATGAGGCATGCCTTTTTGTAAATAAATTAGTTTTAACCTTTAATTTGATAAAACAGATTTGTCTATTATAATTTATTCACTGGCATTATGCCTTACAACAACAGGTTTATAAATTGATTGATTGTTCACACCTGAAACATTGTTCATCTGGACATTGACATGATTGTGCTTTATTGATGTTTTTAGTGTGTATGGTACCGTTGACTGCCTGCATTATTCCATTTTTTTACAAAAGCATACATTGTAGGTCTCTACAAGCAGTGTTTTACTAAGATTAGACAAAGACAAACAGTAGCTGATGGAGGAATCAAAGCTGATAACAAAAAAGATTATGGTAAGGAAACATACATGTATGAGAATGTTATTGCATTTATAAAAAAAAAGAAGTGATTTGAATTGATTGCAAATGTGACAATGCTCCACAAGAGACTAAATGACATAGAAATTAACAACTATAGGTCACTGTATGGCCTTCAACAATGAACAAAGCCCATACGGCATAGTCAGCTATCAAAGGCCCAGAAATTGCAAAATGTTAAACTATTTAGAATGAGAAAACTAACGGCCTAATTTATGTAAAAACAAATATGATATACAGCAACAAACAACAACCACTTTGAGGTTAAATTCGTTTGAAGGCGCCAACCCTCATCTAACCTGGGACAGTAGTGTAACAGTACCACATAAATACAAACTTTAAAAATCAGTCATGTGTCAGTTGAGGCTTAACTCATCAGATTGATACAAAGCAGAAATACCTCTAACAAAATCAGAGATCGGATGTGGCAGGGTTCTTTATATACATCCCCACATAGTTTATTTACAGGGGCAATTGAAAGGCATTTTGAAAATTTTAAACTGATTGTAAAATTTACAGAGATACATTTAGTGGGAGGGGGTGGGGGTTAATGAATCATGAGACGACCAGTGGTAAAAAAATTTAACCATTACCAAAAAATGGATAATAATTATCAAAAATATTACTGTAAATTCTGAAATTATTGCGATGTTTTTATTATTGTAGAAAATGCGACAGGGTTATAATCGCAGTGATTTAAACTCGCATTTTGAAATTTTTTATATGAATTAAACAGGATTGTTCTCAATATGGCAAAAATTAAATTCGCATTTCAGTCTATAATTACATTTCATAATCAAAATTATAAATGCACACAATAATTTCTGAATTTACAGTACTTGGTATAGCTTTGTATTAGTGTTATCATGGACTCGAATTAAATCAAGGACCTCATATTAGTTCCTAATAAACATTTATAATTAGGTCATTATGACCTACATTGTCACTTAAGTGACACTAGATATAGTCATGAAACATGTAGTATAGCATTATATATTCCAGTGGATAGGTTTTGGGCAATAAGAATAATAATAAAATTTAGGTCACTTTGACCTATATTTTCCACATGAGTGACATGGTTAAGTTTTTTGCATTAAGGTCAATATCCCGGGTACACAATTGTATAGCTTTGATACTTAACCAGTTGATAAATTTTGGATAGTCCAACATGATTCACTTTTATAAAGGTAATGTTGACCTAAGTTTTCCACTTGAGCAACTTGGTTAGTTTTGTGTGTTTAGGTCTCTCTGTAAGATTATAGACATGGTATTGCATTGATACTTGACTAGTGGATAAATATCTTGGGTAGTACAACATGGTTACTATTGATAAGGTCACTTTGGTCTATAATTTCTGCTTGAATGGTTTGGTTAAGGTTTTGCATTAAGACATTGAGGTCTTATCAGATATACTAGATGTGGTAAAGCAATGATTGTACTCCACCAGTTGAGCTATCTTATATATTTTTTCTGTGGGTCCCAACCAAATAGATTTCATAGTTATCTCATATATCATGGACATTGTATATTTGAAAATTCATTTATCTTTAATTTGATAAGGGATATATAATTTTTTTTAAGTAAATTTGTAGATTTATTTTTTATCTTTTAGATGGAGGTGAAAGCCAAATCAAAGATGCTTAGATTCTCATAGGAGTATATTCACAGCATCAACTAACTAAGATTGGGAAACAGATAATATTTATGACTGGGACAAACTTAACAGAGGCTTGCATTTCCTTTGAAATGGAAAGTATCCACCATTTAGGAACCAATTGAATCTGGCGTGGGATGATGTATCAAAAGTACAACAGCTTTTATACAAAATTATCATCAGAAATTATTGATTTGATTTTGAATTATATTGTACCTGCAAAATACAAGTCGGTAAAGTGTTCTGATCTGTAGTAGAAAAGAAGAAAACAGACAAAACACGGTCAATATTACAAAAGGATATTTTGACTGAAGCTCTTATTGATGCATACTTAGACCTGAAGAGTCATCCCACCTGGCTTCAGATCTTATCACTGTTTGCATGTATTCAGACCGTTTTGCATGTTTCTCTTTATGGCAGACTTCGCTAATATTATATGACAGTAATATTATAAGCAAACAGCCTGAATAATTATATAACCATTTTAATGAAAATGTTTGCACCACAGTTGAACCATTTATCTGTATATTTGTTTTTATTCATGTTGGTATAAAATAAATTTTATTTCAATTTGAAATATTTTTGTTTGTCTGTGGTAGTAATAGGCTAACTACATCTTGCATGTCTTATTCACATGCCTCAAGTTATTGGAGATTACATTCTATGAGGAAACTTAACATTGTTGTTATGTCAACTGTTCTCCCAGAAGCTACTTAGGGATCACTATCTGTCATTCATGTCAGCGTCACAAAATTTAAATAAGACTTTTCTTAGCATCTGCTTGATATTTGACATATCGTTTATAAAGATTAATTCCAATATAAAAAAAAATAGACCCCCTTTTCTAGGTAAGAAGCACTCAGTCTCAATCTTTATATATGTATGTAATATCATCAAATACAACATGTATGTAAATATCAAAACTGAACAAAAGTGGCCATATCAATTTTAGACAACAAATGTCTAAAATTAGCTCAAATGCTAAAATTGTGAAGACTTCAGAAATTTTACATGAATTAATGATGATAGTACCTGTTGAATGTTCATAATATTGTAAAAAAACAGCCCTTTTAAAAAATGATTTTAAAGTAACTGAAGTATTCTACTTTTGAAAAGTGACTTCAATAAGGCCTAAAAAAAAAAATCTGTGTTTCCGGTAACATCATTTTGAAAAATAGGGTCGGTAGGTCGGATTTTTTTTTTTTTTTTTTTGACATTGTAAACGAAATCCGGAAAATTATCATGGTTTTTCCAAGTCCGGGTCCGTAATTAGTTTCAAATACCGGAAGTGCGGCCATTTGCAATGTTTTTGAAGCACCTGCTGTGCAAATTTCTTTGATTTTAACCTATTTGGAATACCTTTTGACATAAATAAAACGTTTTACTGGCTTTCTGTGCCAGAACGGCAGAAGAAGCAAGTTAGATAAATAAACATGTCGATTAACAGAAGACTGTGTCAAAATCAGGGTCGGTTGATACCAAATTTTTTTTTTTTTTTGAAGATCCAATAAAAAAATTAGGGTCGGGGGCTAAAAAACAGGGTCGGTCGGGTTACCGGAAACACAGATTTTTTTTTTTAGGCCTAAGTAGCGATAAGTTAATACATGTATTTTAAACAAATTGTAAAAGTGCTAAATTTTGGGGCTGAAAAGGGGTCTTACCAGGACTACTTCTGTAGTATATTTTCAATTGAAACTAAGTTAAACTGCGTTTGATAAAACAAGATAAGCAATAAACATTATTTCTGTCATTATTTTCTTATATTTTGACTATTACATACATTTGTAAAGTTTCTCACGTAACCAATAAAAAAAATCTTAAATACGGCAAAATTGCCATCATGTCCATCTTAAATTGTTATTTTATCATAAGAAGGTATTATTTGCCGAGGACCATTTTCTTGTATTTTGTAGATAAATATATAAGCTTCATGCTGTATTACATTTTATTAAAACAAAACATGATCTTACAAGATTCAGGTCTTTAAAAAGACAAATTTTGCTGAATCGGCACTTTTCAAAACCATGCAATATCAACCTGCCAGTAGGAGTATTGAGAAATGTCAAAACTTTGAAAACTATCCTAATTTTATTTCATTTTAAGTTGTTTGTTAAGGTATTAGTTATCATTAAGCTGCAACTTTTCTATAATAATACAAAAAAACAGGTCAAAATACCCTAAAATAGGCTTAAAATGGCCTTTGTCAGTACAGAAATGGACAATTATCGAATGTTATCCATACACAAATAATGGCTGAATATTTTTTCAAAATATTTTGCAAAATAGTTATTACATATAAGGTATCAAAAATACAAAATATCAGTCTGATTGGATAATTTTGGATTCGGACCATTTTGCATGGTTTTACCACAGACTGGCTCATAAGTGTTTGGTATTACTATAAATTTTCACTTCTTCGAACTATGAACATCAAAATTATTTATTTTGTAAAAATATTTCCTTTCTCCTTTTAAACTGTATGCCTAACAACAAAATTATTTTCATTTACCTGTGTATAATATTATTGTAAATGGCGGACTTTTGTTTAAGATTAATGTTGTTTTTCTGAAATTGTTTAACATTTCACAGCGGTATAATACTGTTACTTTAATTATTCATCCCTTATTTTATTGAATTTGTATTTACATTGTATCATAGATCAAATTTATTCGTTCAGTGTATGTTCACTTGTGTAAATATTTCTTTTGATTGAGTTAAGCCATTTCCATTGATATTTTATAGTGTGTCTTTCTATATTGTGATGTTACACTATTGTTTCAGATATTCCATTAAAACTTGTAAACCCGCTGCAATTGTTTGCACCTGTCCTAAGTCAGGAATCTGATGTTCAGTAGTTGTCGTTTGTTGATGTGGTTCATAAGTGTTTCTCGTTTCTCGTTTTTTATCTAGATTAGACCCTTGGTTTTCCCGTTTGAATGATTTTACACTAGTAATTTTTGGGGCCCTTTATAGCTTTCTGTGCGGTGTGAGCCAAGGCTCCGTGTTTAAGACCGTACTTTGACCAATAATGGTTTACTTTTATAAATTTTGACTTGGATGGAGAGTTGTCTCATTGGCACTCATACCACATCTTCTTATATCTATATACATATGAAACAACACCAGTTAGAACTAGATGTAGACAATATGTGGAATTACTTCAAAACAAAAACAACAGAAAGTATCCAAAAGCATATACAAACCAAGCTAATAGGTAATAAAACTCACCTACCATAGATAGATTCAAACTAATTAACAAGAAAAACAAATTATGTAGAGAGAAAAAACATGATGGTAAACACCTTCAAAAAAATAAAACAAATTAGAAAGAAATGCAAAATGCCTACTCTAAATATATTGAAAACATTGATATTTGACATTGAAATACAAGAACCCGAAAATCAGAGATTCAACAAACAACCTTAAGAAAATTCTTCATACATAAAAGGCTAAAACAATGAAAACACTGGTATTGCACCCCTTAGAAGTAAAGGTTTACTTTATACAGATCCCTTAGGAAAAGCTAATATCTTAAACGAACAATTTAAATCAGCATTTACATAAAAAATGAAAACAACACATTATAAATTACATGTGTCTGAAGCGCTTTTCTGGATTTACCTTCACCAGGAACGCTCAGAGCCGAATATTTGAAAGCCAAGGATGTATAAGAACCGAAACAGTTTAAGAGCTATATGACATCTGAGACTAATACAATAATCCCTGACAAAGGTCCATCAACACATCCAACAATGGACAACATAGACATCAACCGAGAAGGCATCTTTAAAATAATAAAACAATATAAATCCTAAAAAATCAACAGGACCAGATAACATAACTGGAATACTGCTAAAAGAAAACATTAACATGTGCACAGACATACTTACTTTAATTTTTACAAAGTCAATACAAACAGGAAAAGTACCTCATGATTGGAATCACACAAACGTAACACATGTTTTCAATAAACTGCTTCGCCGAGCGCAGCTGGATACGACCGCAGAGGTCCAACCCTGAACAGTTTGGGCAAAAATGGACACAATATTCAAGCTGGATACAGGTCTGAATTTGGATTGTAATTAAATATTTGACACATTATAGTTTTCTGACACAGAATAAATGTAGTCAAAGAACTTGAAATTGGTTGTATGATTTGAATTTATATTCAATTGAGGATTTCTTGTTGTTGTGCAATACACTGTAGTGTTGCGCAATACTTAGTAAATCTGTTTTCAGACTATGTACAAAGAATTAGCAAAATAAATTGCGACCCCCAATTTTTTTTCTTTGGAAAATTGACAATTTCTTAAATCTTGAGGAAAAAAAATTGCCCCCCCAAAAAAGAAGAGAATTTTCTATGGAAGAAAATAAATTGCCCCGAAAATATATACACAAGTTATTGTCCTGAAACTAGAAAATGCTTGTTTTGGTCCCTTTTGGCCCCTTATTCCTAAACGGTTGGGACCATCACCTCCAAAAACAATCCCAAACTTCCTTTTGTAGTATTGAACCTTTTGGTTAAATTTCATAGAGATCCATACACATAAACTAAAGTTATTGTCCGGAAACCAAATGTCTTCGGACGACGCTGACGCCGACGACGACGACGACGACGACGACGTGATACCAATATACGATCGCAAAAATATTTTGCGGTCGTATAAGAAAGGGGACAAACATCATCCTGGGAACTATATACCAATCTCACTAACATGTATTTCCTGCAAATTACTAAAGCACATACTTACAAGCAACATCATGAAACACCTTGAATCAAACAAATACTTTATGACGGTTTCAGGGTAAATAGATCTTGCGAATCCCAGATAATTTCACTAAAGCACTAGCTATCATCAAATAACGATAAAGACATACACACCGATCTAATCAACACGGATTTCGCAAAAGCCTTTGATTAAGTTCCACACAATAGACTACTATATACACTCAAATATTATGGCGTATTAGAACAAGCTACAAATTGGACAAAATATTTTCTATCAAATCGAACACAACCACACATTTATACTAGAAAACCATCATATGACTATATACATCACAGTCAAATCAAGCTGTGTGCTGATGACAGTATCATTTACCGACCGATAAAATCCACACCAGATTGCTTTAAACTCCATGAAGACCTAGAAGTGTTAATCCAATGGGAACAAGACTGGCTAATGCAGTTCCATCCTGCCATATGCAACATACTTCGGGTGACAACAAAGAAAACACCTATTCATTTTAATTATAATATGTACAGTCACATTCTTGATTCAGTTGAAAATGCAAAATACCGCAGAGTAACAATATCATCAAGTTTAAAGTGGAACAAACACATTCAGAACATGACATCTAAAGCAAACAAGACCCTTGCACTCATTAGAAGAAATCTAAAAATAATTGCAGTGACCATTAAAGGCCGAGCATTCCAAGCCCTTATCAGGCCAAAACTATAATACTGCTGCACCGCCTGGGACCCTTATACAAAAGAGAACATAAATGAGGCCGTTAGTTTTTCGTTTGAATTGTTTTACATTGTCATTTCAGCCTGGGACCCTTATACAAAAGAGAACATCAACTCCATAGAAAAGTCCAAAGACGTGCAGCAAGATATGTATGTTCTAAATACCAATATCCTGAATATGTTACAAACATGCTAAACACACTTCACTGGCCATCAACTGAGTGCTTCAAGGAGAAACTCACCAGAGAAATTATCCGCGACACTTACCCATACATACATGCATAATCCATATCTTGTTTTTATCTTATACTAAAAAAATAAAATTAAAATTAAAAAAACTGTACTCACAAATATAAAAATCGAAAAAAAAATTGTGGGGCGGCTTAATCTTTGGGATCGTTACAGTGTAGTTCAACCAATCAGCGAACATTTAATTTTGAACATATCTTTTTTTGATACAGATTTTCGCATACTAAAATGGAAATTATAGATTGGATCAGGGTTCTGTGTATTCACATTCTTTGTATTTCTCTCCCTACTCTTGACAAATTTGGAGGTATTTCCCGACCCAGATGGTTCACCAAAAACTTTAGTTATATATATAGTATAGTAAATAGGTCAAAATCCATCACAGTCAGATGAAAATATATTTGGTTTGTTCATATTTTCCTCACCATTTTTCATATTTAAGGATCTGCAAATGTCTCCCTTGCCATACAGTGAGCACCGTTGCGAAATCGCTTACAACTGATTCATCCAATAAGCTTATTAAATATCAAGTATGATCATAATGATGACGCAAATTTATGACTCGGAATTAGGGTCATTAACATCGAATTTAGCATACGCTTAAATCATTTTAGCATATGCTATATTATAATTTAGCATATGCTAAAATGATTTTAGCATAAGCTGAATTCATTTTGCATAAGCTGAAATCAATTTAGCATATGCTGAATTGTTTAGCTTATACATAAATGTTGGCGCGGAATCAAGGTCATAAATATTAAAATCAAAGTTTATTTTAGCATATACTTAATGAATTTAGCTTATGCTAAAATGATTTTAGCTTATGCTTAAATGAATTTAGCTTATGCTAAAATGATTTTAGCTTATGCTAAAATGAATTCAGCTTATGCTTAATTAATTGTTTTATCCAATCAAAATCTCGCTTTCTTAACTACTTTTATACTTTTCTCTGGTATAAATAAATAACCACTTTTCTCAAATAAATAAATGTTTTCTTAATGTAAATACATTTATAAAAGGGTGGACTATCGCCCTCAGCCATCCCGCTAAATCCGCCTGAGTGTGCCCTCTGCTACCAATTAAGCCGATTTTGTATAAAAACTTAGGTCTCGCATGTACGAAAATGTATTTCAAATTCTTGACACGTGTTTGTTGTTTAAATAAAATTCTATGTGTAATTTTGTATACATTGTATTCGATCTTTAACCCTTAACGGTGATATAAATATACAATGTGTACATTTGTTGCCGATTGCATGAAAGAAAATTTCACTACTGTGTGGGGTTAAAGGTCGAATACAATGTATACAACATTCAAGTTGAGATTGGAACAAATGATGTTTTCAATCTTGTAAAATGATTTAGCACTATAAATACAGGTCAATTTCTATTTGCAGCCAGTGACGGTGGGCGTAGAGGGCTCTTTGCTTGGACTTTTTTTTGGAAAATGATTTATCAGACTAGACTTCGTGAACTTTGTCATTTCCGTGTACTCTAGTATTTAATTTTATGCGACAATTCTTTACTTATAAAGATATTTTCGCTGGAATTTACTGATTGTCAAAGTCATGTGATTCGCTATGGTGGAGTTTACCAGTGCGTCGAAAAACGTCGCTCAGTCATTTTGAAATTTAAATAACAGTAACACATTGCTTAGGCTGAGGATGACAATCATGACACCTTCAAAGCGACACAGGATTGAGCAAGAACGTATTAACTTCTATTTCACTATGCCACCAAACAGAAAGTAATGCCCTATACAATTGAGAAATGGAAATGGGGAATGTGTCAAAGAGACAACAACCCCACCAAAGAGCAGACTACTACACTGTCAAGAAAAAGGTCCACAGCAATATTATTTACCTACGAAAACATGTTTAACCCCAAACGCCACAGCCTATTTTAAAATAACATAGCTGAATAATAATCCCAAGTCAGTATAAGCTCTAAATAGATTTAAAGTCTAAGGTACGGACCATTTGATTTGAGGGCAGTCTTAGATATTTGAGACAAAAAATGACTCTTACTTTTGCCGTAAACAAAATTCTGGCCGTATCTGGATTGAAAACAATAATCTTGTCCACTTTTTGCTACTAGAAACGAAAATTTCCAACAGAATTATTTAGCATTAAATGAACATGATGAATAAAACCGAGCTATGGTCTGTGTTAACCTTAAATCGATTACTGAAAGGCGTTTTATCATCTGAAAATGTCATGTTGTTCTTAATGTTATATAAATATATAAAATTCGACAAATTGAGGCTGGGCGTTTTCTGAAAATTTAGTTTTCACTAGTAAGAGTTATCTCTCATTTACCACATAATTGGCGAAGTGTACGCAATTGCACGCCTCTAGCGAAATACGGGGTTAAAAACGTTCGTCGTTTGTCACGCAAGTTATCTCCCTTATTCCAAGAAAGGACAATGGGCAAAATCGAAAAGAAACTACTTCGTGCGGTCTATCATGAATCCAAGAAGCACACTATTATTATTTCATAGTAGTTGTAAAGATTGAGTTTTTTTTTAATAACTATTCAATAGTTCAACTGCCCAGATAGAACTACTATGACATTGTTTTCTGCCGGATCAAATTTCACCCGGATTCCGGGGCGGATATAATTTTGCTTTACACATCATTCAAAAATTAGAAAATGTAATTTTGAAGTAACATTTTTATTCTCAAGTCTCAATTCAATATTATGAATGAATAGAATATAGTATTACGGTTAAAGAAAAGAGGTCAGGAAAGTTATGTGATCACTTGCAACTGCATTTTAATATTTAGTGGAATGAGAGGTGAAATGAGCTAGGACTATTACATTTCGATAGCATTTAAAGATTTCTTTTTTAAAATTTAACCAAAGTCTACTGCAAGGGATGTTTAACGACCTCAGTGATTATCCATGAGGATCTTGCACGCGATCAGCTCTATATGCTTTCACCTAGTTCATGATTATACAAGAATTGAGAAGCCTGTGGTTTACTGGTTGTCATTCACTTTGGTTCATGTCTGTCACTTCACAACATGGTATTTGTTTTTCGTATCAAAATATTTTTGTCATAAATAAGGCCGTTGATTTCCTCTTTTGAAATTTTACGCATTTTCATGTTGGAGTCTTTTATAGACTACATATTATTTTTTCTTATTCTTCAATGGTTGAAAACAGGATGGTTGTTTGTAGTAATTGTTTACATTGACTTCATTCGACCAGTAGCGGGTAGTTGTCTCATTGGCAGTCATATCATATCTCCTTATTTTTTATATTATATAAATAATAAAGCAATGCATTATGCAGAGGTTATATTCGTATGGCACTACGCTAGGTAAACCCGTGTGGCAATACATTATGAATAGTCTATGCTTATTTAAAGGAAAGGGATCGAGACGGGATTTTTTGTAAAATAAAATATTTTTTTGCAGAGTTGCGTCACGAGCATGTCACTTGTGTAAACAAGACTAATTAAATAGGTTTATAATGTAGACTATATTGTGTGCAATACCTCAGAATAATACTATGCAGAAATGACAACGATGAAAATATGCAGAAAATATGTTTACTTTTTAAATACAAACATGCAGAAGTAAGATGGAAAAGAGGTGTATACCCGATCCTAATATTATAACCGATTAATTCATTCTGGCAACGCTGTGTTAACCGTGACAAATTCAAACTCGATATTTGATTCATAAAAAAGTTATCAATCCAAGCATTAATCAAAGTACTGAAGTATCGAACATCGGATGACCGCAAGTTCTTGTGGATGGTCAAAAGCACATGTCACAGAAACAGATCACATCTCTATACCTGAAACTGAGGTTAATTTACAGAGATATTTTTTCTGATACATTTTCGTGCATGGATGATAAATGAATGACAGGAAATTCAACCGCACCGTAATAACTTTATATTGTAGTGATATAAATCAGTATACCGGGGACAATTATACTAATATAATAATAGTTCCAGAGAATACTGTACACTGGTTTGTTGTTATATATTATATTAATATTACGGTTGCATGTATATATAATTTTCATCCATTTGTATATCATTCTATTCTACTATTCTAATTATAGTGCAGTGCACGTGCATGGGGCACTCTTCTGTTAAAAAAACGATTTTTCTAAAAGATTGGATATGAGAAGCCATTCATATTTTCCCGCGATAGCAATACATCGGAATGACGTCACGGTAACTTATTCCAGGGCACGGCCTATCACCTTGTACTCTAAATTCATAAATTATTGCAATGTTTCAATTGTTGCGAAAAGAGGGACGAAAGATACCAGAGGGACAGTCAAACTCATAAATCGAGAACAAACTGACAACGCAATGGCTAAAATGAAAAAGACAAACACTTTGATTCTCTAAAAATGAACAGCAAGCAGAAACCATTTGTCAACTTTTGATTACTGCTCTAAATGTGGTTATTAATAGTATATGTCTATGTACTTGACTCGGATATCTGCACGAGGGATTTCATTAATGGTACATTTTTTCAGGTGCGGATCCAGGAATTTGAAAAGATGGAGACCTAGCTAGCTATCGTTTGGACAAGGGCCGTAAAATACATGGTGGCATGTAGGTAGTTGCCTCCTATTGCGGGCTGAGAAAAAAAGAAAGAATAAAGAAAAAAACTCAGAAAATAAAAATAATGGTTTAAATCCTGCTTTATTTTAATAGCACTATTTGTTAGTGTAATCAACAAGGTGATTAATCATAATGGCAAGGGGTGTTCGATATTTATATAATTAGAAATGGTAAATATCGCTGAACGGTACTCAACTCCTCTGCACACGTAGTTCTACCCAAATATTAAACAAATACTACAGCTTATGTTGGCCTTGCCAGTTGTGTCTTGCAGTTGTGAGAGATCGTTTTCTGCGTTACGGCGCCTTAAAACATGGAACAGGTCAACAATGACGGAAAGCAAATTGTGTGGTCTGGCTATGCTACACATACATAGAAGTGAAAATGTTGGCAATTTAAATAGATATAGGAAGATGTGGTATGAGTGCCAATGAGACAACTCTCCATTCAAATGACAATTTATAAAAATAAACCATTATAGGTCAAGGTACGGCCTTCAACACAGAGTCTTGGCTCACACCGAACAATAAGCTATAAAGGGCCCCAAAATACTAGTGTAAAATCATTCAACCAGGAAAACCAACGGTCTAATATATATAAAAACGACAAACGAGAAACACGTATAAATTACACAAACAAACTGTACATCAGATTCCTGGCTTAGGACAGGTGCAAACATTGCAGCGGGATTAAACGTTTTAATGGTACCAAACCTTCTCCCTGTTCTGAAACAATAGTATAACATCACAACATAGAAAACACACGATAAAATATCAATTGGAAGGCTTAACTCAATGAAAAACGTAAATTAACACACTATGAACGAATAAATTTGATCTGCGATACCTGAATGCAAATACATAGTTAATAAAATTATTAGGGATAAATATTTAAGGTCAAAAGTAGATAAACAGGTTTAAAAAAGGTTTAAATGTATAGAAGTGCTAAAGAGATGGGATTCGTCCAAGCATTAAAAAATCGCCTTAGCATTTGACAAAGCCTAACTTTTCTAGTTCAGAATAAAACTTTCAGTGTAAACAAAGTGTAATAACGTTATGATAATTTAAGTTATGAGTTATTCAAGTGCATTTTCATATTAAGGTAGGAAAAAATATCTTTTTCTGCCTATAATGGGTCAATTAAAATGTCTCATGACAGCCCAGACAATTTATGGCCCTGTGGGCGGATGCTTGTGAAAACAATATATATATATTAAGTGGTTTGGTCTTACTCCATCTTGTATTTGGAAGAAGCAGATAACTTTGGTCTAGAAATTTGATCAAAAGTGCAAATTTTGAGAGTTGTATGTAAATCATGTAAAAGACTTTAAATAGAAATATAGAAAATTGTGTGTTTTATCATAGTAACAGCTGTAATTTCTCAAAAACACCTTGTTTGTGTTTGATTAGATTTTTTTCAACTTTACCAAATAAGGGGAGATAATTCAGATAAATAATTTTTATAATAGAAAGTGTTATGAATTTACCTATTTTGATATGTAGTAAGAAAACAAATTTGGTGACCCCATTTTTTCTTTTTCTTACCTGAAAGCATGTTATATGAGCAATCTTCTCACATTTTATCTTAAATAGATATAAGAAGATGTGGTATGAGTGCCAATGAGACAACTCTCCATCCAAGTCAAAATTTATAAATGTAAACCATTATAGGTCAAAGTTCTGATAGTAAGTTTTCTTTTTGTCACACAAAATTTGATTTTACATGCATAATCTATAGACTATACAAAATCTGACAATTTTGCGCAACCTGTAGTGTGAAAAAAAGTCCGGTGGCCAATACTTTTAATATTTAAAAAAAAGCATGATAAAACTTCATTTTGACAAGTTATCAAAATATTCTATCAATTTTAATTAAGACGCCCTATCCACCTTAATCAAATATGTAGCACCATTAGGGTTTGGCAGGACAACTGCCCTTTAATTTACTTCTGTTTTAAGCAGCGAAAAAAGGAAACAGGATATTTGAATTTTTATCAAGGGTAGTTCCGTATTTGTTTAATTTCGCATATGAAATTTATTGTACGACAATCAACTTTGTGCAAAGAAAGAGCATGCAGCTACGTCCAGTCATAATGGGGCGTATAGAGACAGTTCCACGTTCTCTGCACGTTTAGACCCCGGCAACAACTCGTTGGTTGCCTGTTGCAGGGCAAAATTTCTACCCTATCCAATATACCCTCATTTTCCAGTGACGATCTTAAGTTTGCCTACTTTCGTACAGATTATTTATTTTGTTAAAATATTTCCTTTCTCTATTGTAACTGTACACGTATACCTAACAACAAACTTATTTTCATTTACCTGTGTTTAAAGTTATTGCAAATGGCTGATATTTTGTTCGAGCATATTGTTTTTCTTAAATTGTTTAACATTTCATATCGATATAACATGTTACTTTTATTATTCTTCCTTAGTTTATTTATTTTGAATTTACATTGTATCATAGGTCAAATTTATTTGTTCAGTGTATGTTCAATGGTGTTAATATGTCCTTTGATTGAGTTAAGCTATTTCAGTTGATATTTTATAGTGTGTCTTTCTATGTTGTGATGTTACACTATTGTTTCAGAAAAAGGGTGAAGGTTTGGTACCATTAAAACGTTTAAACCCGCTGCATTTGTTTGCACCTGTCCTAAGTCAGGAATCTGATGTTCAGTAGTTGTCGTTTGTTGATGTGGTTCATAAGTGTTTCTCGTTTCTCGTTTTTATATAGATTAGACCGTTGGTTTTCCCGTTTGAATGGTTTTACACTAGTAATTTTTGGGGCCCTTTATAGCTTACTGTTCGGTGTGAGCCTAGGCTCCGTGTTGAAGACCGTACTTTGACCTATAATGGTTTACTTTTATAAATTTTGACTTGGATGGAGAGTTGTCTCATTGGCACTCATACCACATCTTCTTATATCTATAGAACATATTCTATTAAAGGACCTTCCTTTAGTGTTTATTGTTAATTCAGGCGCGTAGTTACGTTAACATTATAACGCCCGGGCGTGCACATGAAGTTTGGAGAGAAATTTATTTAATTAAATAAATTAAAGGAACTGCTTAAAGCACACGAGCATTCTTTCTTCGATTGACTCGTAATTATAGTTGAAATGTACGAAATTTACTTTTTAATCAATTTTCTGGTTAAGCAGACTGCTACCAATGGAAGTGAATTGTGGGGGCTGGTTTTAATAAGACTGCCACATACGCAAGTGGATATATATATATAGTGGGGGCTAGTTTTGATCAGACTGCTGAAAACGCAAGTGGATATATAGTGGGGGCTAGTTTTAATCAGACTGCTACAAACGCAAGTAGATAGTGCGGGCTGGTTTAATCAGACTGCTACAAACGCAAGTGGATATATAGTGGGGGCTAGTTTTAATCAGACTGCTACATACGCAAGTTGATATATAGTGGGGGCTAGTTTTAATCAGACTGCTACAAACGCAAGTTGATATATAGTGGGGGCTAGTTTCAATCAGACTGCTACATACGCAAGTGGATATATATACATAGTGGGGCCAAGTTTTAATCAGACTGCTACAAACGAAAGTGGATATATAGTGGGGGCTAGTTTTAATCAGACTGCTACATACACAAGTTGATATATAGTGGGGGCTAGTTTTAATCAGACTGCTACATACGCAAGTTGATATATATATATATAGTGGGGGCTAGTTTTAATCAGACTGCTACATACGCAAGTGGATATATATACATAGTGGGGCCAAGTTTTAATCAGACTGCTACAAACGAAAGTGGATATATAGTGGGGGCTAGTTTTAATCAGACTGCTACATACACAAGTTGATATATAGTGGGGCTAGTTTTAATCAGACTGCTACATACGCAAGTTGATATATATATATAGTGGGGGCTAGTTTTAATCAGACTGCTACATACGGAAGTTGATATATATATATATAGTGGGGCCAAGTTTTAATCAGACTGCTACAAACGAAAGTGGATATATAGTGGGGCTAGTTTTAATCAGACTGCTACATACGAAAGTGGATATATAGTAGTTTAATCAGACTGCTACAAACGAAAGTGGATATATAGGGGGCCAAGTTTTAATCAGACTGCTACAAACGAAAGTGGATATATAGTGGGGCTAGTTTTAATCAGACTGCTACATACACAAGTTGATATATAGTGGGGGCTAGTTTTAATCAGACTGCTACATACGCAAGTTGATATATATATATAATCAGACTGCTACATACACAAGTGGGGCTAGTTTTAATCAGACTGCTACATACGCAAGTGGATATATATACTAGTGGGGCCAAGTTTTAATCAGACTGCTACAAACGAAAGTGGATATATAGTGGGGCTAGTTTTAATCAGACTGCTACATACGCAAGTGGATATATATATATAGTGGGGGCTAGTTTTAATCAGACTGCTACATACGCAAGTTGATATATAGTGGGGGCTAGTTTTAATCAGACTGCTACATACACAAGTTGATATATAGTGGGGGCTAGTTTTAATCAGACTGCTACAAACGAAAGTGGATATATAGTGGGGGCTAGTTTTAATCAGACTGCTACAAACGAAAGTGGATATATAGTGGGGCTAGTTTTAATCAGACTGCTACAAACGCAAGTGGATATATAGTGGGGCTAGTTTTAATCAGACTGGTATTGGTGTTGTGTCCTTTATAAAAAACACCCAACAAGGTGTTGAGGAAAAAATGTTTCATGTTTCGACAGAAGAAGAAATTAATGATGAACAAGGGAAATAAACACATTTATAGCTAACAAGTTGTTATTGTTTGTATTTGTTTTGTATAGACTTATGGAAGTAGGTTCTTAATTCGCTCTCACCCCATATGGAATTTACAGACCCCATATATATATTAGATATATTAAATCATTATGTATAAAAAAAAAAGATGTGGTATGATTGCCAATGAGACAACTCTCCACAAGAGACCAAAATGACACAGGCATTAACAACTATAGGTCACCGTACGGCCTTCAACAATGAGCAAAGCCCATACCGCATAGTCAGCTATAAAAGGCCCCGATATGACAATGTAAAACAATTCAAACGAGAAAACTAACGGCCTTATTTATATAAAAAATGAACGAAAAACAAATATGTAACACATAAACAAACCACTGAATTAAAGGTTCCTGACTTGGGACAGACAGATACATAAATAATGTGGCGGGGTTAAACATGTTAGCGGGATCCCAACCCTCCCCTTAACCTGGGACAGTGGTATAACAGTACAACATGCCTTATATATATATCATGTAATGTATTACGACGCTAGATTAAAACTGACGAAAGGTAACAGCCACCGACAGATTAATTATTGTGAAGCCAAGGTGGACGAGTGGTCTATCGCGTTGGGTATGCAAGGCGATTTTGTGCCACGATATCTCAGTAGCATAAGTTCCCGGAAAGCGAAGAACAAAAAGTGCGAAAAATTTACAAATCTTATGTTGTTGGTGAAGCCAATGTGGTCGAGTGGTCTAGCGCGTCGGATACAGTGCAGGCAATTTGGTGTCGCGATATCTCAGTAGCATGAGTTCGAATCCCAGCAAATTTACAGATCTTGCATTGTTGGGCTGATGTGTAGACGATATATATATATATATATATATATATATATATATATAACTCATCTAAACATCAACCCAACAATGTTAGATCTGTAAATTTGCTTTCGCACATTTTTGTTCTTCCTCGCCGGGATTCGAACCCATGCTACTGAGATATCGTGACACCAAATCGCCTGCACTGTAACCGGCGCGCTAGACCACACGACCAACTGGGCTTCAAAATGAAGCTTTGGTGGCCGGGTGTTACCTTTCCACGTCAGTTTTAATCTAGCGTTGTACTACAGTACATGATATATAAGGCATGAAGATGTTATTTTACAGATCAGCTAAATTATCTATAGTAAAGGATCCTACAAATTAATGTAAGATACAGTCACAGAAATAATTATATTTATAAGTACGTCTGAACCAGTGACTACTCTATAACAGATTTATCCATCGGATCACCAGCAGTGATATAATTATATATATATAAATCGTCCTATCATATATATATATATATATATATATATATATATATATATATATATATATATATATATATATATATATGATTCGTCTTATCATATACATACTAATGGACCCTGCTCAAGTAGGATATATGGACAACTAGTTCCTGTATTATAAAGATACAGTATTCTAATCAATCTTCAAAAAAAATTTACCCGAGATTAGTACAGACGGAACGCAAGAGATTTAGAGTGCATTTCTTTCTATTACAAACGATCCAAACGACTAAGCGCGCACATGTTTTGATCATTTGTTTCTATCAAACGTTTGCAAAGTTTACATAAAATTTGACAAACAATGCAATCGCTTAAGGTAGATTTATGGTATACTGCCATCTTAGATTGTGCTATTGCAGATCACTATCAGTCTAGTTATTTGCCCTAATCTGTAAATTTGTAAACAGATGTGCAATTGTACTGATTAGATTGTTTATCTATATGAAGAAAACTTGCTGATTTATTGCAATATTCAAAATATTTAAACAAATACCAAACATTTGTGTTTTAAAATCATTTTTTTAAACTAAGCTCTTTAAGGGGAGATAACTCTGTTAGTAACAAATTTATACAGGACTGATAGGGATTTTTTTTTATTTTTACTTGTAGGAAGAAAACAAGTTCGATGACACCAGTTTTTCTTCTTATTTTCTTAAACAATGTTATAAAACCTATCTTCTCACAATTAATTTCAAAATTCTATCTCATTATTTTTCTTTCATACACAAAAAAGTGTTTTTTAAATGATCATTCTAAGCAAATTTTGTCAATTTTCAACGACTCATAGCTTGAAAAATAGCACGGTGACCCATCATTTTTATTATATTTTTGAAAAGAGCATAGTAAAATCTTCCTTTTGGCAAGGTATAAGAAAATTCTACCTCGGGAAATATATAAACATATGATCTTAAAATGCGTCTACAGTTTGTCGTTCGTCGTTGGTTAGTACAAACGCTACATTTGTTTCTTACTTCAACCATGAATTTTAGTAAACATATAAGAAAACATTGGAACAATCTGCAAAAAGACAAACAATACAGTGAAATCTTCGCCCTTGTGCCTATCATAGCGAATACATGTATTAGTACTAAAAATTTATAAGAATAACTTGCTAAATCAAGGCAATAGTTTGGAGACTTTTGAAAAGGAACCCATGCTTTAACAATATAAGCAAAAATTCCAGAAACATCTTCATACCAAAGGGTAAGCTGAAGATGGTCCCTATTCTTTAAACATAATTATATACCATATAGTTGTAAAGATAGATACAGAAACTGAAGAAGGCCAATAGCCGAAACGTCTTAAATAATATGGTCTATTACTACAATAATGTAATATATTACTAGTATCCATATTGTTTGGGATGGGCTTAGAAAAGGAACCTAGGCTATATCGTATGAGCCTCCGGGTGCAGGAGGAAGACCTATTGGTGACCTTCTGTTGTTGTCTGTTCTGTGGTCGGGTTGTTGTCTCTTTGAAATTTGTATTTATAGGTGGACCTCTCCCTTAAGTTTTACAGAAAAAGCAGGGAGGAGGGTAAATGTGAGGGCTAGGAAAAGGTTATATTAGTTCATATTTATATTTTCACCCTTGATTATCATTAGCCAACTTGTTGAAAAAAAAACTACAAATGCTAGGTTGGGTTCTGCTTGTGAAAATTATAAGGGGTAACACAAGTAGGATTTTTACTTATCTTAGCCTTGTCTTCCAAATCACATGAACAGACAAAGGTAGCTTATGTGTCCAGTGGAGGCTCCATAACTGTTTATATAAACTATAACTATAACTATCAATTTTAATATTCTTAGTCAGGGTCCAAAAGGGGGCATTTACAACTTACAATAATGAGTATAAGCAGCAACAAACATGAGACATTATACAGTATATAATGTGACAGATATTTTAGAAGAAAAATTAAAATAGCATTTATAGGGGCTGAACTGACAGCCATAGGAGGGGCCTGCCACAGTTATGCTTCAATGATTCTCTATATAATCAACCGATTGTTCCTCGCTGGGGGCCCTGAATAAGACGGATAAGCCTATGGTTTCATATAAAAAAAATAAGAGATGTTGTATGATTGACAATGAGACAATTATCCACCAAAGTTGAAATGAAGTGAATGTATCAATTTTAGCCGTCAACAATGAGAAACCTAATAGCATATAGTCGGCTATATAAAGCCCCGATATATAATGTTTGGGTAGATTATTTTGTGTGTTTTAAGTTGTTTCTAGATTCTTGTTGCTTGGTATTCATGGTTAATGCTGCTTTCTTACTTTTGTAAAATTTGGCAATACAATTATAATTAAGATTATTATTGATCTATTTTTCTTTCCTATGAAACCTCAATTTTATGCACTTGTTCACTTGTAAATAGTCTGAAAATGCCTCATAGGTACCATTTTCAATGTAAAAAAACTTGAATCGAGATGGGAGGGAGGAGTCACCTGACCCGCACCCTCTTTTATGACCTGCCGCTTCAAATAAGTAAACAGCCTGATCAGTGAAAAGATATTGAAACCCCTGGCATGGCAAACTATCAATCAAGCCTTTATTTTTGATAAGAAAGATATTCATCTTGACTACCATGATTTACCATGCAGTGCCAGTAGGTAGTGAGATGACAAAAAAATTATCTCCCCTTCTTTGGCAAAGTTTAAAAAAATCTAATCAAACACAAACAAGGTGTTTTTGAGAAATTACAGCTGTTACTATGATAAAACACACAATTTTCTATATTTCTATTAAAAGTCTTTTACATGAATTACATACAACTCTCAAAATTTGCACTTTTGATCAAATTTCTAGACCAAAGTTATCTGCTTCTTCCAAATACAAGATGGAGTAAGACCAAACCACAGAATACTTTCAGTGTAAACAAAGTGTAATAACGTTATGATAATTTAAGTTATGAGTTATTCAAGTGCATTTTCATATTAAGGTAGGAAAAAATATCATTTTCTGCATATAATGGGTCAAACAAAATGTCTCATGACAGCCCAGACAATTTATGGCCCTGTGGGCGGATGCTTGCGAAAACAATATATATTGGAAGTTTTAACGACCTTGACTGGCTATACAGCCCTTGCATCAAACAAATGGAAGTTTTAACGACCTTGACTGGCTAGCCCTTGCACGGTCGGTAGTTAAACCGACCGTGCAAATTCGTCTGGGGGCCATAAATTGTCTGGGCTGTCATGAGACATTTTGTTTGACCCATTATATGCAGAAAATGATATTTTTTTCCTACCTTAATATGAAAATGCACTTGAATAACTCATAACTTAAATTATCATAACGTTATTACACTTTGTTTACACTGAAAGTATTCTGAACTAGAAAAGTTAGGCTTTATCAAATGCTAAGGCGATTTTTTAATGCTTGGACGAATCCCATCTCTTTAGCACTTCTATACATTTAAACCTTTTGTAAACCTGTTTATCTACTTTTGACCTTAAATATTTATCCCTAATAATTTTATTAACTATGTATTTGCATTCAGGTATCGCAGATCAAATTTATTCGTTCATAGTGTGTTAATTTACGTTTTTTCATTGAGTTAAGCCTTCCAATTGATATTTTATCGTGTGTTTTTCTATGTTGTGATGTTATACTATTGTTTCAGAAAAGGGAGAAGGTTTGGTACCATTAAAACGTTAAATCCCGCTGCAAATGTTTGCACCTGTCCTAAGCCAGGAATCTGATGAACAGTTTGTTTGTGTAATTTATACGTGTTGTCGTTTTTTTTATATATATTAGACCGTTGGTTTTCCTGGTTGAATGATTTTACACTAGTATTTTGGGGCCCTTTATAGCTTATTGTTCGGTGTGAGCCAAGACTCTGTGTTGAAGGCCGTACCTTGACCTATAATGGTTTATTTTATAAATTGTCATTTGAATGGAGAGTTGTCTCATTGGCACTCATACCACATCTTCCTATATCTATTTAAATTGCCAACATTTTCACTTCTATGTATGTGTAGCATAGCCAGACCACACAATTTGCTTTCCGTCATTGTTGACCTGTTCCATGTTTTAAGGCGCCGTAACGCAGAAAACGATCTCTCACAACTGCAAGACACAACTGGCAAGGCCAACATAAGCAGTAGTATTTGTTTTATATTTGGGTAGAACTACGTGTGCAGAGGAGTTGAGTACCGTTCAGCGATATTTACCAGTTCTAATTATATAAATATCGAACACCCCCTGCCATTATGATTAATCACCTTGTTGATTAAACTAACAACCAGTGCTAATAATAGCAAAAAAATTTAAAATAAAGCAGGATTTAAACCATTATTTTTATTTTCTGAGTTTTTTCCTTTATTCTTTCCTTTTTTCTCAGCCCGCAATAGGAGGCAACTACCTACATGCCACCATGTATTTTACGGCCCTTGTCCAAACGATAGCTAGCTAGGTCTCCATCTTTTCAAATTCCTGGATCCGCACCTGAAAAAAATGTACCATTAATGAAATCCCTCGTGTAGATATCCGAGTCAAGTACATAGACATATACTATTAATAACCACATTTAGAGCAGTAATCAAAAGTTGACAAATGGTTTCTGCTTGCTGTTCATTTTTAGAGAATCAAAGTCTTTGTCTTTTTCATTTTTAGCCATTGCGTTGTCAGTTTGTTCTCGATTTATGAGTTTGACTGTCCCTCTGGTATCTTTCGTCCCTCTTTTCGCAACAATTGAAACATTGCAATAATTTATGAATTTAGAGTACAAGGTGATAGGCCGTGCCCCTGGAATAAGTTACCGTGACGTCATTCCGATGTATTGCTATCGCGGGAAAATATGAATGGCTTCTCATATCCAATCTTATAGAAAAATCGTTTTTTTAACAGAAGAGTGCCCCCATGCACGTTTACTGCACTATAATTAGAATAGTAGAATAGAATGATATACAAATGGATGAAAATTATATATACATGCAACCGTAATATTAATATATTATATAACGCCAATAGATATAAGAAGATGTGGTATGAGGGCCAATGAAACAACTCTCCATCCAAGTCAAAATTTATAAAAGTAACAAACCAGTGTACAGTATTCTCTGGAACTATTATTATATTAGTATAATAGTCCCCGGTATACTGATTTATATCACTACAATATAATAGTTATTACGGTGCGGTTGAATTTCCTGTCATTCATTTATCATCCACGCACGAAAATGTATCAGAAAAAAAAATATCTCTGTAAATTAACCTCAGTTTCAGGTATAGAGATGTGATCTGTTTCTTTGACATGTGCTTTTGACCATCCACAAGAACTTGCGGTCATCCGATGTTCGATACTTCAGTACTTTGATTAATGCTTGGATTGATAACTTTTTTATGAATCAAATATCGAGTTTGAATTTGTCACGGTTAACACAACGTTGCCAGAATGAATTAATCGGTTATAATATTAGGATCGGGTATACACCTCTTTTTCCATCTTACTTCTGCATGTTTGCATTTAAAAAAGTAAACATATTTTCTGCACATTTTCATCATTGTCATTTCTGCATGGTGTTATTCTGAGGTATTGCACACAATATAGTCTATATTATAAACCTATTTAATTAGTCTTGTTTACACACAAGTGACATGCTCGTGACGCAACTCTGCAAAAAAAATATTTTATTTTACAAAAAATTCCCGTCTCGATCTCTTTCCCTTTAAATAAGCAAAGACTATTCATAATATATTGCCACACGGGTTTACCTAGCGTAGTGCCATACGAATATATCCTCTGCATAATGCATTGCTTTCTTATTTATATAATATAAAAAAAAATAAGGATATATGATATGACTGCCAATGAGACAACTACTCGCCACTGGTCAAAGGAAGTCAATGTAAACAATTACTATAAACAACCATCCTGTTTTCAACCATTGAAGATTAAGACAAAATAATATGTAGTCTATAAAGACTCCAACAAGAATATGCGTAAAATTTCATAAGAGGAAATCAACTGCCTTATTTATGACAAAAATATTTTGATACGAAAACAAATACCATGTTGTGAAGTGACAGACATGAACCAAAGTGAATGACAACCAGTAAACCACAGGCTTCTCAATTCTTGTATAATCATGAACTAGGTGAAAGCATATAGAGCTGATCGCGTGCAAGATCCTCATGGATAATCACATGAGGTCGTTAAACATCCTTGCAGTAGACTTTGGTTAAATTTCAAAAAAGAAATCTTTAAATGCTATCGAAATGTAATAGTCCTAACTCATTTCACCTCTCATTCCACTAAATATTAAAATGCAGTTACAAGTGATCACATAACTTTCCTGACCTCTTTTCTTTACCCGTAATACTATATTCTATTCATTCATAATATTGAATTGAGACTTGAGAATAAAATGTTACTTCAAAATTACATTTTCTAATTTTGAATGATGTGTAAAGCAAAATTATATCCGCCCGGAATCCGGGTGAAATTTGATCCGGTAGAAAACAATGTCATAGTAGTTCTATCTGGGCAGTTGAACTATTGAATAGTTATTAAAAAAACTCAATCTTTACAACTACTATGAAATAATAATAGTGTGCTTCTTGGATTCATGATAGACCGCACGAAGTAGTTTCTCTTCGATTGTGCCCATTGTCCTTTCTTGGAATAAGGGAGATAACTTGCGTAACTAACGACGAACGTTTTAACCCCGTATTTTAGCTAGAGGCGTGCAATTGCGTACACTTCGCCAATTATGTGGTAAATGAGAGATAACTCTTACTAGTGAAAAACTAAATTTTCAGAAAAACGCCCAGCCTCAATTTGTCGAATTTTATATATTTATATAACATTAAGAACAGCATGACATTTTCAGATGATAAAACGCCTTTCAGTAATCGTTTTAAGGTTATCACAGACCATAGCTCGGTTTTATTCATCATGTTCATTTAATGCTAAATAATTCTGTTGGAAATTTTCGTTTCTAGTAGCAAAAAAGTGGACAAGATTATTGTTTTCAATCCAGATACGGCCAGAATTTTTTTTACGGCAAAAATAAGAGTCATTTTTTTTTTTCTCAAATATCTAAGACTGCCCCTCAAATCAAATGGTCCGTACCTTAGACTTTAAATCTATCTAGAGCTTATACTGACTTGGGATTATTATTCAGCTATGTTATTTTAAAATAGGCTGTGGCGTTTGGGGTTAAACATGTTATCGTAGGTAAATAATATTGCTGTGGACCTTTTTTTCTTGACAGTGTAGTAGTCTGCTCTTTGGTGGGGTTGTTGTCTCTTTGACACATTCCCCATTTCCATTTCTCAATTGTATAGAGCATTACTTTCTGTTTGGTGGCATAGTGAAATAGAAGTTAATACGTTCTTGCTCAATCCTGTGTCGCTTTGAAGGTGTCATGATTGTCATCCTCAGCCTAAGCAATGTGTTACTGTTATTTAAATTTCAAAATGACTGAGCGACGTTTTTTCGACGCACTGGTAAACTCCACCATAGCGAATCACATGACTTTGACAATCAGTAAATTCCAGCGAAAATATCTTTATAAGTAAAGAATTGTCGCATAAAATTAAATACTAGAGTACACGGAAATGACAAAGTTCACGAAATCTAGTCTGATAAATCATTTTCCAAAAAAAAAAAGTCCAAGCAAAGAGCCCTCTACGCCCACCTTCACTGGCTGCAAATAGAAATTGACCTGTATTTATAGTGCTAAATCATTTTACAAGATTGAAAAACATCATTTGTTCCAATCTCAACTTGAATGTTGTATACATTGTATTCGACCTTTTAACCCCACACAGTAGTGAAATTTTCTTTCATGCAATCGGCAACAAATGTACACATTGTATATTTATATCACCGTTAAGAATTAAAAGATCGAATACAATGTATACAAAATTACACATAGAATTTTATTTAAACAACAAACACGTGTCAAGAATTTGAAATAAATTTTCCTACATGCGAGACCTAAATTTTTATACAAAATCGGCTTAATTGGTAGCAGAGGGCACACTCAGGCGGATTTAGCGGGATGGCTGAGGGCCATAGTCCACCCTTTTTATAAATGTATTTACATTAAGAAAAACATTTATTTATTTGAGAAAAGTGGTTATTTATTTATACCAGAGAAAAGTATAAAAGTAGTTAAGAAAGCGAGATTTTGATTGGATAAAACAATTAATTAAGCATAAGCTGAATTCATTTTAGCATAAGCTAAAATCATTTTAGCATAAGCTAAATTCATTTAAGCATAAGCTAAAATCATTTTAGCATAAGCTAAATTCATTAAGTATATGCTAAAATAAACTTTAATTTTAATATTTATGACCTTGATTCCGCGCCAACATTTATGTATAAGCTAAACAATTCAGCATATGCTAAATTGATTTTAGCTTATGCAAAAATGAATTCAGCTTATGCTAAAATGAATTTAGCTTAAGCTAAAATGAATTTAGCTTATGCTTAAATCATTTTAGCAAATGCTAAATTATAATATAGCATATGCTAAAATGATTTTAGCATATGCTAAATTCGATGTTTATGACCCTAATTCCGCGTCATACAAATTTATACGTTTTCTTTTGAGACGGTCCCTGTACGCGGTGTGTGCGAAGTATTCAACACAACGTGATATTGTGCATTGTGACAATGAACCTGGGAATAGTATTTCATGGAAGTCCATACTGACAATATATTATGTCCCAGAATAAGCTGATTATTTCTGAACGTTTACCACGTGATACTTTGTATTTCAATCATAGCCTGAGAAAATGTCGGAAAGCAAGCAAATTTTACAAAACGATATTTCTGTTAAAAAATATTTATCTTAGGTCGGAAACACTGTGGTCGGAAAGCAGAAGGATAATTAAACAAAACGATATTTCTGTCGAAAATATTTAATATCATTAATTATAAAAAACTAACAAACCAAGGGAATATTAATTAAAAACTTTAAGTGTTTACTGAAACTAAATTTATCATTAATAGAATATGATTAATAATATTATAGTATGTCCCACAGGTTTTAACAGTGAATGGTTTTTAAAATTATATGCATTATATGAGCACCAGTTATCAGGGATGCACACAAATAAATTAGTATCTAAAATCTAAACTGTAGAGAATGAAAAAAAAATACTTTCAATTCACAAGTATTTTGAATCCTTGCATCTCACAAAAGTAATTTATATTTTACCCCATTTTAAAATTACTACGTTAATTATATATTTAATACTGTTTCAGTATTGTTTTATAAGTCTCTAATTAAATTTTGTTTAGCAATATATTCATAAAATGGAAAGTTAGACTTGAAGAAAAGATTGATTTGAAAAACAACAAAATACCCATCAGTAATTCTAAATCTAAATCTTTGCAATATGATGCGATTTTGAAAATTGTATGCATTGTGTTGACCAGCTATCATGCACACGTCTTGATTCATTTACATTAATTACGCCCTGTTCACACGACAAAACACAAATCCGATTTGACAACATTACCGGTTTGCATTCACACAGATTAAATGACAATGAATCCGGAGTCAAACCACTTGAGGTAGGTAGTTTGATATTCGAATTCAACTAACATTAGATTTGAGCCTGAAATAAATATATGTGATGACGCAAATGCAGAAAATAATCCAGAATATCAGTGCGTATGCTTTCCATTTACTATTTCTTGTGCAAGAAAACGATGTGCATGCATAAACATTCATTTCACCCGCGGAATATGAATTTTCGTATTTCTTATCTAAGTTCACGACACGGCAGAAAGATCTTGACATGTGACTTTGAAGCATGGTCATCATTACGGTATTCTGACCTCTAGCTGTTTCTCTTTTTTTGGGTAACTGTCCTATTATAAACTTTGAAATTTTCTCGAAATACTAAGGATTGTCTGCCCCAGGAATAGATTACCTTAGTTGTATTTGGCAAAGCCTTTCGGAATATTGGGCCCTTTATGCTCTTCAACTTTGTACTTTATTTTACCTTTTTAACTTTTTTGATTTGGGCGTCACTGATGAGTATTTTGCAAACGAATCGATAGTCTAGAGTACAAAATGTTATCCTGGTATCTATATATATCTTCATATCTTTTTATATAAATTGGTTCTCTTGAGAGCATGTTCAAGTACATGTTTGTATTCATAAAACTTCTGAAAACAAGATATTATATAAAACTAAGTGTTTCCTGTTGAATATTTGGATTGATTTAAGTAACTTCAGGTAATCCTTAAAATTTGAGATGTTTTATGAGACCAAAATAACTGTCAGTGTAAGAAGAAGCCTTTCACGGTTACCCCTGGGATTAGAATTTATTATAAATTGAAAGAAGAAAGTGCTAGCTTGGATGCAGATTACTGTTCAAATTATGTCATTTGTAAAGCTTGGCTACTAAATAGTTACATTTATATTTTATTTTTTAGAATTAATTGGGTTTTTTTATATTAAATTTCAGAACAAAAATTTATTAAAATTAAAAAAAGAAATAAGAAATGTTTCATAATTTTACTTTATTTAAAACTTTTGTCGATAATTTGTCAAAATAATAAACATTTTGAATATTTTTTTTACAATATTTGTCAAATGCAATAAACATTTTCCTGGTCAATTTATAAAATAGTTTTGCATATTTTTTGATTTAATAGTAGAATTAAGTATCTTTTATAAAATTAAAAGGTAAAATAAAGGTAAAAAATATGACTATAATTCAGAAATAAACTATAATTGTTAAAACAACAAAACACCCTATGTTTTTATAAACCTGCAATTAAATGTGGGCAAACCAGTTGTTTCATAAGCATGCATATTTGTATAAATATAACTACTTTGATTTCATTTTGTAAAGAGCCAGATAAATTGTTTCATTGCGAGTTAAAACAAAACACCAATTTAAAATGTGTGTGCAGTATAGTGAAGAAAAACGTCGGTTTATTGATTACTTTAAACCTGAATTTAATACATTAAATATATATATATATATATACAACAGCATATAATTCCAAACAAACATATAAGTAATTGTATACTTTTATATACTAGTAGTCATATTGCAGTAATCTGGTGGTAAGACATTGACATTGAGACGTGGATGTTTTAACTTAATAAGAAAATTGTATAGCTTTATTATCCTTGTTTTTATATCAAATCATCTACAAAAATAAGTAGAGAAAACTAGATTTACGGTCATCAATAAAGTTACTACTGCTTATGTAATTCTATGAGTTAAGAAACAAATATTAACTAGATAATTTACATCAATATTCACTTGGAAGAGGAAAACTATGTCTTAAATATTCAGTATAAGCAGATCGCCTAAAGATAGAGATATTGTGAGAATATTTAACCTATTGAACCAAGAAAATTATACGGACACCATCACGAGTTGGTTGACCGTTATGGATTCACAGATGACGACGGATATGTTCCAATTGTCGTAACCACAATCCTGTCCTCTTTTCCTCGAATGTGATCTTCCGATTTAGACTCATCACCAGGTGTTTACTTACATGAGCAGCACGACGGGTGCCCCATGTGTGCTTACCCTTCCGGAGCACCCGATATCGCCCGTTGTTTTGATGGGGTTCGTGTTGCTCAGTCTTTGGTTTTCTATGTTATGTTTTGTGTACTGTTTTGTCTTTTCTTCGTTTTTCGTGTTTTGTCATGGCATTGTCAGTTTGTTTTGAATTAATGAGTTTGAATATCCCTTTGGTATCTTTCGCCTCTCATTTAAATATTTTCGTTGTCAAGAAAACTGTACTTATTTAATTACAAAGTAAAGCAATAATTTTTAGGAAGTGTTTGTCGACTAAATCTATACATGTGTATTCAGTGTTACCAAATCATAAGGCTGGTATCTTTAATGAGTTTAATCCGTCATTGGTCCTAATAGTAGTTTTAGTTGTAAGACCGATCTTGGTTTTAGATATGCTTACTGAGGTGTTTATTTCGCTTGCATATTCAAAATAGTATCTTATATTTAACGTCCAACAAAAAATTATAGGATTTAACACGGTATAACTAGAGGGTATTGCTGTGAAAATTAAATAAACAATTAATAAATTTCGTCGGAAGCTCTTTTCTAGATTTACCTTCATCATTTACGCTCAAACCTAAACATCTGAAAGCATGCAGGGATGCGTAAATATGCAACAACATTAGTAGCTATATAACCGACAAGGGCCTGAATAGAATAACTATTTCAGGTCAACTTTCCCAGAGTCCCGAAGGAGTTGAAACCTAAGTGTCATAATGGTTTCTTAATTTAAGAATGAGGAATTCTAAATAAGTATATTTTATAAATCATGCCAGCACCGACGCACTAACTTCTAAGCGGAAGATATCCTCAATCAACAAACCTAAACATTTGAAAGCCAGGGATGCGTTTAAACTCTGAAACGATAGGAGCTTAATGATTAAAAAATGGACAAAAACAAAATAACCAAATTCATCTTTGCCTGAGGGAATTTAAACCTTAGTTTCTTTATGTTTTTGTTTAATATATAAAAAGGGAATTTAAAATAATAAAGGTTATAAATCATGTCAGTATATATCTATCAGTTGATACGATATTTCAGAGTGTGTATTTCCAATCATGGTTTCCTTGATAGAGGACTGCTACTAACACTAGCAAAAAAATCTTTTAAATCAAGGCTGTCGAGTGGTGAAGTTAAAGTCATCTATTCAAAATTTAACGGACGCCATTACGACTTGGTTTACCGTTATAGAATGTCTATCACAGACGACGACGGATATATTCAAATTGTTGTAACTACAAATCCCGTCCCCTTTTCCTCGAATGTGCATCATCTAATTTGACTATCGCCAAATGTGTACAAATATGAGCAACACGACGGCCGAAACATGTTGAGCAGGATCTGTTTACCCTTCCGAAGCACCTGAGATCATCGCCGGATTTTGTTGGGTTCGTCAGTCTTTAGTTTTCTCTTATTTTTAGTACCAACTCACTTACTACAGAACTGATAATACCTTTGGGAACTATAACAGTCGACCAGCAGCGAGTATTGACCAATTGTTAGTAAATGAAATAAACACGTTTTCGTCGTGCATCCGAAGCGCTTTT
Source organism: Mytilus coruscus (assembly GCA_017311375.1). Taxonomy (NCBI): domain Eukaryota; kingdom Metazoa; phylum Mollusca; class Bivalvia; order Mytilida; family Mytilidae; genus Mytilus; species Mytilus coruscus. Next base: position 83,689,649 of record CM029595.1, on the reverse strand, counting down.
CTGCATTTTTGAAAAGTCATCTACGGTAAACTTTGCCTGATGGAGTTGGAACCTTAGTTTCTGGATAAATTCTTAATTTATGAAAGGGTAAATTTGAATATTAAATAAATGTTATAAATCATGTCAGTACCGAAGCACTGATAACTGATCTGGTGATACCCTCGGGGACTAACAATCCACCAACAGCTGTGATTAAACGTCGGTGATTAATTCACAAACTGGAAAAGGTTTGTTTGACAACGGCCTAGTTTAACATCAATAACATCAAGAAAAATATAATTCCTTATAATTCTCAACCCAAATATTTGTTATTTTTTTCTTTCAATTGTTAATTTCTTGAAACCCCAGAATTCCAGTCACGTGTATCGCGCATTTATATATCACAGATATTAACTAAGTGTTGTTAGTGGTTGCAAACCAAGAAAAATGCAAACGGATCAATCTCATTCAAATATTTGTAGATATATACAGGCCTAATTAATCAATAAAGTTTACTGGAAACTTGTGTCGGAATGATATCATCAATGATACAACTAACTAAGACTTGATTAATTCTATTCATCGCTAATAATAATTTTTACATGCTTATTTTTGTCAAATATTCATAATGATTTTTATATCGAAATTTCAAGGAATTTTAGGGTAAAAAACAAGTTATTAGAAGTTGGGGTGTTTATGTCCTACGCAACAACTTAATGATCTCGGTCGGACGGAAGGGTCAATAATAGATTAACAACTCTTCATAAACCTACATCTTTTTTTACTGGTGGTCTTATTTAAACATAGCATTTCTCGACAATCAAACGGCTAAATTTCTAAATGATGTACACGTGGCTGTCTTAGTTTACACATAATTGGAAAGCTCAATCAAGTTATTGTCCGGGTCTCTTATGTAGACAGACTTTATTGGTCCCTGGGCACCAGTACGTTCAACAGGTCCTCCTACTATATCCACATTACAACTCTGGAATAAGAATAAATTTATCAGTTGGGAAATTCTGTACAAAATTATACTTCGCACAAGATAATATTATTCTGCAATGTTCATTAGATCACTGTATGAAATCTTCTCGAAATTACAGCAGCCAACATAAGACTTTCGTGTGTTTACATTAGTAAGTATATTAGGCATAATTTGTACATCTGGTAAAGTACTATGGACTTGCTTTCAGTAATGGTCAGAATTCTTTGATATTTTTTGGTATATCATTTATTAGTATTTTAATATTAAATGTCGGTTTGTCGCTATCAATATTACATGGGGACTTTGACTGTTTATACTGCTTTCTTTTGTGCGTCTGTTGTTATTAAACTAGTAGAAATTTTTCAGACAAAAGAATTAGTTCTGACAGAATTTGTCGATGATGTTATCTATTTGTAATTTTTTGCTGCTAGATTTATTCACAGTTTGTCTTGTTTCAGGTAATTTAGAACATAGGTGTGATTTAAATGATGGTTGTATCAAAAAGGGCCATCGAAAATAATGATTATTTACAACAAATTTTACATATTAGTACAGAAAACAAAGAGTCCTAGTTCGACTTCTTAGACCATTCGGCCACCCAGGACCCTCGCTTTCAAGTGACTATTATTTTTGCTGTTGTACATATTTCAGACGTCCTTGTTTAAATTATTCATAAAAAATACCATTTCAGATTATTTGACTATAACTATTCACTAATATGCATGCAATAACTCTTTTATTGTATAGCAAAGCTTAAAAAACAATTTAAAACATTGTTGTCACTAATGACGTTGATAATTTGAAGCTATTCTGGCACTACTGCAATATGATAAGATATTGCACGTTTACTTTTCGTTACGTTTTTTGTGAAATATTATGTTGGTATACTTTGAGTACTTTAAGTCCTTTGAAATTGGTATGTTTAACATATTGACTCTATCGGCGAAAGTTGTGTTTATTCATCGGAGTCTCAGTGTGTTCAGTTTTGGTTTCATGCTTTGTTCGTTACAAACATAACCATGCAATTGTTTGTTTTGAAGGAGTTTTGAAAAATTTTAAAATAAAAACTATAGCACAACCAGAAACGGTGATGGAAAAAAAGCATCATCTTTGGCTGAATGTAAAAATACAAACAATGGTTCACTAAATATTATATAAAAATTTGTAGATTTAGCAGCACAATACAACAAAAACTAGGAGTGCAACTCAGATATTTCGAAATTGTGTTCCAGCACCAAACTCAAATAGCATAGTGGGTATAGCATTTTATAAAATTACTGGTACCTAAAAAGAAACCGACAAAAGCAGTCCTTAAACTTTGATTACGAATTCCAGGGAAATAATGACTGTTATCGTGATTCTCGTTTGTCTTAAGATATATTCATCCAGAAATAACCCTTATCTTGCAATCAACAGGGATACCCAATGTCTAAATCCAAAAACTCTTTTGATAAACTAAAACATAATCTTTAAAATCATAAAAACATACTTAGAATCACCTTTAAATGTTGAATAACAAGGTCTAAACTTTGTTTTGTGATGAAACAAACATCAGCAGAACCTGGGGTAGGAGCATGCGCTTTTGGTTCAAACTCTTTACCATGTTCGTGAATGTTTATCTTCTGGTTTCCAAATGTTAAAGCTTTTCTGTTGCCCTGAAATAAAGGATGGGTTGTTCCATTATTACAATAGATTTCAATGAGAATTGCAATACCTCATTTTCTAAGGTTAAAAAAAAACGTTTTGTACCCAATATTGTGACCTATTGTACTTTACTAACTAAAGTAGCCACAAACAAAATAAGAAAGATATGCACTTCATGTTTTTCTAACCATCAGCAAATATAATGTCTTCCCCCGCGACATAGTGCGCATAGGCAAAATATTCCACACGTCCCAAACAGTTAAACTGTTTGGAAATGTCTACGTTATAAACATGAGGGGATGGACAGGGGTACTCTCTTCCACCTCCCACATCCCAGTCTCCCACCTCCCATCTCCCAGTCTCCCACCTCCCAATCTCCGACCTCCCATCCTGTAACATTATTTTTTTTTCTCCCACTGTTTAATTGTACCTTTGAAATGTACAAGTAGTAGTCTTGTAGATATACAAATTGCTAGCACCATTATTGGCATTCAAGTAAGTAGAGGTATAAAAATAATGAGATGTGGTATGATTCCCAATGAGACAACTATCTACCGAAGTTCAAATGAAGTGGCTGTAAGCAATTATAGGTAACCGTACGGCCTTCAACAATGAGAAAAACCCATACTGTATAGTCGGCTTTAAAAGGCCCTGACGTTGAAAAATTTAAAATTATCCAATTGACAAAACTAACGGTCTAATTAATAACAAAATAATTTACGAAGAAAACAAATAAATCAAATATGACAGACATGAACCAACAACAACCACTGAACTACAGGCTTCTGACTTCTGAGAAAGGCACAGAAATAATGTGGCGGGGTTAAGCATGTTTGTGAGCGCTCCACCCTCGCCCTAACCAGGGACAGTGGTGTTACAGCACAAAATAAGAACAAACTATAAAAATCAGTTGAAAAGGGCTTAACTCATCAGATCGATACAAATCAGAAAACATATAATGAAAACACAGACCGGAGTTGCATTTTTCGCAGTGAATATCAACGTTCAACCTTTTATTCAGGGGAATACGCTGTTACATTCAAAATCAAAAATTCATATAGAATCCCTTCTGAAAAAAATTCACCGTATATAAGTTTCCTCGATTTTGAATTATTGAAAGCATGCAGGTGCATTTTTCATGTATTTGTGTTTGTATAAGACGATGATTTGATATTTATCAATTGCCGGGTTATATACACAAGGATAATATGAAAATAAGAAGATGTGGTATTATTGCCAATGAGACAACTCTCCACCAGAGACCAAATGACATCGAAGTTAACAACTATAGGTCACACAGTACGGCCTTCAACAATGAGCAAAACTCATACCGCATAATAATGAACGAAAATCAAATATGATATACATCAACAAACGAAAACCACTGAATTAAAGGTTCCTAACTTTGGACAGGCACATAATCCTTTTTCTCCTCTCTGCTGTGGGACTCTGGTGTACATTGGCTAGAGGTATAGGGGGAGGGTTGAAATCTCACAAAGCATGTTTAACCCCGCCGCATTTTTGCGCCTGTCCCAAGTCAGGAGCCTCTGGCCTTTGTTAGTCTTGTATGTTTTTTTAATCTTGGTTCATTTATATGTTTTGGAGTTTAGTGTGACGTCCATTTTCACTGAACTAGTATACATTTTTGTTCAGGGGCCAGCTGAAGCCCGCCTCCAGGTGTGGGATTTTCTCGCTATGTTGAAGACCCATTGGTGGCTTTGGGCTGTTTTCTGGTCTTTGGTCGGGTTGTTGTCTCTTTGACACATTCCCTGTTTCCATTCCCAATTTAATTGATGGTTGGTGTGATCTGTTGTACTAAAATATTTTTGATAATTCATGCTATCTTTTTTATTCATTTTTATAAACTTGATCACTATACTTTATATATTCAGTCGATGTCTTCAATTCTCCAGTGCTGCGTTCTTTAGATAGCCATACTTACATGTTCCAATCTTGGCTGTATATTTTGCTTTTCCAGTGCCTTCACTTACTTTCAATTTTATGTATATGTTACAGGCATTTTCTAAATTTAGGCATTTTGTAAAATGACTGAAATTTTAAGGCATTTTCTAAAATGCCTGTGCAATTCAGGCATTTTATAAATTGACTATTTTTTCAGGCAATCTATAAGATGCCTGAAAAAATTGTAAGGCATTTTACAAAATGCCTGAAAGTATAAAACAGAATGAAATGTACACAAAAATAGAACGACTGGAAATATCAAACAGACCAGTTTATTTTGTTATTGAATAGCATGCAATTTTCAACAGTTAAAGTAACTTAAATTGAATTATTTATAGTTAACACAAGCACTGAAGTTGACAGTTATTTGTTACTACATGCACTATTTGGATGACAATGACTGTTATACATTTGTCCAGATTTTCCCGATTAGGGGACTTAAAAATAATAATCAGAAGAAAAAACCGGAGCAAAAAATTAAAGTCTCAGTGCATCGTCGATTGATTTGTGTATGCTAAACGTCCAGTGGCAAGTATTTCATGCATATTCAGTACGGTCTTCGTGGGGACATAATAATAAGAGATTCGCTATACAAGATCTCACAAAAGTCGTAAACTAACTCATTATATGTGATATTGTCCTTATTTGACTTGACCTTTTCTTAAAAATATTCCTTGAGTGCATCAGATATTTATTTTGCATATTTTTGCAGGTGAACGATTCAGGCTCCTAGGTGCCTCTATTTTTTTATTTAATAATGTTTGTTATGAAATTTGTAAAACAACATTATAGCTTGACAGCATAAAACACTGTGCGGGACAAATTTGCCATTCCAGAACAGGCAAATCTGACTTTGTTGTTTTAAAAGATAACAAAAATATTTTTTGGCCAAGTGATAGATAATTAAAAAAATTAAATTTCTCCATATGTCCCAACATGTCACTGTCGTCACTGTTGTCACTGTTGTCACCACAGCTGATTAAAAGTACATTTCCCATGGGACATTTTTAAATTCCAATGGGAAAATTTAATGTTCCCATTGGAAAAAGTACTTTTCCCATGGGAATTTTAAAGTTCCCATCGGAACTAGAATTTCCCATGGGAACATTTGTAGATAGTTTCTTCCCATGGGAAATTCTAAATTTCCCAAGGGAACTATTTATTCTTCCCATGGGAACACCTTTTTCCCTTGGGAACATTCATTCTTCCCATGGGAACAATAATTCTTCCCATGGGAAGATGTATTTTTCCCATGGGAACATTTATTTATTATTTTTCTTTTATTATTTTTTTCGGAATTTGTAAAAGAGCTATGAAATATCGCAATGGACTGATGGTTACTTATAATCATGTCTGGAGCAGTTTAACAAAAATTTCATTTGATAAAATAGAAATATGTAATTACAATAAATTTAAGGTATTTCTGTCATACTTTTACATTCAAAAGTCTTTATTATCATTAAATGATTGATAGAAACTCTAACGTCCAGCGGCTGATTTTTTTTTTCAATTTGAATCTCCCACCTTTTCGATCAATAGCATCGTGCATTTCATGTAATATTATTCGCTGAACTGCCGAGGATCAGAGCCATGCCTGTGTATTTCAGGATTTAATTTAAACATAAAAAATATAAATCCGTTGTTTTAATCTATATACATGGGAAATCAGGAATCGTGTTTAATATCGTTTTCCAGTTATAATCCTTGAATTTATGACATTGAAATCATAATTATTATCAATATACTTATTCTTTTTCATCTACGTAACTCGATTTGCGTGTTTTTCTCCACTAGACAGATGTGCACTGATTTTTTATGTCATTCATTCGGTCAAATTTCCAACTTCAATGTGTTACTTGTTTACAAAAAAATCTTTTATCTGTTTCATTTTTCTCAAACGCCTTTGAAAGTCTTGTTAGATTTGTTTTTTGTGATCTCTCAGGTAAATATCAAAGAGAATCCAGAGTTTTGCATTTACAAAGACGGATGAGGATTAAATACTTGATGGTATTATATACCCAGAGCTCTATTATATACCCTTGTATTTAACCCGTATGCTGTAATTTATAGTTTAAAGGAATACGAATACTTTATTTCTCATAAAACTACAATTACCAGTTATTGAGAACATACATAAACATAACTTACTATAAGGTACAATTATTACATGTATGTGTGAACGATACAATTAAATCAACTTAGAGGACTGACTTTCACATTTATAACTTTAATAAATTTAAATAGATTTTCTAATATTACAATATTTGATGAGTTAAACAGTTGATCAAATTTATAGATATTAAGGTTTGACCAACTGTAGTTCGGTAAACATTTCTTTCTTTCTAGTTTAAATGTTCCACAATTCAAAATGTAATGGTTCTCGTCACCAATGTAGTTTGAGTCACACAGACGGCAAATTCTGTCTTCTCTCGGTAAACCCTGCAACCTTCCAGACTCAATCGGCAAGTGGTGACTACCACATCTATATTTGCATAATGTATAAATAAATTTGTAAGGTAAAAATGAAAAGTATTTTTCAAATTGTAAATTCTTTAAAAAAACGATAACATAAAGTTTTATGCGATTCTGCAACAAAAACTGGACTTTGAGATTTTGCTTTATACATTTTGACACCCATTTATCAGCAAAGTGTGTATTCTATATATTGAACATAATCATACCGCAATTATCAAAAATATTTTTTTTATATATGATATCCACTTAGTTTCTATTCCGTTTTCATTATAATAAAAAACACAAGTTTGTATAATACAACACAAATTTTACTTTCTTTTCCATTAAGAAGTCTTCTCTCGAAATTTATCATTTACAACTTTACAGACACAGTAATGGGATATCTGCCAAGCTCTGCATACACCAGGAACATATATATTAGATATACTGTTCCCAGGCATACACTATGACATTTGGAGTAGACTGTTTTAAATGTAAGGAGCATAGTCGTCTTTTGATTTGATTTGATTTTTGGTGTTTTAACGCCACTTTTAAGCACCGCTTTTGGGCTATTTCGTGGCGGCCAGTTTTTATTGGTGGAGGAAGCCGGAGTGCCCGGAGAAAACCACCGACCTTCGATAGGAAAACTGACAATCCTAGTCAATTAAGATTGGAGTCGAGTGCACCCGCACGAGCGAGGTTCGAACTCACAACCTCAGTGTTGACTGGCTAGTGATTACAGTAGTAACTACTTAGACCACTCGGCCACCGAGGCCCCAGAAGTCGTCTTTTGCATCTAGATCAAAGACTAAATGATTTATTTTTGCGATTGCATACAGGTAAAATAACTATTTGATTGCTGGTGATTTCTTTGAACGAATAGAGACCAATTCGAAAGAGTTTTAATTTGCAAATTTTATTTAATTTGCAAATTTTATTTATTTTATTTTTTGCCTCACTAGGTAGGTGAAAATGTTGTATAAAATTTATTGTAAAATTGCGAAACTTGCATTACGGGCATAATCTATACTTCTAAGTTTGAATAAAGAATCTAAACTTTTTTTCAAATATGGAATACGCAACCAGATCTCTGTAATCTTATCCATGTTTGAATTATGTTTCTGTGAAAGGCGGTTGATTGGGTTTTAGTTTAAGGTAGGCGTGGTTTTAGGTAACTTTCCTCCAATCAACTGGCCTATTCGACAAACCTGTGTGCGCTGATGCGTAAACCTGGCTATGACATTGTAACGGCACGTGTCTTACATCGGAGTATGTCGTGCGTGACCAATGTTTATTGTAGTATTTCTTGTCATGTGGCCAATCTTATCTGATATACAAGTTTTAAAGATGGAAATTTAAATTCGCTTTTTGAAAGATAATTTAAGCAGTACCCCGAGATACGGTCTTTGAGTGTTTAAGAAAAACAAAAACTTTAAAACTTTGAGAAAGATACATATTTACAGAGACATATACTACATGTATTATATGTCTCTGATACTAACTATAACGTGTTTTGGAAAAAAATTAAGTGTCAGAGAATCTGAATTACGCAATTAGCGCATCTCGATCACTTTTGATAAAATAGTACATCGTTGATTTTTAATATTTAGAAGTGATTTGTGACTGTTATAAGCAGAGACATCTATACACATTCTGGTTTAAGTTTACTATGATCACACTATAAATCATTTTTGGGCAGACTTGCTTGTTTTTATTCGTAAAGTGGGTTTTTTTTAGGGCCAATGACCCCCGCCCTGAAAGAAGAATAATTGTATTTTTAATTTGAATTATTGGTTTAAAACTTAAAACGTAATATCGATTGAGGTCAGCCAAACCCATATTCAACTTGATAAATCCAAATTAAAAAGTTCTCCGCTATATTTCAAGAAACCTTTTTGTGATTTTTTACGATAACCAAACCTGGCCAGGAAAAAATATCAGCATTATTTTCATAACCTTGAAAGTTTAAAGTTGTTTGTGATATAATTTTTTTTTTTACATTTCATTTATTTCAGCTTCCATTCACCGGGTTTATTTTCTTTTAGCGTTTTTTTTTTTTTTTTTTTTGTTCATTAAATAAAAGTAAAATTTACTTTCTATAATATAGATACATATATTTGAATTCCTAAATAACACTTGGAAATAAATTTTGAACATTGAATTTGTCACCACTTCGCTTTTGTCGTCGGCTAACTTAGTTTGGTCCTTAATATGCATGAAATACTTGCCACTGAACGTTTAACAGCAAACGGCAACTATCCACCAATCCATCTGCAATTGCGATACCTCTGTAAAATACCCGTCATTTTTAACATGCTTGGTACTATTTTTGAACAAATTTCGTGTTGTAAGTCGAATTTGTCCTACATTTAAATTGTTCTTGTTCAGTAATACATTCCTTGAATTCAAAGTCCAGAGCTAACAAAAGTCTATATTGGTATAGTAAGTTATTCTTTCATTTTACATATTTACAATTGGTAACATCAAATAAAATTTTAGGCATGTTGTACTAAGCCATACGTTACTATTCGTCTCTGGTATGTAAATTTGTAAACAAGATTTAAATATGATTTTTATATGCAAACTGAAGGATCTAAAATTTAAATGATTTATGTAAAAAATAATGTATACGGAGCGGGGGTATTGCACGAAGTCAGCTAGACTACCCGGATTATAAATCCTAGCCTCTGTACTTGTATGATCACTTAATCCAAAATTTAGCTTGTCAGATGAGAAAAAAAAACAACAACACTTTGGTTAAGGACTACAATTGAAAAGTAGCCTTTGCTAACAATCCATGCAAAATAGTAAGGTGTGTGTTCCTGAGCGTATAATGCACAAAGAAAGGGTTGTTATGTACTTTTGAACTTTGTAAGGTAGTATGGTTACCATGCACCTTCCTGTTATAACAGATACGACAGACGTACTACTGTCAACGGAATTACGGTATCAGTTGTTATAGTATACACAAAAATTAATTGGGCTTATTTGGTCTCTGCTGCAATTAAAAAGTTCTCCGCTATATTTCAAGAAACCTTTTGTGATTTTTACGATAACCAAACCTGGCCAGGAAAAATATCAGCATTATTTTCATAACCTTGAAAGTTTAAAGGAGACGTGACACGATTTTTTTTTTTTTTTTTTTTAATTATTAAATTAATAAATATTAGTCTTAAAACATGTTTTGTGCAATTTTGCTGGTCAAAACCTGATCAGTCGGCATTTTTTAGTTCAAAGAATCCAATGCTTGTCATAATGAATGATTTTTAATTAGATAACGATCACGTGATCGTGCTTACGTCAGTGGTTACAAGCTGGGAAAATGTCTCAAACTGGACGGTGTCGATACACTATGAACGTATTGACAGCACTTTTCTCGATTACTGACAAACTACAAAGACAATTGATATCATCAATTTGAGCCATTGTGTGTGGAAAATAACCAAGAAAAAGATATTAATTCTTCATGCGAAGAGTCCAACAACGACGATTTTTCAGACAAAACCGATCGGACTGTTACCATACCTATGGGTTTGTCTGATGAATAATTTAATAAACCGCTTTCTGCATTTATTTTAATTTAAATCAAACTACTTTTAATCATGATTGAAAATATAAATTTCTAATTTGATGATCAAATTCTTCTTTTTTCTCTCTGTTACGGTAACGTTATAATTATGTATGTGCCAGAAACAGAAAGAAAAAAAACCGATATTTTTTGGTTGGAAATCATACATCACACCAATGATTTGTGTAGTGACAAATCCTTTATCACACTATTTCTACATTAGGATATTCAATTAACAATTTTATTACTCCCCCCCCCCTCTCCTTCATGTAAACATTTATTGGAGGCTGTTGTTTAAGTAATTAAATTTTGACACCTATAGCATACTTGACCAGGTGAAAGGTAAGAAGGCACCTGTAGTGTGATTTAGTCACGTGTTCTGTTATATACCTTTTAAAACCATACATGTTTAAGAAAAAAAATATCTTATGTTGAAACAATTAATATAGTTACACTACACTTCTAAAGTATGGAATTCCATTCAGACCCTTATAAATCTAACTTCAAATTTAATGAATTACAAAGTAAATTCAAATTCACATATATTTCCACCCCTCTCTTCCAAATATCATTTAGCAGTCAATTTGTTTATTGCTACCAGCAAAATGCATGAGTCCAGGAAAATATTCACAACACATAATGTTCTTTTTCAAAACATTTCAACAAAAAAGAGTAATTTGAATAAATGAATAGGCGCTCACAAACATATACCCGCGACACATTTTGAATGTGCCTGTCTTAAATCAGGAGCATGTAGATCAGTGGTTGTCGTTGGTTCATGTCTGTCATATTTTTTCTTCGGAAACTATATTGTTATAAATAAGGTCGTTAGTTTTCTCGTTAAAATTGTTTCACATTTTCATGTTGAGACCTTTTATAGCCGAATATACGGTATGGGGTTTTCTCATTGTTGGAGTCCGTACGGTTATACCAAAATATTGATTCAAACGACACTTTCTTCATTTATTATTAAGTTTCCATGTTAAAAAGAAATGTTTTTCATCATGATCTCAATCTTTACCAACTAGATAGTTGTCAATAATTATATTCGATGTTCAATATAAGAATCACGGTAAAAGACTTATGATTCACATTCTCAAGGATTTGTATAGTTCTACAAATCCTTGACATTCTCGTATCATTTCCTTGTTTGCTTTTTATGCTTTTTGCCTATCAATTTCTTATGAAGTTATAGACTTGCAAGCATACATAAATATTACTTATCCATCTCAAGAAGTCAATTAAAAAAATGCATTTGTTATAAACCTTTTTGCATCTGCATATTTTAAAAGCAATAAAAATAAGATCTATATACAGGTTGTCTATTAGTTATCAACACTGGTTAGGGTATTTAATTGGTAGTGCATAGGGTATTGCATGGTCGTAGTACAGGTGTTCATTAAACATCAGGTAGTTGTACCGTTATTACTGTAACAATAATATATTCCAATCTCACCTGTGCCCTCGGCAAAACCAACATCCAGGATATACACAAAGAACTAATGAAGTAATATTGCGTAATAACGATGTCTTATCAATCCCCCCATGTGGCGTGACACCTGAAGCTTACAACTTCAAACGAGACCTGAAATTGCGAAAATCATCACCTGTACCGCACACCTGTGACCTATGATAAACTCATATGGCAAGGCACCCGAGACCCCAACTCTGGATTCCTTATGAAAGTGGGAGGACAAAAGTGTAGTTTGGGCTTGTTAAAATGTCACATCTTTACACCTTCTAAGTCTGCGTGTCATTTGAAAAACAGAAAACATCATGTCAATATTCTTTTTTATTATATTGTTGAATCCATCGGCATCACACAAAATCATTGTTCATCACTGTCATGCGTTTTGTTGGATAATAATCAAAACTAAATTTGCGCTGTACCCATATGTCAATATGAATGAAAGTAACCACTGACGTAGTAGCCTCGTTCTGAGTGACTTCCGGGATGGAAATATGCATATTTGACAGGTCATAAATCGTTGCATTAAAATCTCATTAAAATACATATTTTACCAAATATTTGACAATTATATTGCTATCGATGTATTTTTGGGGAAGATTAAGTATAAATAAACATTTTGGAACACAAATTGAAAATCGTGTCATGTCTCCTTTAAAGTTGTTTGTGATATAATTTTTTTTTACATTTCATTTATTTCAGCTTCCATTCACCGGGTTTATTTTCTTTTAGCGTTTTTTTTTTTTTTATTTTGTTCATTAAATAATAGTAAAATTTACTTTCTATAATATAGATACATATATTTGAATTCCTAAATAACACTTGGAAATAAATTTTGAACATTGAATTTGTCACCACTTCGCTTTTGTCGTCGGCTAACTTAGTTTGGTCCTTAATATGCATGAAATACTTGCCACTGAACGTTTAACAGCAAACGGCAACTATCCACCAATCCATCTGCAATTGCGATACCTCTGTAAAATACCCGTCATTTTTTAACATGCTTGGTACTATTTTTTGAACAAATTTCGTGTTGTAAGCCGAATTTGTCCTACATTTAAATTGTTCTTGTTCAGTAATACATTCCTTGAATTCAAAAGTCCAGAGCTAACAAAAAGTCTATATTGGTATAGTAAGTTATTCTTTCATTTTACATATTTACAATTGGTAACATCAAATAAAATTTTAGGCATGTTGTACTAAGCCATACGTTACTATTCGTCTCTGGTATGTAAATTTGTAAACAAGATTTAAATATGATTTTTATATGCAAACTGAAGGATCTAAAATTTAAATGATTTATGTAAAAAATAATGTATACGGAGCAGGGTATTGCACGAAGTCAGCTAGACTACCCGGATTATAAATCCTAGCCTCTGTACTTGTATGATCACTTAATCCAAAATTTAGCTTGTCAGATGAGAAAAAAAAACAACAACACTTTGGTTAAGGACTACAATTGAAAAGTAGCCTTTGCTAACAATCCATGCAAAATAGTAAGGTGTGTGTTCCTGAGCGTATAATGCACAAAGAAAGGGTTGTTATGTACTTTTGAACTTTGTAAGGTAGTATGGTTACCATGCACCTTCCTGTTATAACAGATACGACAGACGTGCACTACTGTCAACGGAATTACGGTATCAGTTGTTATAGTATACACAAAAATTAATTGGGCTTATTTGGTCTCTGCTGCATAGTTTATTTTATTGGCAATCATAGCCCACATCTTTTTATTCAAGAAAAGTTTATTCAAGAAAAGTTTTGGGGCCTCGGTGGCCGAGTGGTCTAAGTAGTTACTACTGTAATCACTAGCCAGTCAACACTGAGGTTGTGAGTTCGAACCCCGCTCGTGCGGGTGCACTCGACTCCAATCTTAATTGACTAGGATTGTCAGTTTTCCTATCGAAGGTCGGTGGTTTTCTCCGGGCACTCCGGCTTCCACCACCAATAAAAACTGGCCGCCACGAAATAGCCCAAAAGCGGTGCTTAAAAATGGCGTTAAAACACACTTGACTGAGACGTAGATTCACTCAGATACCGATCATTCTTATCTTTTCTTCTTTAACACAAATGAATGTCAGGGATTCGGAATATGGCAGTTATATATATATATACATATATATATATATTCTCAGTTTATATTTAATTCGAAGCATTATCGAACTATGTCAGCCTATTGGACTTTCATCTTTAAAATTCACTTTGAATTAAAAATCTAAATGAGATAACATAGGAATAACTTGGAGTGTATACACGTATATGTAAAAAAGAGAAACCAACAGCAATATTTGACGCGTAGACGAAATTGATGATGTAATGTTAACGTCCAGTGACATATATTACAATGCATGTCGAAACAGAACTTGAAATTGACAAAAGGTACTATTAGAACCGTCGCTTTTCCAAAGTATTCACGCTTAGTTGGAATTTCACGTGCTATTTCACAAGGTTTGCATTATAGTTATACATGTACAATACAACTAACAAATGTGATGACGAATTTCTGTTCTAGAACGTTCTAATTTTAATTCAATCTTATATCAGAAATCTGTGATAGTGATAATTTGTGTAAATTGTGCATCTTCGTTTGGAACTATTTATAGAGATTATTTTTCGCTAACAAACTTCTCGGTCATAAATTGTCATTATATAGTTAAACTAATTATTATTTTATCAAAAATCTTATTTCCGTCTTTGTGAAAATAAATTTGACACTTAATAGTAACTTATAACACAAAAAGCTTTCAAACGAAATTCGTTACATGTTAATAAATTGAGACATTTATTTCTTTACCCATTTTTTTTTTTTTTTTTATAAATAATTGAATTTATTTATTTCATTTAAAATCTAAATGTAAATTTTATTATAAGTTAATAAGACGTGATGTCCACTTTTGCCCTGTCACAATTACACAAAGATTATATATACTTTATTCTGATAAACAGCTGTAAATACAAAGATACACAGAAGAACATAGACATTATACAATATTACAAAGGTACATATGTTGAGGAAATAAACAATACAATAGAAATACATAAATATGTTTACATGTTAAAAATGTGCAGTGTATATTAAATGGAAGGCCTTAAAATATGACAGAGTTAGTGTTAGTTTGTATTACATGCATTCCTATTTTGTTTTTCTTCATTATTTTATGTATTTTGTGTTTGTATTTGTATAAGGAGAGGTGTTATAACTTGTGTTCAATCACATTTACTGCTTTTGGAAATGAAATGTGTTTAAACAAAAACAAAACAAAAATACGGTATAAACGTAAGTAAGTCACACACAAAAAAAAAACTCACGTGAAAAGTAACAAACTTGTACATTTGGTACATGTATAGAGCTCTGATACATGTACCTGTATATGTAAGAAAAACAGTCACAGAAATCACTAATCCATGTCAATGTTAAGTTTTTAAAACAATACAACAGAGACTAATAATATATATGACTTCAATTTATTATTTTCTGTTCTTGTAATTCATCTACATAAACTGCCTATGCCCTAAATATTTGTATAAGGAGAGGTGTTATAACTTGTGTTCAATCACATTTACTGCTTTTGGAAATGAAATGTGTTTAAACAAAAACAAAACAAAAATACGGTATAAACGTAAGTAAGTCACACAAAAAAAAACTCACGTGAAAAGTAACAAACTTGTACATTTGGTACATGTATAGAGCTCTGATACATGTACCTGTATAATTATGTAAGAAAAACAGTCACAGAAATCACTAATCCATGTCAATGTTAAGTTTTTAAAACAATACAACAGAGACTAATAATATATATGACTTCAATTTATTATTTTCTGTTCTTGTAATTCATCTACATAAACTGCCTATGCCCTAACAGAATATAATACGGAAGGAATCAAAATGTTGAAATAAAGACGTCCGTAGAAATACCGCAAATGACCACCTTAATAATATGGACTAGGGACTTGATGGGAAGATATAAATTATTGGCACGAAGGACATGAAATATAAAAGTAGACTATGCTATTATAAATAAATAAATGATTTCAAATTACACTGACGTTACGCACGGAACTGGTGACACTCAAGAAAAAATACCGTGTCATAAGCAACAATTGGTCACTATATTGTCGTTGCTACTAGAAAACATATAAATTTTACATCAAAATAAAGCTGAATGTCTTGGGAATTTATTTTAAGTCTTGAATGACATTTTAATACAAGTGTATGTGAATAAACCGAACACGATTTTATATATAATGTCATTTTTCTCGTGTCCCGCGTTACCAATAGATGCCGATATTTGGGCAAAATGTGCTGAAGATTGGTGATTTTTTCACCAAAAGTCACCATTTTCGGGCAGCGCAACGTTCAACGTCATAGCATTGTGACGTCAAAAAATTTGAACACAACCAGTACTAGAAGCGAAGCAATGGGCCCCTGAATGAGATATTAAAAAGTGTCCCACAAGCAGGGAAATATTTTAGCCGAACTTACGGACTTGATTTTTATGAACAGAATACTGGTAAGTTAATCAATATTGGTATCATTATTTTGTACAAAGACTCGCCTCTCAAATCATTTATTTTTTTTCTTTGTTGTTACGTCGGTTTACACAGGTCGGAATTTTTCTCATCTCCAAGAATTTGTCACAAGTACAGTTTTCACACATTTTCCGGCACTAATCCGTCGAATGAGATTAAATTAATTTGTTTTATTGAATATTTCCTTAATTCTATTTACCGCTTTAAAAAGTACAAACCTTTCTTCGCATTTTGAGCCTTGAAACATGACAATGCGCCCAGGTTTGCACAAATTACAAACAAAACCGCATGTCCAATAAAATGTCACATACATGGAACTCCGTTTTTGAAAGTTACACGTAACGTTACAGACGTTTTTTGTTGTTGATAATTGTCAAAATGATTAATGTATGCATTGTATGGCCTTTCGAGGGCCCCTGATTTGAATAAATAAATTAGTCTATTCAGAAGCAAGAAACAAATTCGCTTCTTATAATTTGAAGATTACATTATCTGTGAAAATCAATCGGATATTATTAAACTATTCAAGATTATCTGCAAGTGTTTGTATTTGTATTTATTTTTTGTCATCGTAAATCTGTCCTAATCGTATCTAAAATAAATTATATAATAAAACTTTCATAATTATTTCAGTGAAAAAAAAGGATGTCATCTAAGGAAGGACTTGAATGGTACAAACAAGAAAAGCTTCAAAAGCGACGAGAACAAAGGCTTGAATCTTATTACAGAAATAGAAATCTAAAGGAAAAGGAGTATGCTTTATCAGATGAGGCAGTACGCCAAAGACAACATAGAGAGAAACAAGAGAAAGAACAAATGAGACGGGTCAAAGAAACAGAGAGAAAACGGAAATATAGAAAGAGAAAACGTGAAGAAAATATCAATGATCAAAGGCAAAACGAGGATTTAAATATGCGAAATACTTTCGAGAATAGAACAGAAAAACATCGGGCATTGAAGAAACTGAAACTGTCCCTACCAAAGAGCCCAGACAGGCGGGTGACAACCATGGTCGCATACTTGCAAAATTCGAACTCGCCGACTGTGATAAAACTGCAATCTTCTGAAGTGATTTCTTCGCCGGAGGAAATAGAAGAACACAAAACATCAAAAGCCTTGACGGAAGATTTAAAAACAGTTATTGACAACTGTAAGAGGAAAAGATCGGATGACTCTTTGAAAACGATGAATGTTATTATTTCATCAGTAAGTCTTGAAAAAATCAGTGACAATAAATGCAGAAAGAAACTGGCTAGGAAATTGGGATTACCGGTAAGAAGAGTTAGCCGTGGTCATGCAATTAGAACAAGAATACTTAAATCTGAAAAATCTAGCTGGACTTACACAAATAGAAAAACTAGATCAGATGCAATAACACCTGACACGAAGAAACGTATTTATGAGTTCTGGTGTAAGCCTGGTATTTCTCGTCCGACTGGTAACAAGGCAGATATCAAAAGGGTCCGCATTGGTTCGAAAACTTATTCAAGCCACATGACACACATACTAGAAAAAACACAGACCGATGTGTATTTGGACTTTATCGGAGAAAACCCCTCTATTAAAATAGCTCAAAGAATGTTCGAAAGGTGCAAACCCTACTTTGTGCGACCCGTCCGACCTAAGGATAGACAAACATGTTGCTGCAAGTACCATGTAGAATTTAAAACTGTCTTTAAATCGTGTATGGAATTCCGAAAGAATTTTTTGATAGAAAATGAACCGAATGAAAGCTATTCTTCTCCTGTGTACGATTCAATATCTGATGTCGTTAATGCAACATTATGCGAAAAAGTTGATGGTTCACACAATTTACAGTGCCTTAAAAGAAACTGTTCCGATTGTGGAGTTAAAATCTTGAATTTTCTGCCTTGTGAACTTGATGTATCTGACACTGCGGAATTTGTAAAGTGGGAAAAGTTTGAAAATGTAAGCGTTAATGTTAAAGGGAACAAAACCATAAAGAAACTAATGCTCGTGAAAAAAGAAAGTCAAGTTGGTGAATTGTTTTCATATTTCAGAAAACTAATTGAAACTTTTCCAGTGCATCAGCACAGAGCTACATGGCAAAATGAACAATTTCAAAATCTTGTTAGAAATTTCCCAGAAAAGCAATGTGTTTGTGTGCATGACTTTAGTGAAAATTACAGGTGTTCCGAGCTTACTGAGATTCAAAGTGCTTACTTTCAAAAAACCGAAGTGTCGGTCCATGTTACTATTCTACATAGACATGCATTGCTAGAATACGATGGTGTTGATAGTTCAGAAGACTTTCCTGAAATTATCACGGAACAATTTTTCGTTATAAGCCCAGACTTAGTTCATGATCAATACTTTGTTCACCAAGTCCGAAATTATATAGCGGAATATTTACAGTCGATTTCATATTCAGTAGAAACAATGCACGAGTTTACTGACGGATGTGCAGCCCAGTATAAGAGCAGACACTGTTTCGGAGATATTAGTCAAACAAGCGACGACTTTGGATATCAACATTTCACAAGAAATTTCTTCGAAACTTCCCATGCAAAAGGTATTTATAATAATTTAGTTTATTATCCTCGAACTTACTACTATGATTGCCTTTAAATACAGTTGAATGTCAGTCCGTCTGTCAGTCTCTACGCTAGATATCTTTGGACACAGATTTAATGATTTTTCTTACATTTTCGAGTACAATGGAATACATATTATTTAGCTTTTGTTTGAATATTTATGAGTTATTTGTGTAAAATGTAAATATTTTAAAAGCGGTCGGGTATTCACATTATCGGTAAACTGTTTTCTTTCAATCCGTCACATTATGGGTTAATGTTTGAAAACATTATTCTAGAAAGTTTTTTTTTTACATGTTTTTTTTTTTATTATATCGAATTTGAAATAAATGTATTTTGATAAAATATGTGCGTCGGACTAAATTATACCTGACACAAAAATAAATACGTTGTATCAAGGAACAGGGCTTTTATTTCTGTTCTTCATCTTGGCAGTCGCTGTAGGGTATTGAATGTATCTCTTATATTTCTCGTGACTTTCGGTATTGTTACTATTATAAAAATCATAAACCTTGAACGCGGTAAAATGGTAAGGTCCAATGTCATGCAGTTGATATAAAAAACTTATCTGTGCATTTCAGGACCATAAGACGCTGCTGGAGGAATTATTAAGAGACAAGCCGACTGTGCCATTTTACGCGGACAGACTCAGATAAGGACAGCAAAAGATCTCTATGAATACGCGAATTCATTTCTAACACAACCGAGGTCACATTGTAAGAGAAGAATATTCCGATATGCGGAAACGATTCACCGTGACAACAGACTGTCTTTTAAGCCGGTGCCTAGCATTCGATCTCTTCGCCAAGTAAGAGCTAGTCGTGATTCTGCTAAAGGATTGATAAATATCAGTGAATTGTCTTGTTTCTGTGTAAACTGTTGTCGTCACATGTATGACCAGTGTTCTAATTCGATAAAAACTGGTGGTTATACTGAATGGGAAATGAAGCGAGAATACAGAGCGGATGCACAAGAAAATGAAGAAAATGAACAAGTGTCTTTGCAAGAATTAGTTTCGGTTGGTCAATTAGTTGCGCTATATACACTGTAAATATACCTGACGCCTGACGCGTCCGGACGCGTTCAAAATTTGTACACCGAATGTTCAATATTTTAACGTCATGTGTTCATGCTTAGAGACGTGTTTAAAGTCTTAACGTTTGTGTTAAAAATATAAACATGTGTGTTCAGACGCAGTGAACACCGGTGTTCAAATTCTGATCTAAAAAAGAAGATAGTCGTTTGTCCGACTTTCTATCCTTCCAATTGGCAAATTCAAAAAGAAATTCTTTAAAAAATATGAATATATACGCAGGATGATGATCTTGTGAATTTTTGGCTAATATTTTAGTAATTGTGAAATATTAAACTTCCAAGCTGGCATATATGTATAGTTTATGAATTTATTTTATTATTTATTTATATATACTACTTTTACTTATAAGTGACATAATTATGCATATCAATGAGGCCTGTTATGATAATATCGTAATAAAAATATGTCGATGTTTATCTTATTTCATGATCCGTTCATTTTATTAACATTACATGTTCAATCAGTGTTCAAATCGCTCGAAATTTTGAACACCTCGTGTTAAAAAAAATATACCAGGATACCAAATACCGGAAACAGATATCGGCTGCCGATTCAGGCGGTTAAACGAAGAATGGATACACATAAGAAAAAGAACTGGAGAAGGGACTTCTATCCCATATGAACACGAAAGAAGTAAGTAACAAGTTAGAATAATCTCCATAGGTTGTTCGATGGCTTCCTAGTTATTTTCTCATGCAAGATATATATTTGTCAAATATTCATAACTTTTATATCCAAATTTTCAATATTCAACATAAAAGACGAATTAAAAAACGGGCTTTAGATATAAGCGTAAATAACTGTCAGCTTTGTTCTGATGATTTCCTAAACTGTAAATAACCAGTCTGTCTGTTATACAGAATAAATGATGATTCTCGACATCCACATACATTAGCTGAACACTAAGTGTTAAGAACTCTACTGAACATCAAGTGTTCAAAAATGAAACACAAAGGCATTAAAAACTGAACACCACACATTCAATTGATGAACACTAAGTGTTAAGAACTCTAACATCAAGTATTCAAAAATGAAACACAAAGGCATTAAAAACTGAACACCACACATTCAATTGATGAACACTAAGTGTTAAGAACTCTAACATCAAGTGTTCAAAAATAAAACACAAAGGCATTAAAAACTGAACACCACACATTCAATTGATGAACACTAGTGCAAACATTTGGAACACCATTTTTGACTTAGAAAATGCATTCGTTTTTTTTTTTTATTTGCAGGAATCGTTAGATTAAAATGTTTGAATTAGGAACCGGTAGTCAATAATCCCAAAAAGGTAATTTCTGGATGCTATAAAGTGGTGGAAAAAAGAAAGATGTCAAAAAAAGGTATGACAATATATGTATATTAATAGCTTATGTGGGTGTATCATTTCTATCTGTTCAACAACCTAAGGTCAAGAAATCGACTTTTGTAATTTATAATGTCAAAACTTGCATTTCATTGCCATAGAATATCAATTTGAACTCTAGTATATATCGACATTAAAGCATAACAAGCATTGCATAATTTGATGCTTAAATTTTATTTTGCAGGATATATAGGCTCATAGACATTCCTTGTTGTGGAGGATTTTGACATTGGAAGTTGATAACAACACATAAAATGCCACCCAGTTGATAGCTTTAAGTGAAGATGCACTGAAAAGTGGAGCGTACATTGTATGTGATCGTACAAGAACTGTTGGAATTTGCAAACTTTTAAACTTTCATTGTGACAAATACCTATATCATAAACTAGCTAATTATCACATTGACATGCTTTTCTGGTTAGGATACAAATGATGTAGCAACTATCTAGTCATGTAGGGGAAAATCATTATTTATGATATATATATTTAAGTCAGTTTAAAAACATTATGTATGTGATTTCACTGACTGTTACTTGTGATATCATAAGGTATCTGGTGTACTTTTCTTACATATAATATGCTCATTTGATTACATAAAGAATTACTTGTTAAAATATGTTTTATTGTTATATTTTGCCTGATTGAATATAGTTTTTATAACAGTTTAATTAAGTTGAGTACTTATGGAAAATTATGTACGCTTGAAAATAGAACATGTTCCACATTTGAACACCATCACTTTGAACACTTATGTCAACTGTTCTGAAAGTTAACGTCTGGTGTTCTGAATCTTAACACTTTGGCTTTAAACATGTTCTATGTGTTCAAAAAGTGTTACATGGCTGTTGAACGCGTCGACGTATTAAGATTTTGAACATTCGGACACGTTAAATCGTTGAACACTAAGTGTTAAGATCTCTAACATCAAGTGTTTAAAAATGAAACACAAAGGCATTAAAAACTGAACACCACACATTCAATTGATGAACACTAGTGTAAACATTTGGAACACCATTACACGTTCAAAAAGTGTTACAAAAAAGCGTTCAAGCAGTGTTCTATTTATTAACACTTAGATGTACAGTGTACTGACGACGATGAGGAGGAGTACTACATGCTGAAAGTAGAGAAAAGCATGGAAACGTTACGCATTGACACAACGGATTCTTGGGGATCTTTACTCCCTGCGGGAACACCTGTGTTTCGTGGTCTATATTACAACAAAACGAACTCGCCTTTTCAATATCGTCTTGTGAACAGGAAACGTCAGGTATCACCAGTATCGTGCGTAACGTCACAGTTGTAAATATACCTGACGCCTGACGCGTCCGGACGCGTTCAAAATTTGTACACCGAATGTTCAATATTTTAACGTCATATGTTCATGCTTAGAGACGTGTTCAAAGTCTTAACGTTTGTGTTAAAAATATTAACATGTGTGTTCAGACACAGTGAACACCGGTGTTCAAATTCTGATCTAAAAAAGAAGATAGTCGTTTGTCCGACTTTCTATCCTTCCAATTGGCAAATTCAAAAAGAAATTCTTTAAAAATGTAGCCTGCAGGTAAATTTTGAGGTTTTGATAGTTTTAATGTCTATAACTAGAACTCCGTATAGAAAAACTACTTGGTCTGTATCTCAGAGGGTCATTTAATGACCTTCTCTTTACAATGACAGAAGGGCACATTGTTCTTACAACAGAACAAAGATTTAAAAACCAATTAATTGAAAATGGTGGTTCTAATCAGAAATGTGTAATATGGAACAGAGAAAAATATGAAACTATTCTGAACAAAATCAAGATTGGAATAATAGAACATCCTTAAGATTATTGACATATGCAAAGGTATTTGTATTTATAACACCGTGCGGGACAAATTTGCAATTCCAGAATTGGCAAATCTGACTTTGTTGTCTTACAAGATGACAAAAATATTTTTGGCCCCATATGTCCCAACATGTCACTGTTATCACTGTTGTCACCACAGCTGATTAAAAGTACATTTCCCATGGGTAATTTAAAAATTCCCATGGGAATATTAGAAGTTCCCATGGGAAAATTTAAAGTTCCCATCGGAAAAAGTACTTTTCCCATGGGAATTTTAAAGTTCCCATGGGAAAAGAAGAATACTAAAAGTTCCCATGGGAATTTAACTTTTCCGATGGGAACAGTTTATCTTCCCATGGGAACAATTTTTCTTCCATGGGAACGATTTTTCTTCCCATGGGAACATTTGTTTCTCCGATGGGAACATTTTTTCTTACCATTGAATCAGATTTTTTACAACGGGAACATGTTTTCTTTTAGATTGTTTTTCTCCTGGAAAAAATAAAATTTGTTGAAAATGCAGGATTTATTTTAAATTATTGAAGTATGCGGGTTTTCTACAAAATGTCAATATGCTTTCGTATCTAAAGTTGCACTCAACATGCAACTTCCATAAAACTCTGATTATCCATTAAAATATGAAGCAATGACAAGTAAGTTTTTAAATTAAGTTGTGCGTGTGTGTTGTGATAACAAAATATTCTTTTTTTCTATTATTGAACTTATTAGAAAATAGATAAAAAATGTTTTATTTAAAACAACTTTTTTTCCGGTGCGTAGAAATACCACAAATTTTGATTATAATTTTTTTTTTTTTTTAACTACAAGACCCATAAAACAAAAACACTATAACATGCTGAAATAATACATTCATGTACAAATAAAATTATGTTTTGAGACAATATATGGTTGTACTCTTTATAGTTTATA
Source organism: Mytilus coruscus (assembly GCA_017311375.1). NCBI lineage: Eukaryota > Metazoa > Mollusca > Bivalvia > Mytilida > Mytilidae > Mytilus > Mytilus coruscus. The sequence continues at coordinate 83,665,281 of CM029595.1, read as the reverse complement.
CTGTAACTCTCAAAAATGTTCAAAATGAAATACCTTGAAGTGAGCGGCGTCAACATTCAGCGTACCTGCATTTTTGACTATGGTATCGATAAAACTACCGAAACAGATAAAACGTCACAACCCGGACGTTCAACGGTCGTTCAGTGACTGTATAAAGCCATGGTGTATAGGGTTAATGCCTTTTGACTGCACAAATAGCATAGTTGCAGTATAAACATTTGTTTCAGTGGCTTTGTTTGTAAGAATACTATGTAATATATTAATTTCTGCTATCAATGTTATTACCTTGAATGTATTTACTTCCATTCCAAGCACCTCTGTGTAAAATTCACATGTTTTGATAGAATCTTTGACTGTGATTACAAAGTGGTCAATATGGTCTATCTTGAAACGGCCTGCCATTCTGGATATACAATATAAAATCGAACTTTATGTATGTGATGAAATATTTGTACTGAAATCTGGTTGTTGATTAGCAATATTTAAAAAAAATTATGTCCTACATTTATCAAGTCAATAAGATTGAAGTCACTGAAAAACATGTAATTAGAAAAGTTTATTCTGAATTATAATAATAATCACATAATACTTTTCCTAACTTTCCTTTACTAATTTCAGACTAAAGTTCTCCCTTCAGTGTCATAGATGTTCAAGTATTGGACCCAGTCTGGTCGGTCATATTGGTTTAAGCTGTGCTATAATGTAAACAACCCGTAATAATTATATCATTATCAAAGGATATTTTCCGAATCGGTACCAATATTTCTTTTCGAATCATATAATTCTTGATATCAGTATGAAGTTTTTTTATTGTCAATATAATACTTCCGACATCAGTTAATAGTATAAGGGTTGATATGGGATTTGTGAAAACTGTTTACAGGACCATCTGAAAAAATAGATCCCGTGTCCACGTATGGCTTACAAGTATCTGACAATACTCCGTCCTACTTTTTGTTCTTGTGACTAATTAACCCGAATAATTCAGTCCCTCACCGTAATCGATCTCTCCTATTTGCGAGGGTGAAGTAATCGTAGATCAGCGGAATATAACGACTGAATTATTCGGGTTAGTGACTAATACATCAGCAAATGATATTTCTTGGGTTACACTAAAGAACTGAACGTGGACCTGAAAAGACCTGAATAGACCTGAAGATATAAGACTCGATTTATTCAAATTACAATTACTATTTCATTTTCCAACGGATTTACTTCAAATTAGAATTTCATTAAAGGTAAAGATCCACATTTTATTGGAAATAAAATGTTTCAAATAAAAAACAATTTTTTGATGCCAAAACGTGGACCTGAACGGAGAAATGAAAAGACCTGAACGGACCTGAAAATATATGGTTGGACTTATTCAAACTTCAATAACTTTTAAATATTCAATGGAATTCTTTCAACTTTAGATTTTGTAAAATTAAAAATTAAATAATGAAAAATATGTTTTGGGTGCCAAATCTCGGACCAGAACGGACAATTAGAAACCTGAATGAACCTGAAATTCAACTTATATAATTTTCAAACTTCATTTACTTTTTTTCAAAGAATTTCCTTGAAATCTAGATTTTGTTAAAGTACAAATTAAATATTTTACCAAAACGAAAAAAAAACATTAATGAAAAATGTTATTTTGGTTACAAGACTTGGACCTGGGAATTAAAAGACATGCATAAACCTGAAAATACATTCTTGAAGGCCGTACGGTGACCTATAGTTGTTAACTTCTATGCCATTTGCTCTCTTAATTGTGGAGAGTTGTCTCATTGGGATCAAACCACATCTTCTTATTTTTATAAGAACATAAACGGTACCTTTTTTCTGCACCTGATGCGTATTTTGACAATCAATGTCTCTTCAGTGATGCTCAAGGCCAAAATATTTGAAAATCCAAAGCTTATTTAAAAGATGAAGAGCTATTAACCAAATAGGACAAAAAGTATAGCCAAAGCCTTTGTAATAATTTATCAAATGAAAGAGTTCATAATAAAATTTGTAACTGAGCAATGTTTTGGTTGTGAACAAGATTAATTGATAATCCAATTAAAAGATTAAAATGAAATGTTTATTTAGACCAAAGATCCAGTTATCACCTAATACAAGGTGTGAATTACAGCTGGCACACGTTCATGTAATTAATACATTCCAATCAACGAACACACGTCTTTAGATTACATGGTTTATGCATGTGCAAATGATACTTTTTTTTCAATATATAAATATAACAATTTAAAACCTGTTTTTTTTTTAGAAGTTTATATAAGATACAATTTAAACAAGTTAATTAGTTTGAATAATTTTCCTCGGACAAACCGGTGTTCCCTTCAAGTTCAGGTTTCAACATCAGCAAGGTATTTGTTATTTAAAAATTTTCCTGTATACATTAAATCAGTCTTTCTCTTCAATATAATTGAATTTAGAATAAAATCAATTAAAAAATAAAAAAAATTCTGTCAGTTTAAATATATCTACCCGTATTTTTCAAGTCTTTTTATTTCCTGTTAAGGTCCGATTTTTGGAACTAAAAAAATGGGTTTTCATAAAATTCTTTATCATTTCAATAAAATATTATATATTTTCTATAACAATATTCAAATTACAAGGAGATTGATTGAAAACTAAAACAGTTATAGAACATGAATAAATTTTGACCGGAGATTTTCAGGTCAATTCAGGTAATTTAATTTCCCGTTCAGGTCCGAGTTTTAACCATCAATAATATTTTTCATAATTTCTTTTTAAATATTATTCATATATTGAATTTCTCGTTTCAGAAAATCTAAACGTGAAGGAATTCCATTGAAAAATAAAACAGTTAGTGAAGTTTGAATATGTCTGACCGTAGAATTTCATGTCCGTTCAGGTCTGTTCATTTCTCCGTTCAGGTCCGAGTTTTGGAATCAAAAAATTGTTTTTTATCTCAAACATTTTATTTTTATTATCACGTGGATCTTTACCTTTTATAAAATTCTTACTTGCAGAAAATCCTTTAAATAATAAAAAAGTAATTGTAATTTGAATAAATCGAGTAGTATATCTTCAGGTCTATTCAGGTCTTTTCAGGTCCACGTTCAGGTCTTTAGTGTAACCCATATTTCTGTCTCCAATTTTTTAAAGGTGTGCATCATCATGTCCGGGGATTCCGAATGATCTTTAAAAACAGAAGTTAATAGAAAGTAAAACGGGGCGTCGTTAGATCCTTGTATGCCGAACATGAACAGATGATGTGTATGGCAAGCAGTTTGATTATAGGACAGCATATCAGAAATAAAAGATATTTTATAAATCAACCGTAGCAATCTTAACTACAAGCATGCCGACGCTAGCGGATGTCCTGAGGTGTTTTGTAAAGATGCGAGGTCTTTGAATCGTTGTTGAAGTCATCCCGTTGACAAATGAATATGTAGAATAGCAATAAAAGTGCTCATATACTCAAAGCATCTTGGGGGGTTTTGTCCCATGAACAGCAAGTCTCAGCCCTTTCCAGAATGAAGTCATTTCTATGCCTTGAAGATGGTGATATTTTTAAATAACTTCTGACAAAATATAGACGTGTTTATAGCCTATACGTAAACTAACATGTGAAAAGCTATAGTAGCTTTTTTATTAGCTGTATATTTTCTTTAGTCATAAGTGTCTATATCATGTCAGTAAACCAATATGGCAGATTTTAACTTATTTTTATAACAAACGTTTTAAGTTTATATAGATGGCTTTCTGGTCGAACTGAAAAGAAAGGACATGGTGTATTAATTCATGATGAACAAGAATGTGTCCATAGTACACGGATGCCCCACTCGCACTATCATTTTCTATGTTCAGTGGACCGTGAAATAGGGGGTCAAAACTCTAATTTGGCATTAAAATTAGAAAGATCATATCATAGGGAACATGTGTACTAAGTTTCAAGTTGATTGGACTTCAACTTCATTAAAAACTACCTTGACCAAAAACTTTAACTTGAAGCGGGACAGACGGACGGACGAACGGACGGATGGACGAACGGACGCACAGACCAGAAAACATAATGCCCCTACTACTATCGTAGGTGGGGCATAAAAATCACTACGCAAGTTTGTTTAAATGTTTTGGGGATTACTTTTTATATTGTTCGACAGTCCACAGGAATGTTCAAAGGGGGAGACAACTAATAAAATGATCTCGATATTGAACGACACCGCATGAAAATTAAAATAGCCCTACATATTTTAAACACAAAATTATATAGGATTCCATGCTGCATTAATGAAATGCTGTGACAAATTTCAGTAAATTGTTTCTTTTTCTGTATGTTTCATTGTAATATTTCACAGTTAATGAGATTACCTGAGAAATACTTTTGTGCAGGTTCGTTGATGTCAGTGGTTTATATACTTATCTACGGAAACATTTAGGTGTCATCTGACAAAAACTTTTACAAATCCATATATTTAATTGTTATATAATACGCTTAAACAGCCGTTTCGTTTTGTAGTTAAATAATTGGATCCCGATTCCTTTACCATGAAACAAACTTTTGCTATTTGCAGTTTCTGTATATCTATTGTGATTTCTTCAAAAATGGGTAAATATAATCTTTCAATGGCTTAAACTATTATGGTTCAATTAAAGATTTTGGCCATGTTGACTTATTTGTAGATATAATTATCAGAATGATAATTTTTGCTTTAAACAATTTCTCTCTATTATTGTTTTCTGCAAAAAATGGATAAACGTCGACTTTCTAGGACAGAAAATCCTATAAGGGGTCAATCTTATATTTAGGTCATGTAGACTTATTTGTAGATCTTATTTTGCTGAATTTTTTTTACAATTCTCTCTTACTATAGTTTCTACAGAACACACAAAAATGGGTAAAAATCATCATTCAAAAGGCAATTACTCCTATAAGGGGTCAATTTACAATTTCTGCCATGTTGGCTTATTTGTAGATCTTACTGTTCTATTAAATTTTATGGTTTAGAATCTGTTATAGTTTTCAAAATAATAACAAAAACTAATATTTCAGGGGCAAATACTCCAAATAGGTTCCCTTATTTTCCAAAATTCCACAAAAATACCCTGGCCTACTGATCACTTATTCCCCTGTCAGTTTAGCTGTAACTGCTTTAGTTTTGAGATATAAGAGATATAATAGATATAAGAAGATGTGGTATGAGTGCCAATGAGACAACTATCCATCCAAGTCACAATTTGTAAAAGAAAACCATTATAGGTCAAAGTACGGCCTTCAACACGGAGCCTTGGCTCACACAGAACAGCAAGCTATAAAGGGCCCCAAAAATGACAAGTGTAAAACCATTCAAACAGGAAAACCAACGGTCTAATCTATATAAAAATCGAGAAACGAGAAACACTTATGAACCACATCAACAAACGACAACCACTGAACATCAGGTTCCTGACTTGGAACAGGTGCAAACAAATGCAGCGGGTTTAAACGTTTTAATAGGCGCCAACCTTCACCCTACCTGAAACAATAGTGTAACATCACAACATAGAAAGATAAGTTTTTATAGATTCCCTATGGAACATTTAGGTAAAGATTGGCCCATTAGTTTCAGGGGAAAAGATTTTTTACAAGTTTATCTACAACAGACGGACGGATGATGATGACAGAAACCAAGTGATAGCAAAAGCTCACATCTCCTTTTAGCTGTGAGCTAAAAAGGAATAGGATCAGGAATCTCCAAAAAATACAGCAGGTAGATCTCAACATTTAGAACACTTTTGCCCCTGTCAGATTTTCTCTCTTCATAGCAGTTTTCAAGATAATAGACAAAACTTGCATTTTACCCCCTTTGTTCTCTTTTTAACCATATTGCCCATGTTGGTTAGTAGGCTGGGTCATCAGACACAATTTTTAAACTAGATACCCCAATAATGATTGTGGCCATGTTTGGTTTGATTAGCCCTGTAGTTTCAGAGAACATTTTTGTAAAAGGACAACGACACCAGGCACCAATTGATGAGAAAAGCTAACTTGGCCCTTTCTGTCAGGTGAGCTGAAAAAATTCAGTTACATTACCATTGTCTGTGTAATAATACATCATGTGAAAACCATCCATCAAAGCTTTTCACCCCTATGTTAGAATAAAAGGAAAGGAACTAGCAAAATGCAATACATACATGTAGCTTTACAGTAGATTTGTAATGGCTATGGAAAACACATTGGGTGCTACAATTGGAGCAGACATTACCTACCTTTTGGGAACACCTGATTTCATGCACCTCTGTTTTTTTTTTTTTTTACCTCAAGGGGCATAACTATGTTGCTCATTCTCCTTAGTCCAGTGCATAATGTTTGTGGACTGATGTTTGCCTGTTTATCTTTATTTTTCTGGCCACAGTACTAGTATTGTGTTGTTTTTCCTAGATTTCAATGGGCATAAATAAGTTGCTTTATCTTTTGTTTGTCTGTAGTTTTTCTTTTCATCATGGTGTTGTATGTCTTTCCTTGATTTCAAGGGACATAACTATTGAATGGTATATTAGACAACATTTAAATTCAAGATTATTTTGTATTTTATACAGGTCAATTTCTTGTTACTCCTACTTAATTAACACACTGTACAGTTATTGTGTAAAAACATTATGAACATTGCACAATGTGTAGTTTTTTCTGAACTGTCTGTAACTCTAAAAGTCAATCCTGGAACCACTTACAACAAAGTATGTGTATTTTTATAATCTATGCCAGGAATAACAGTAAATAGAGAATATATACATGATATACATCTTCATAAACAGCTCACTAAAATATCTAGACATTAAATCATATGTCAACTTCTTAGACCGCTACTTTGTTGATTTTACAAATATTATTTAAGCGTATAAATAGTTCTATCAAGATGTCTCTGTCCATTTTCCGCAACAAGTCTTTGGGTTCTGAATAATATATTATAGCTTTTGTATCTTGTCTGACAGTTTTGGACTTTGTCTTTAATTCCCTCAAATGGTTGCTTGTTATTTTCAATAGTGTAAATATAACCTATAAATAGACATAAGTTTGTAACAAAGAATTCAATAGCTGATTTTAGTAACCTATGTGGGTTACACATACATTTGTAACCACACTTCATGGACATAATGTTGTGTATGTTGTATGATGATAATTTAATCTTCAGCTTACCATTCCAGAGCACCTGAGATCACCCCCGGTTTTTTGTGGAGTTTGTGTTGCTCAGTCTTTAGTTTTCTATGTTGTGTTTTGTATATTGTTGCTTGTCTTTTTGTCTTTCTTTTTTTGCCATTGCGTTGTCAGATTATTTTTTCGACTTATGGAGTTTGAAAGTCCCTTTGGTATCTTTTGCCTCTCTTCTTCAATATTCATTAAAAATAATTAAACTTCTCTTTTATCAGAATATAACAAAAAAACAATAATTTCTTTTTTAAATACCAAAATGAGAAAAAAAATAACATTTAAACACCTTCAGTTGAATCAGTTTAGGGTATTGTAGTGAAACAGCTTAGAATATTTTTTTATGTAACTGGTGGCAGTAAAAGGTTTCAATGAACTGTAACATTATTTAAGAAATAATTCACGGAAGCCATAATTTGTTGGACATTTACACATGGCCTGGGCCGTGATATTCAAATTTTATCCTGAGCGTTAGCGAGGGATAAAATTAACGAATATCACGGCCAAGGCCATGTGTAAATGTCCAACAAATCTATGGCTTCCATGAATTATTTCGATTCTTATAGGACAAATATGGTAATTTAAAAACTGAAGCGAAGGTAGGATTGCTGTGTGTATGGCTGTTCTATTTTACCCCCTGTAAAATAAAAGCTACAAATTTCAAATAAATCTAAGTCTTACATGAATTATTTCTTAAATAAGCACTAGAAAAATGTGTTCAATTCTCATAATTCTCAACCCAAACATTTTTTTTTTCCATTGGTTACTATTAACTGTCAAATCCAGAGTTGACATGTCGTAACTAAGGAGTGAGCCGCCATGTTGACTTGCTGAAATCCACAAATGTGCGAATAATGCAATAGAATAGAAAATGAAACAACACCTACCTCAAAACTCCATTTTAATGCAATATTATCCAAACTTAGGGCGTATACGTAACGGAAAATGTTCAGCTTGAGAGTTTTCATTCGTATGACGTCATGTTATGACATGACGTTAATGTGCCAAGATCATTCATGAAATTTCGTGGAATTTTATTTTATTTTGATTTTATACATTTTTTAAGCTCTTGTGCATTAATTCTTTTTGTTATGCATTATAATAGGAATAACAGTTCTGTAGTTTCCTTTTCAATTTCAATTTGTACACAACGAAATCGACATAGTGTTTGCACATAGGTTACGATACATGTGGATTTACGTGGGAGGTATATAGTAACAGCCACCAATATGCACATCTCTGAGTCTGCGCTAAGTATAAATATATCAAGAATTTTATCACGGTGTTGTTTACAAAGCGAAAGAAGCACGTCATATTAGAATCAAAGTTTGCTTCTTAATACATTTTTTTTTTAAATTCTAAATATAAGTTAAATATAGCAAACAAATTAATTTGTAATTATTTTAGTGTACTAAACAACACCCCAAGAAAATCAAGTAGCAAACACCTGTATGCATTTTGATTGATTGGCTTTATAATGTCTAGCAGCAAAAATATAACATATTCAGGAGATTAACCTGTTAATGAGATGTCAAACATATTCAGCAATTATCTAGATTGATGTGCTGAGTACTACAGTAATTTAGGATATTTTGGCTGGAGTCATAATTTACAGATTATTGATAGTTCTTAAAATGAGAAGGAGTCTCTCAGCTACTCTCTCGTCAAAGTGGAACAGCCCTGAGATGAGATGTGACCTAAAAACTTACTTACTATTTTCCTAGGCAATGTCAAGGACATAGCTTATAGGCTTATGACGTCAAACATTATCTTTCTAATCGAAAAACCCATATCACTCGAGTAGTGTGAGATGGAAAATTATCACACTAAAAGATCAAAGCAAAAATAGAGTAAACTAGCCATACCTCTGTTCCAATGCATATTATCCCTGGAAGGTACTTCAATATTCTCCCTTTGCTTAAAATACTGCCATAACTATGTTCATTAATCAGCAGTTCACCACCATGTTGTCCGAGGATATTTCCATGAACTTTTTCAAATATAGGTGGTTCATGACTTACTTCAGATCCACAGTCACTTGAATGTTTTAAATTTTGAGAAACTATTATTGGTTCTGTGTTCTTCCATTTCACTTGACTTAACTTTGTCTGCTTCTCTTTTTGCACCTGTGAAAGAAAATGCATGTGCATAGCTTTACTTTCAGACATGATAAAATTTTGGATTTGGTTTAAAAGGTCTTTCTTTGTCATTTTAACAAATACTCAAAATGTGTCAAAACTATTTAATGTTGCAATTTTTGTAACCTTTGGTAGCATGTTACTAAATGCAACATACTAATGATTGTTAAAACTTCAAATTATACAGATGAAAGTGTGGTACTGTGAAGATTTAAAGACTTTTAAAAAAATGGTCCTGATATAAAAAGATGTCAGGGGATACTTAAGCCCACCTCTTTATGTATAACAAAAACTACATGGGAAATAACAGGCAATTTTTATAGCCAATGATTTCTTAGTAATTTTCCAAAAAATACATGCAGATACTACCATCTGGATATCTTTCACAGCCAGTAAAACTTGCTCTCATAAATACTGTACATAAATGTATATAAGTACCTGTCCACGCCCACTCTGTGTTTTTGTTAGATGTATTTCTATTTGTATCCATCTGATGAGTTAATATAAAAAAGAAGATGTGGTATGATTGCCAATGAGACAACTCTTCACAAGAGACCAAATGACACAGAAATTAACAACTATAGGTCACTGTACGGCCTCCAACAATGAGCAAAGCCCATACCGCATAGTCAGCCTTTTTCAACTGATTTTTATAGTTTGTTCTTATGTTGTACTGTTACACCACTGTCCCAGGTTAGGGGGAGGGTTGAGCGCTCACAAACATGTTTAACACCGCCACATTTTTTATGTAACTGTCACAAGTCAGGAGCCTGTAGTTCAGTGGTTGTCGTTGGTTCTTTGTCTGTCATATTTGTTTTTTGTAAATTGTTTTGTTATAAATTAGGCCGTTAGTTTTCTCAATTGAATTGTTTCATATTTTTCATGTCGAGACCTTTTGTAGCCGACCATACCTTATGGGTTTTTCTCATTGTTGAAGGCCGTATGGTTGCCTATAATTGCTTACATCCACTTCATTTGAACTTTGGTGGATAGTTGTCTCATTGGCAATTACATCACATCTCCTTACTTTTATATAAAGATTTTTTCTGGTGATTGTGTGTGATTTACTCTGAAAAATATCTTTGTTTATTAAATAGATATATTATTTGAAAGGGTCATAAATCAGAGTGTGATCAAATTAAATCATCAGTTATTCCCCTTTTCAACAGTGAGTGACTTCAGTGCATATCAGACCTTAGTCCTAAAATGATTTTATAATAGAATGATTATGATTGTAGTGCTATAATATAAAAAAAAACAGCGATATTTTCAAATTCCATGGTGCTATATAAATTACTGGGAGAACAGTTCCAAGGTATTCAGTTAAAAACTAGAAGTACTGATACAAACTCAACTCCCCTCCTTTTGAAAATTCATGATTTGCTAAGGGAAACCCCCAAAATATTTCATATCAATAAACAAAATAGAAGGTACACAATTATATTACATGTTCATAAAAAGATTCTGAGGAAGTCATGAATTCTGATTCTGGGTTTAGAAAGATAAGTGGATGCAAATTAAAGCACTGTAATTTTCAATTATAGAAAGACTACAAAAATGTAAGTCATGAATGTCAAGGTATACCATGAAAATCAGTGAGATTAAGAAATGAGTAGTGCATATTTTAAAAGTACATATTGTAAGATTCTGATTGAGTTCAGGAGTAGTAATATAAGGATAGCAGTGAGTAAAATAAACCACAAATTCAGATGTTCGACAAAGTACAAATTTTCTGTACGCTTGTATGCAATCTTTTGCAAAACAACAAAATCAACTATCCATGAAAATACATATAAAATTTAGAATCCACAGTATTGAATATATACATAAAAAGTCCCAACAAAAATAGTAACAATTACCAGCATTCATGTCAAAATATAATCACCAAGATGGATTTAAACTGAAAAAAAAAAAAAACAGAGGTTTGAACCCCCCTTTTTTTTGGACAATCAATGCATTTGAATGGGGACATTTAGTTGGACCCCCCCCCCCTTTATCCTGGGTTGGGAACCCCTCCTTTTAAAAATGGCTGGATCCGCCCCTGGAGTTCGAACGTCCCCCGCATTGCACATATTTTATCTGTCCAAGGGCAATAACTAAAACAAAACAGTTTATTTTCTTTAATTGAAATATAGGAATGCAATTTCAGATATAATTAATAATTCGAATGGGCATAACTCTTTTAAAAATATTTGATTGGCACTGATTTTCAAATTTGTCCGAGACATTGTTGATATAAACCTTTGATATAAATTTGATAAAAATCTGGCAAGAATTGTTCATGTGAGAGCGCTAATGGTGATTGAAGACTGGATGGACAGATGGATAGACGCCCTTTTTCTAAGACATGTCACCTGCATAGCGTCGTGTGGGGGAAAATAAATATGTGTGTACTTTGTAATATGTATGGAATTTGGCATTAAAATATTCAATATTTTATTTTAGAGCAGGATCTGTACTTACCTGTGCAACTGTGACTACACATGCTGCTTCTTCTGCGAATGGAATAAGTCTATTCTTCCAAGGAATAAGAACCACATGTGGAGATGAAGTCACTGGAACATTTTGAATTATCTTTTTACTTTTATAAGCTGATCCTGGACTATAAATAAAATTAAACCCATGTTCAAATCCTAAATACAACTTTTGTTTTAAATGCTGGTGCTGTTTATGAGTTTTCTGAATTTTCTCTTAATCCAAAAAACCAGATTGTTCAAACAGCAGTTTGATAAGTTCTGAAAATATGGAGTGAAAACCTTATATTATTTTGCTGATCTAGAAACCAAAAATGGTTAAAAAATAAATAATTTCTAAACATTTCTAGAGGTTTCAAAATAGATCTGTGCCAGGTACTCTGCACTTTTGAGAAACATTTTGGTACTTACTGAAATTATACAAGAATTTATAATTTTTAATGTTTTTTAACGTTTTTTAATACCATATCATTGAAAAGTACCTGCTGAAATAGCTTAAAATTACCAGACTTTTGAAGATTTTAAAGCAGTCTGTGACATTAATCTTTTAAAAACACTAAAATTTGTCAGAATCTTCTCTTTCTCCAAGAGAAATTGTCAACTTGGTGAGGTAAAAATTATATTTATGATTTTAAAAAGATCATCTGGAAACCAAAGATGTGTCAATTAACATGATTAAGAACTGAAATTACATTGACCTTTGAGAAAGTCAAGTGACCTCAAAATCAATATATTTTCCTCTTGTCTGTGTCTATTACCTTGCTGTATTATCCAGCCTAGTATGGTGAGGACTAGACAATGATAAATAAGATATTCTACAGCCAGGTGCAGAAAATTCTAGTCTTTTATTTGCTGTGACCTTGACCTAGTCGTTTTCAAATCAATAGCAGTATTATGTAATAAGCCAAGTTCAAAACAATATTATATATACATTGTAGGTATAGAATAGAAAAGTTTTATTTCCCAAATTACAGGGTCCATAGAGGGCATAATACATGTTAGAAGTCCAGACTTTTTTGGTTAAGCACTGTTATAGACCAAAACTTTTCCCTATATAGTCTGTCAGTTGGCAGGTTACAAGTATATATTGTTTTGGCTTTAAGTGTAATTGAGGTCTCTAATTATTACTTACACAGGCAAAATATGACACATGTTTGAAAATGCTTCCAAAATATTAACAAACATATCTTTAGGAACTTCATTTTCTGTTAAACCATTAAGAAATGCAACCTGGCAAGAAATCATCAGCTGTACATTTACAAGGAAGTCCTCAGCTCTTTGTAAAGAAGGACTGCTGCAAAATATACAAAATGTTTCAATCACTTGTAAAAATTTAAAGCTTACCTAGCTTACCTATGAGTATCATAATTATAAGAACTTGCATTCTGAAAAATTTCTGATATCTGATACATATATCTGTATGCAGATTTAGCTAAAATCGTAATAATTAACAGGGGCATAGCTGCCGTTAGGCACTTTAGGCATGTGCCTACACATAATTTTTTCACAAATATTTTTTTTTTATTAAAAAATAAATAAACAACGTTATCTGTAGATGCACGCCAGTGAAGTCGTCAAAACTCTTTAATTATCAAATGTCATGTGTACACTAGTCTATCATCCTTATAATGAATGGAGTATTGGATAGAATTGTACGCCATTATATTCCCCCTTATATAGAAACTATAAACTAGAACTTTGGTTCAGATCATTTCACTTCTATCAACAAATACTTGAATGAATCTCAACTTAGACACATGATTTTTTTTAATTAGTTGTTGTTGGCTTTCAACTAGCTTTCCACTTGGTCTTCACCCGACCTACAATAAAACCCTTGCCAAAGTTTGGCTGTGCAGGATGCATAAATACGCAGTCACGTCTGGTCAGAATGGGGACGTAAAATCCGATGCCTAGTGTAGAGAGAATGCCACGCTCTCTGCATGCACGTTAAGAAACTTGCAACAACTCTTTGAGGGGTTCGTAGGTGGTCTACTGAAAGGGAAAATTTCTGTTCCTATTCAATAAACCTCATTTTCCAATGCATGGCGTATCCAAATTTCCACACCTTCGTCCTGGACGACCCCTTTTACAGGGCCTAGATACCTGTTGTATTTATTGTAAATTTGTTTTTATCCTGAACATGCATGAGCTATTTGCCACTGGACGTTTAGCAATCAATCAGTCAATCAACTAGCTTCAGTAACTTCGAGTACTCTCAGATCTCCTGAGCAGGTAGGGATTTTACAGTACAGGATATAAGGAAATATGAATTTCTTGAATTTTGTTCGATAGTATGAACAGAACAGAACTTCTGCATGAGGCACCGACTGTGTGTGCATGTGTTTGTGTAGCCAGGGGACGGTGAAGGTTTCTTTTAAATGTAGTATCGTCAATATGTATTATCAATTGGCGTATATATCAATCAGAAAGGAATAGATATGAAAATACTAAACAGGTTGTGCTGCTTAATACACGCTGATCCGAGCTGGGCAATGCATATTGTAAATATTTTATTTTTATATATATTTTCGATTGAACTTCCGGTTAATTCATCAGTCAGATGTAATTGTAAAATTATGTTTATTATAATTTCTTCGAAAAAAAATTTCAGGTATTTTATCATGATAAATGACAAGTTTTCAAGTTTTTTTGTACACAAAATTTTGCAACTAAAATGCTGAAAACCGTTTTCCGTCGGGGGGCTTCGCCCCCCTCAACCCCCGACCAGGGCTCTGCCCTGGACTTGCTGGGGGCCCCAGACCCCTGCCGCAATTTGTGCCTACAGTTTATTGGATACCTAGCTACGCCCCTGATTAATCTCGCATTTTTGTCCATTCTACAAAAATCGCAATAATAAATGCAAGCAATAATTTCTGAATTTACAGGATTTTAGATTCAAATGATGAATCTATAGATCTACATGTACAAACAAATTTATTTTAATAAAACATCACAGTGTGGATGAAAATGTACTCTTTGAACAGGATATACGGCCATAAAATAAAAGTAAATTCAGTTAAAAAATGTTAAATGCCATTTGCTAAAAATTGACATTATCAAATCAACTAGTATTATGTTAAACATTGTACCATAATCATGATTATATTGACATAAATTTATTTTGTAAAAATATTTCTGTACTCCTAACAACAAAATTATTATATTTAAATTTACCTGTGTACGTTACTTTATTTAACACCATTTTGTCCTAGGTTAAAGTTATCTTTTTAACATTGAAATTTGAAACATGTTTTTTATTTATATTGTGTCATAGATCAAACTTATTCGGTCAGTGTATATTTACTTGTTTTTGTGTATTGTCTTTTTGATCGAGTTAAGCCATTTCAATTAATATTTTATTGTGTGTCTTTTTATGTTGTAATGTTATATCACTGTTTCAGGTTAGGGTGAAGGTCGCCTGTTAAAACGATTAAACCCGCTGCATTTTTATGCACCTGTCCTTAGTCAGGAGCCTGTTTTTCAGTGGTTGTCGTTTGTTGGTGTGGTTCATAAGTGTTTCTCGTTTTTTATATAGATTAGAATGTAGGCTTTCCTGTTTGAATTGTTTTACACTTGTCTTTTTGGGGCCCTTTATAGCTTGCTGTTCGGTGTGAGCCAAGGCTCCATGTTGAAGGCCGTACTTTGACCTATAATTGTTTACTTTTTATACATTGTGACTTGGATGGATAGTTGTCTCATATTGGCACTCATACCACATCTTCTTACTTATACATAATATGATTAAGAAGAGGGTTGGGATTGGGTAGCAATGTTTATAATCAGCTGTAAGGTTTGTTTCTCTGTCTAACATTATACATTTTTTTGTTGTAAATTAGAGAGAAAGAATCAAACCTGACAGGTGATATAGTCAGATTAACTTGGTATACAGGGGAGGATCCAGGATTTTAGTTTAGGGGGGCATACTTAAATTTTCGCACAAAATTTTTTTGAGGTAAAATTATCGAAATATTCTTCATTAAGCTGAGGACAACCCATGCTTTGCAAATTTTAGGCGGGGGGCGCACGCCCGCCACGCCCTGCCTGAATCCGCCCCGGCCCTTGTATAATTACATGAAAAAAATTTACTTGGTGTCTCAATTAGAATAATACATGGTTGTGAACTTAATTTATTACATACAGAGAAAAAATGAAAAAATACTTTGTAAATTTTAAGCGTCCAAAGCACTTTTCTGAATTAACGTTCATCAGGATGCTCAAACCTGAATATTTGAAAGCCAAGGATGAAGAAGATCTGTAGTGGAGCTATATGACCAAAAAGGAACTACATGTAAAAATAATAGCCAAATCCATCTAAGGTCTTTGCCTTAGGGAGTTGAAACCTTAAATTCATAATGATTTCTAAATTTATAAACATGATAAACGAATAATTTTAGAAAAGGTATTTTATTAAGAAACTGTGTAATAATATCATATAGCAGATTCATTACAGATACTGTTTAACATGTTTAAAGTTGTACATCAACAAATGTGTAATTAAAAATGTTTTCAGTCATACAGAAAGTAATCATGGTAATGCAGTTTATTTCAAATGCATTAATTTGCATACATCCTTAGTGCTACACTGCAGAAAGGCAGGTTTTGGATTTTGAGTCCTCATTATTAAGATCATTTGTATTTTCTTAAAAACATGAACAAGACAAAACAATTGGATTCTTTTTTTATCTACATGTACATTTTATAATTGATATACTTAATATTGTTATTGGAGTACCTTAAATTTTCAATATCATTCTCCAGATCTGGAAAAAATATGTCTCCATCAGCATTTTGCACAATATCTGCTTCATCTTCCATAACTTCAGCTATAGAAGAATTAAATGTCATACGTTTCTGCAATCTTTCCACATCAAGCTTTTGATCATCTGTCAACGGTCCAAAAATATCAATGTCTTCATAAATCATGTTCAATATGTCCAAAGGTGAGGGATGGTAGACCTCATTATAAAATATGCCCAACGATTCCAGAAAATGAACATTCCAATCAGTTGTTGAGGATGACAGTGAAGGCAAATTGTTGTTAGAAGAGTCAGTTTCACTTGATCTTGCTGTAAGTACGCGTTTTTTAGTCCTACAGCTACGTTTTGACGCGCTTATTGTGTGTGTAAGAAAGTCAGACTCGTCTGATTCACTTGTTGAGACAGATATGTCTGAGCTAGCTTCAGCTTGCATGTTGAGCAGAAGAAATTGGGAGAGAGAAAGACAAATTTACATTATCATGTCAAATGATTTAGTGCACACCATGTTAAAAAATACACTAAAAGAAAGGAGGTAATATTGGTGAAGGGGAAAGGAACGAGGAAAATGTTGACATATTTTTTCCTATAATTTACTGAACCAGGGATTTGTATAGTAACCTAAGATAACTATTAGTAATCTCGGCGGTAACCAGAGACATATATAGTACCCGAGATTTGCAAGCGGAAAATGTCGCCAGTATATAACGCGCAATATATAATTTTCCTAATGGGACCAACTTATATGAAGGGACTTGAAACTAAGAATAGTTTTCGATATCACTGTCCTATAAAATGTATCTGTAAATTGCTGATGTATTATATGTCTCTGTTATAAGTGACCACCACCACCCTCCCCCAAACCCCAATCATAATCAGAGACATACTTATATTATATTATCAAAAGATTTATATCGATTGTCATAGTATATTTGTTGTATAAATACACCCTTGAAACAATTGTAATACATTTTGAATCTCCTTCCTGTTTTAATAAAAAAACAGTATTTGGAAATAAAATGTAAAAATGACATTTGGTGTATTAAGCTTCAGTATTTTATGGATCCATGTGTTAATTTCCATAATTCTTCCAGGTACATGTATACATAACTTTTTATACTATGACTAACCAAAATGAAAACATTATTCATTTGGTACTAGGATAATCTTCATCCGCTTTGTTTCCGCCGTTTGGTTGTTTCCATAACTTCATATAGCTTATATAGCTCTTCACTTGTTTCGGTTCTTATACATCATTGGCTTTCAAATATTTGGCTTTGAGCTTTCCTGATGAAGGTAAATCCAGAAAAGTGCTTCGGACGCATGAAATTTATAAAGTCTTGTTGTCATTTTTTTCCAGGAATGAGATGTACGCTATACGTCATAACGACACAATAGTGAACCAGAAAACGCGTTGTTCCAACAGTTCTTTTCTATTTTCTTTTGTTTCCATTAATTATAACAATCTGTTTTCATTCTTTCTTTTTTTCTTTCTTGGTGGGAAAGGGGAGGGGTTTATAGGTGGTAATAGATTTGCATTGACACCATGTACCGGGTGCACAGAAAACACATTTCGATTTTAGAGTGTATTGGGTATCATTTAGAGCCAGAAAAACAGTAAAATATTTACATAGTATAGAAGATGAACTCAGAGCCGGGAAGGGTAAGCAGTTGCTTCTTCAATTACCACACTCGTTCTATTGATCAAAGCAGGTAAGTGATTTTTTTGTGTTGTGACTCTGACGTGTTGCTCATGACAAGAAACTATCTGGTGATGTGTCGCAATCTTGGGGAGGTGTCACATTTTAGGAAAAGGGGCGGATTTGGACTAAGACCAATAAAACATATAACACAAACTTTCAGTAACATCAGCCAAATCATATAATATTAATGGTGTCTGTAAAACTTCCGTAGATCACTTTATCAAGGTAACGTTCTATAATAATTATATAACACGAAGACAAGAGATTTATACAAAGATGACCAAATGCTCTATATAATACCTTGAAACAATTGCATTTAAATATATTTATCTCATTTTATCTCTATTGTAGATTCTCTTTTTCAAAAGGTTTTATTCTGCTTCAGCTGAAACCACGGAGTACACAATTGAATACGTGAAAAAATATACAGAAAGTATTAATTTATATGTACCAAAGACTTGTCCAAAACCAGGATGCATGAAGAAACCTTTGTAGATATGACTTTTGATTGTCTTTGTAAGATAAAGCGTAAGAAAAGGGCATGGGCCCGATACTTGGCCACAAGGCGAGTAGTCGATTACGAAACTTATAAAACATTGAGAAACCAAACTAATGAATCTGTGCGTGTTGCAAAGAAAAATTTTGAGAAATTTATTTCTGAAAAGTCTAAAACTGAACCTAAGCACTTCTGGTCATACGTAAAGAGCAAAACCAAATCTAAAACAGCTGTTTCAAATCTTACTAAAGAAGATAGATCATTTAAGTCATCTCATAGTGACAAGGCATCAGTACTTAATAATTTTTTTGTTATGTATTCACAAATGAAAATGACAGTAATATTCCTGTATTTGAGGATAATGATTTTGATACAATACTTGCACATTTTGTTGTGTCGGAGGAAATTGTTGAGAAGCATTTATTGACATTGAAATTTAAGTAAATCCATATGGGACCAGACAATGTTCACCCATTGATCGTTAAAAGTATGGCAAAGGTTTTTACAAAACCATTTAACACTTATATTTCAACAGTCTATTGAGAGTGGAAGTTTACCGACAGCTTGGAAGGATGCAGGTGTCACCCCTATTTTAAAAATAAAGGAAGTAAATCTGAGGCTAGTAACTATAGACCTGTCAGTCTCACGTCAGTGATTTGTAAAACAATGGACAAGATTATTCGCAAACATATTCCTGAACATTTAATCTCTAATCACCTGTTACCAGAGTCGCAGTTTGGTTTTAGGAACAAAAGATCAAGTATTTTACAATAATTAGATGTAGTGGAAGATTGGTCTACGTATGTTGACAACGACATCTCTTTGGACACAATTTATTTAGATTTTGCTAAAGCCTTCGACAAGGTGCCGCATAAAAGACTTAGGAAAAAGCTGTCCGCTTATGGTATTCGAGGGCATATTTTATCTTGGGTAACTGACTTTTTATCTTACCGCAGACAACAGGTAGCAGTTAAAGGAGAAAAATCTGATTGGGAAAACTTTATTAGTGGTGTACCACAAGGTAGTGTTTTGGGACCTATTCTCTTCATTATTTATATAAACGATGTACCAGACGTTGTAAATAACATAACAAAAATATTTGCAGATGATACTAAAATTTATGCGCCAACAGCCAAATCTGATGTTATACAAGGTGATCTTAATGCTCTATACACATGGTCTGATTTATGGGACATGAAATTTAATGTTGATAAATGTAAAACGATGCATTATGGAAGAGACAATCCAAATCATGTTTATACCATGAATGACACTGAGTTGCAGGAAGTAAACGAAGAAAAAGACCTTGGAATATAGTTTCAAAATAACTTAAAATTTAGCCAGCATATCTCAAGTAAAGTTAACAAAGCCAATAGTATTTTGGGCTTGATAAACCGCACTTTTAGTTATTTGGATCGCTTCTCTTTTATGAGAATATATACTGCACTTGTCCGTCCCCATTTGGAATATGGAAATACTATCTGGTATTCACATCTCCGTAAAGATATTGAATCAGTTGAAAAGGTACAGATGAGAGCAACCAAGCTTCTCCCTGAAACTAGACACCTGAATTATGAAAACAGATTAAAAACTTTAAAGTTACCTACATTAGCACATAGAAGACGTTGTGGTGACATGATACAAACATTTAAGATTTTGAAAGGATTTGAAGATATACCACATGAAAGATTTTCACTGTTTTGACTTCCAATACTCGTGGACGCAGCTTTAAACTTATAAAGCCTCGATGTAATTCATCATTTCGTTGAAGACATTTTTCCCAACGAATTATAAACGATTGGAACAGTTTACCCGAAAAAGTTGTGTCTGCAAAGACCGTTGATAACTTTCAAATATAACTTGATCATCATTGAGAAGATGTTATGTACCAGTTCTAGTGATAAATTAGAAAACTATTTTTATTACAAATTTTTATTGTTTCCTAATATGAGTGGATTGGCACTAGGAAGAAATTAAATACCAGTTCTAGTGATGAATTTGGACTTTTTTTTAAATATTAACCATTTAGAATTTGAATTATTCGTCGACCAAGAGTGACCAATAAAATGCTGGATTGTTATGAGTTTAGTTTTTAGAACAAGTACGAATTTGGGTGGGCTAAAAAAGGATTGAATGTCCTTACACATGAGCCCTTTAAAGGTTCTACAGGTATTCTACAGGTAAAATCGGAGGAACGGCTGTGTTAAAATGTTCAAAGAATAGTATCAACCCTACTGTTACGTGAAAGCGCCACAAATGTTGTTTACGCTATAGAAAAGGAGGTCAACCAAAATCTTCCAAATCATGAAAGAATTTCTGTAATTCAAAATTCAAATCAGACCTGTTTGCAAATAGAAAACGTCACTCTGCAGGATATAGGTCCTTATATCTGCTTCTATAGAAAGGAAGAAATTGTGATAGGGCATTCTTTCAATATTCAGATAATGGGTGGGTAGATTTGATTAAAAAAAACTGAAGGTTTATGAACACCTTATTACTGGCGGTTCCTTATTTCTATATAAAGTATTTTTTCAGAAAGGAAGAGATAAAATAGTTTGCTTTAATTGAAAATAAGAGAAAAAATGAATTAAACGTAGTTTCAACGAAAATCTTGTTCTAAATGTTAGTGAAAAAAGTTTGCTTTTGATTAATGTCGAAAAAAATGTTTTTGTCAAGAATTAAAAAAAAACAAAAACGCCCACACAAGATGAATGGTCGTCGCCTTACTATTTGTTCGAAAGTTATCATAAAACACTCTAAACATGTTACGTATTTATTAATAGTCAGAGAGTAGTTTTTGCCAGTTAAGAATTTATTTACTTTCGCACTTTATTTTTATACAATCGGATGGAGAAGTTTTCAGTATCAAGAATTTCAGATTTATTTCCATGTTTTACTTTAAACTAATGTCTTTCTGAGTAATGACACATAGACGACGAGAAACTACTCTCTGACGAACTTAGTTATCATTTTAGTAATGGTCTCAGAAGAAATACCAATACACAATTATGCAAATGATCGATTATATATATCGATCATTTAAAAAGGTCAATTTTTTGTTCGAACTTATCTTAAATTTCATGATTCAATTTTACATAATTTCAAATTAAGGATTCATGTATGTACAAAATGTGCAAGTTTATGAGACTGCAGTATGCGATTTGTTGAAATTGTGTGATTATGGAAAATTGATTGCGTTTGAAGTCAATGTAATATATTTTCTGTGTATGATACACAAAAAGGAGCAGGAATTACCAAAAATAGTGGACAGTGCAAAAGATCGCACTGACCACCAATATCAAACATCAGAATCATTCGAAATATATATATATGCCGTACATATAAACACAAACAACAACAACACATGATCAAGATAGTCTGACTTGGCATAGGTACAACATACCTTGGAGTTAAACTAGTCTTTTACAGAATAAACTTATTCATTGTTTTGCTCAAATGTGAGATTTCCGTCATGCACCAGTTAATAGAAGCTCAGTTGATGTAGCATATACCTTTACAATTATAAAAACAATATAGCTCTTGCTTCATTTGGGGAAAGGGCTCTCGAAATATAGTGAATACAATCTACAATTGGATGGCCACAGCTGCATGCTGGGTTAGGTTTGATATAAACGGTGTAGACCTACATTAAGAGAACTGCACACATTTCTCAATCGGGTATGAATAATTTTTAATTATATCATTATTATCACCACATCTTTAATTGGGGTCGTATTGATTTAGTTTCCACCTTCCGTTTTGATATATTTATACTTCGAGAAGTCCGTTTGAAGGAGTTATGCGATTACATTCTACAGTAGTAGAAGGGAAAATTATTGTTTTGGTGATGTCTAATCTATATAATTATTACTACATGTATTTCGTAAAATATTATCAGATATCTTACCACTGAGTTGGGGTAATAAATCACAAAGGAAACTATTACGTAAGGAATGCATATTAAGCTTTCTATATCTTTTTCTGTCTGCTAGTAATAGCCAGTCAGTTTCAAAAAATAGCTTCGCTATTAGCATACACGGGTTACGAAGTTACTATTCTCCTTGCTTCCAATAGAATGTCATAAATTATCAGAATCTTCTCGAGTATATACAACCATCCTATAACTCAATTTACCAATAATAGTAACAATCCTAAGTATTTGTGAGAGGAGACAAATTGGAAGGAAGCTTTTGAACCAATGGTTCGTAATGGTAAAGTTGAAGCCAGTTTCTGGACGCCGTTATCGTTTGATTTCGTACCCACGGATATGTTCCATTGTGATAGACACAACTTCGTTCTCTTTTCATCTATTTTGATATCAGCGACTTCTTTTCCTCTATTTTGACATCAGCGATTGTGACCAATCAGCCATTTTTTTCTTGGACAACATGAAGGGTTTCTCTAGAGGTGCATAATCTGCTGAACCTTCCGGAGAACCTTAGCCTCACATTTGATTTTTGTTGTTTAGTGTTTAGTTTTCTGTGTCGTGTTTTATATATTGTGAGGTTTTTTTCCGTTATATTTCTTTTTGGCCATGGGATTTTCTTTGTCGTCGACTTTTTATTTGCCCGTTTTTAGTTTATATCTAAATTTATTTATTGTATAAGGTATTCCTCTGGGTATACCTTTTGTCATTCCACTGAACGAAATTAAAATTGATAACTACAAAAACTAGTTTAAAACCGCCATATGTTCATAGACATATCCTAAGTCAGAAACCTCGAGCTCGTCAGACCACATTTTTAGTTATGTCAGATGCGGACCAGGATTTTGAAAAAGGGGGCCCGCGGGTCCCCAAATTAGACAAAGTTTGGAGTTGAACCAGTAAAATTCTGGATTAACCATAAATGAAGCTCTATAAGGGGCCCAGGCACCCCGGCTAACTCCCCTAAATCCGTCTCTGTATGTCTTATCATTTTGTTTTCTACCATAAGGGAATTTGAAATTATTGGTTTAACTAAAAGGATATGTTGGATATATTGCTGTAGTTGGCAGAAGTTCGATAGTATCTTTATCTCCTTTTGTATTAACATCAACAGGGATGACGAACACCCCCATCTTTATACTGGATACCCAAACTTCACAAACATTCTGATAAAGAACAATATATATAGCCGGGTTCGTCTAGATGTTCGACTACACACCTTTCTAAAGTTCAAACCACCATTCTTTCTACAGCAAAATATGGCCTTCAGAATTATTGTGATGAGGCATGTAAATCCAGCGGTGTCAATCAGATATAGAAACATTCTAAAGATCTACTCCAAAATCTTCAATTTTGCAGTCATTTCAAAAACTTCGATTTTTTTCGCTATTCACTACTATTTCCCATGCTTAATTGAAATATCGACAACATCGTTTCATTTAACATATCTTTTTAAAAAAAAAATGTGAAATGTAAACACACATTTCTTGTTTTGGGTAATGACAAATCTTACTTTGTACAGAACCACAGACCACCGCAACAAATACAATGATTTCTAAATCGACAACATATTTTATATTTCAGCTGTCAGTCGGTATTTCCAATGGACAACTTGATCTTTTCATCAATATTGACATAGATGGACGAAATTCAAACTAGAATCATTGACAAACGTATTGATTTCAACTTTCCAATTGTCAACTTCTCTTTTCTCAGCAGTAAAAACTGAAAACAACACGTTATAAATTTGATGTGTCCGAACATACTCTCTGCTCCGTCGTACGGCTTGTACATCATGTACATATCTCAGTTAATACGATATCCTCGTGCATGTTCATACTTTATGGACTTTGTTAATAGGGATATGCTCCTTACACAAAAAGGGCTCGAATTGTGTAATGAGGAAGAACGACTAAAATCGACACTACATAAGTTTTACGGTCACCAACACAAATTGGTTGACCGATACCATGTCTCGGTATCTCAACTCACTGGCGACGTGTTTTCGCGGTCTTAGATATGCAGATAACCGTATAGTTGTTTGATCTGTACTTTTACTGATTGTGACCTTTCCCCCCGACTATGACATTTTGATTGAGTGTGGTTTTGCATGATGGATGATGCATGCGTAGCAGGAGATGTTTACTCTGTCAACGCACCCGGTCTCACTCTCTTTTTGTTTTTAGTTCATGCGTTTCCCTCAGTTGTTTTATTTTTTATCTTGAATTGTCTCTTCTTAATCGATTTACGAGACTTGAACACCGGTACACTAATGTCGCCTTTATCTACATGTATCAACAGCTTGACATATATATATATATATATATATATATATACCTCGTCTAAACATCAACCCAACAATGTTAGATCTGTAAATTTGCTTTCGCAAATTTTTGTTCTTCCTCGCCGGATTCGAACCCATGCTACTGAGATATCGTGACACCAAATCGCCTGCACTGTAGCCGTCCCGCTAGACCACACGACCACCTGGGCTTCATAAAAATGAAGCTTTCGGTGGCCGGGTGTTACCTTTCCACGTCAGTTTTAATCTAGCGTCGTACTACAGTACATGATATATAAGGCATGGAGATGTTATCTCAGTAGCATGGGTTCGAATCCCGGCGAGGGAAGAACAAAAAGTTTGCGAAAGCAAATTTACAGATCTAACATTGTTGGGTTGATGTTTAGACGAGTTGTATATACATAATGTACACAGCCATGTATCACCATCACTGCTGGTGATCCGATGGATCAATCTGTTGTAGAGTTGTCACTGACTCAGACGTACTTATATATATTATACGAAGATGTTGTTATTAAATCGTGTTGACAAATATTTCGGCTTAACAAATAGCCTTCTTCGGTGTCAATGATTTTAACAAAAAAAAATAAAATCATTGACACCGAAGAAGGCTATTTGTTAATTTTTTCCTCATCTGCACAGTATCGTCTATTCTAGACGATCCGGTACATAGTAAATTTGCTGGTTGGTCCTTTTTATAGACTTCTATATATTATTGTATACACAATATGAAAATACGGATATTGTTTTATTTAAATGTTTTGTTATAAATATTCGAAATCATTTGAGATAAGGAAAGTATCTCCCTCATGCATAGCTCTGATTCCCTGTCCGTGTTTGGCTTAACTTTTGAACCTTTTTAGTTTTGTATGCTTTTTAACGTTTATATTAGGTTTTTGACTTTCAAATATTGTGGCCTTGAGAATCACTAAAAGATAAATTAGTTGTCGAAATGTGAATTTTGGTGCAATACAATTGGTATATCGTTTATGTTATTGTCTTAATGCTTAAAACAATATATTGATTTGAAAATGACTGCCCTTTGGTTTCCCATGTTTTTATCCTTGTGTTTGTGGTTTTAATCTAATTAAACGGACCAACACAATTAGTAGTATATGAACAACGCATACAAAATAATTAAGTTATAGATCCAAATATTTTACCTGCAATTTTAATTTAATACTTTCTGTACTTTAATATATAATTTGCAACTTAAATCTAAGTTCTTACAGGTATTATTATTTGAGACCACTAATTCGGACCCGGTCACAAATAACAAACAAGAAAGTAGTACATATTTTAAACAAAATGGTTCCTACACACAGCTGTAACTTTGTAAATAAGTTAAATATTTGGGTAATTTTGGTATTAAAAAGTAAAATTACAAAAATACCAAACTCCAAGGAAAATACAAAACGGAAAGTCCCTAATCAAATGGCAAACTCAAAAGCTCAAACACATCAAACTAATTGAAAACAACTGTCATATTCCTGACTTTGTACAAATGAAAGCTTAATGAATTAGGATCACTGTAGAACACTTGTTGAAAGTTTCTTTAACATGATAAAAAATAGTAAAGGAGGGCATAGTTTGCCTGTTGCTCAGATCAGAAGTACCTGTTTTGTACTACTAACCTTCCAGGAACGAGTGCAATCTTATTTCCAATTAAAAAGTATGTTCTATTTTTCAAGGATAAGGTCTACTAATTTTAAAATGAAATGACTGTCGCTTTACTAAACTTAAGACAAAGTAGCTATAGAATAGAGAATGGAAATGGGGAATGTGTCAAAGAGACAAGAACCCGACCAAAGAGAAGAAAACAGCAGAAGGCCACCAATGGATTTCAACGCAGCGAGAAAATCCCGCACCCGAAGGCAGGTTCCAGCTGGACCCTGAACAATAATGTATAATAGTTCAGCGAAATGGATGCCACACTTAACACCAAAAACATACAAATGAACCAAAATGATGAATGTTTGAAATTGCATAATTTAATCTTGGAAAAATAATGGGCTATACATTAGTGGTTTTATTCCTTCAAGAAAATAAATGAGGTTAATAATAATAATAATAATGACTTTATTTAAAGGTTAACAGTTGTTTTCCGGTCGTTCCGTTGGTTGATAAAGTCGAGCATTTGGTTTCGTTAGTTTTTAAATAGAATATTTCCCCTTTTGAATTTACTTTGGAGTTCACGGTCTTTTGTTATTACATTTTTAACTAGGTTATCTTCATCTAATAAATGTAATTTGCTTATTTACAAGTATTAGTGATTATATAAATGTTGTGTACAAGTTATCATTTTGTACAAACAAATTGTACAAATTATAATTTGTATTTTGACTTTGTACAAAAAGTGCTTGTACAAATTACAATTTGTACAAAATTTGACTAAAATTCGCTTATAACTGGAACAATAATTTAAAGTATGGATTTTGTTATAAAAAAAGCATTGAAACACACTATAGAATTTTTATTCAATGACCACACAATAAACTTTATTTACAAATTACAAAAATACCCAGATGGAGACAGGAAATGTAATTGATACATGCATGCCAGTTAATTCTGATAGTACAATATAAATTGGCCCAGGTGCCTATTCTGATAGATTTCATTCACATTCCACAGTCACGTCTCAGTCCTTACAGCTGAACGGACGTGCTGGGTCAGCTCTCTTTTACCCGCTATCTTCGATGAGGGTTTACTTTTGGATGGATCAACGACTTACTACTTTAGATGACAGAAACCAATCCAACGCTGTACAGTAAACGTTTGTTTTGTGCGTAAATTCCCGCGTCAACATGCACTCCAAAACCCATTGTGGATGGGGGAGTGTTATGCCGACTGACGTCCGAGGGCTGTATCCGAGGTGTTAGATGATGGACCTTCATTTCACTGTCTCACGACTTTGGTCCTGATAATGCTTCCTGTCATCTTTATTACTACGTCCGAGACTCATCTACCAGTACTCCATCATTGAGGTTAGCGGGCTGCCAAGCTGACCAATCTGGCCCTGAAAGCAGCCGTTGTGAAGAAATAACACCAAAATAGTAAACAAAAGAAAACCAAAACAACTCACAAAACCAAGATGTCGGCCTACCAAAATGGCGTCCTCCACCTGTTCCTGACCGATGGCACAAAATTATTTAAACGCTCACCAATCGCCTTCGGGCACCGAGCCGACCGTGCGAGGGCTTAATAGCCAGTCAAGGTCGTTAAACACCCCTAGTAGTAATTCTGATAGAATAATAAAAATTGGCCCAGTGACAACTCTGATAGTATTTTGTAAATAGGGTTTATTGTGTGGTCATGATTAAAAATTATTTGTGTGTATCAATGCTTTTTTTATAACAAAATCCATACTATAAATTATTGTACAATTTATAAGTGAATTTTAGTCAAATTTTGTACAAATTGTAATTTGTACAGCACTTTTTGTACAAATTACAATTTGTTCAAAGTAAAAATACAAATTACAATTTTTACAATTTTTTTGAACAAATTATAATTTGTACAAAATGATAACTTGTACACAACATATATATATATAAACAAGTCTAAATTGAAAACAACGTTCAAACCTATGATTGCGTTGGATAAAAACCGCAATTTTTATACGTGTGCATGCAAAACAGATTTCTTGTTAGAGGGGTCTATATATATATATATATACGATGTTAATTTACATTCCTTCGCGCTATTAGATATAATTCCACTGTTTTTTCTTTGGTGTTCGAACGAACAATGGAATTAAGGAAGATAACTTATTATGATACTGCACATTTCTTCTATAAGTTATGATGAAATAAAATGTACATGTGAAAAAGTGTGGACGGGGGGAAATTGTCCAAAGTACAAAATACACGATTTCAAATCGAAATAAGAAGAAAATGCTTTTTACCCATATTTTGGTCCTTCTTAGTTACTCCTTAGATAAGACAGCATATTCTCCTCTAAAACTTCTTGGACCATTGAAACCAAACTTGACCACAATCATCATAGGGGTATTAAATGTAAAATTGTGACGGATAATGCTGCCTGCCCAATCAACATGACCACCATGACTAAAATAGAACAAAATATGGGCATAATCAAGTATTGTCTATTATCTTGAAAACTGCTCAAGATTGTTTCTGACAGGGACAGTGTTGTTCCAAATGTCAAGATCGACCTAATGACAATATTGATCAAAATATGTTTTTTCAGTTTCATTTATTTTCTTTAATATACAAAGAGAACGGCCTTAAATCAATTAAAAAAAAGATCTACAAATAAGTGAAATGGCCGAAATCGTCAATTGACGCTGGGACTATTATACTAGTTAGTATAATAGTCCCAGATTGACGCCATATAAGAGTGATTGTACTTATTTACAATTTTTACCAATTGTATGCTTTTTGGGCACACACTACAGAAGATGTAGAGAATATCTGTAAACAGCAAAAACGATCATCACAACATGATTCACAGATAGGTAAGGGAGCTACCATTTGATTTTTATGGGGGGCTAGGATGAAATTTGAAAAAAATAGGCAGGACAGGAGTTTTGAGTAAAAAAAGGCAGGATGAGATTATTTGCAAAAAAAAAAGTCAGGATGACAATTTATGTAAAAAAAGTCAGGATAAACTTTAAAAAAAGGCAGGACCGAATAGAGTGAAAATAAAAAGGCAGGACAGAATTGAGGGAAAATAAAAGGCAAGACAGAATTTTTCATCCTAGCCCCCATAAAAATCAAATGGTAGCTCCCTAAACAAAACTGACATTGTCGGTCGAGTTCTTAATATTCGAAGTTGTCATTATAACGGAACTATAAACAACTCTGTACAAGTAGGAGGTTTAACTAGCAATAAACTAGGTTTAAACCCACAATTTTCTTCGGAAAATACCTGTACCAAGTCAGGAATATGACAGATGTTTTCCACTCGTTCCGTTGATTGATAACATTTGAGTATGTCAGTTTTTGTCGACTTCCCCTTTTTAAATTTACATTGGAGTTTGGTATTTTTGTAAGCATTCGTATAGAAGCCATTTAACTGAAATGACCATTTGTTTCGTTTTGGGGAAAATATATAGTAGAGAGAAAATACAAGCAGCGAAAATTATAAGCAAGAAAATCTCTACAAATAGGTCAACACAGGGGGCTAGGATGAAAAATTTTGTCCTGCATTTTTTTTTAGTTGTAATCATCTCTGTCCTGCCTTTTTATTTTTCACTCTTTCCGGCCTACCTTTTTTATTAGTTTATCCTGACTTTTTTTTCCCATAAATTGTCATCCAGCCTTTTCTCAAATTTCATCCTAAACAAAAATAGGGTGATCTCATGTTTTCCGGAAGAATATGCGGATCTTGCTGCTCGTGTAAGTACAACACAGTAATAAGACTAATTCGGTATGTCATATTTGAGGAAAAGAGGACGGGATTGTGGTTTCGATAATTGGAACAAATATGTCGTCAACTGTGAAACAGATATTCCATAACAGTCAACCACCTCGTAATGGTATCCGTAAATTTTAAGAAGGAATGAATACAACTTCATCACTTCGAATTCTTAGCTAGTTTAATAGCTTTTTTTATGCAACAACCCTCTATCAAGGACATCATGATAGAAAATGCAAGCTCTGGGAGATAAATTCTACATATGCCTGCGCTGCTGGAATGTTGGTACATAAAAATAGAAAGTTCACAATTGGGAAGCTGAAATAATCTCTTATGTCATTCTCAACCAACCCTCATTGTCAATTTCTAGATGTAAGTCGAGATATGAGGCAAACAACCAATGAATATAAAAGAACAAAGTTCCAATGTCCCCCGCGTTGCACATATTTTATCTATCCAAGGTACAAGCGCAATAACTAAAAAAAAATATTTTTGTTCTTTAAAACAATTTATATATATCTTAGAGAAATGAGGGCTTCAGAGCAAATGCAATGCGATTTCCGATATAATTAATTTTTCCAAGGGGCACAACTCGTTAAAAATATTTGATCAGCACTTATTTTCGAGAGTGTCAAAGACATTGCTGATATAAACCTACATGTATGATATAAGTTTCATAAAATTCTGGCAAGAATTGTACACATGAGAGCGCTAACAATGCAATTTTCCATATAATCAATATTTCCAAGGGACATAACTCTTTTAAAAACAATTGATCGGCACTGATTTTCGAACTTGTCCAAGACATTGTTGATATAAACCTATGATATACGTATCATAAAAATCTGGCAGGAACTGCATGTATACGTTAGAGCGCTTACAAGACTGGACAGATGGACGGACAGACGGTAGGATGGACGGTAATTCTATGGCCCCCGCAACGCGTTGCGGGAGACAAAATGCTTCTAACTTGGGACAGGCACTTAATGAAAGTGGTGGGGTAACATGTTTGCTAAAATCACGATTTTCACCATTATTTTTTTTCGGCGTTTCATTCCAGCAGGCAAGGTAATGATTAGAATTGGATGTTTAGCAAATTATATGAAAGAAATACATCAAAACCATTAAGCATACAACTTCAATCATTTTATTAATATTTGTATATTAAATTCAAAAAATACAAATTGAGCTGAACATAACATAAATCAATTATACACATATATATAAGATACACAGTTGCACACTAATTATCAATGGTTTAATGATAATCTTATTGCACAGTTGCTTGCTAAATTACGTAACAGCTCTAATTTCTATTATAAAGTTTTTCAAATATATTAATTTTAGAATTGATTATGATTATTAGATTTCCGTATGTTTGTACTGGTCTATTTGAAAATCAGACAGACAGCAACAGATGTTTGACAAAAATCCCAGCTGTTATTCAATTGATTTTAGATATTAAAATCTAATCCAAGCAACTTTGTACAAATGAGTTTCAAATAAGGTAATAATTCAATGTTCTTATAAGTACAGGATCATAATAAGGGGCTGTATAATTTCAGCAAAAACTTTCATAGAAAATAAAGGATTCTAAAGGTACCCCTTTTGTACTATCTTGATTTTTTTTGTACAAAAGTGCAACAGACTCTGGATGATTGAAATGTTTACCCTGTTTATATATGCAAAAACTGAAAATAAAAAAGGACCAAAATTTAACTATTTATGTCTAAATCTTACCAAAATAGCCCCATATTTTATTTTGTTATATCCAAAATAGACAATATAACATAAGGAGATTCTAAAATAAACTCTTTGTATAGCCTTTTTTCATAAAACCTTCTTTTTATGACACCCTGTTAAGAATATCACAGAAAGTGAAACATCTCTAATAAATACTCTTCGTGTGCATACTTGTGGTGCTTCAAATTTTAATACATACCGGTACTTTAAACAAATATAAATTATTTTTGTTGAATTGCATATCAAAAGAAAGTTTCTTTTAAAGAAACTATGGTAATAAAATACTTATTTTTTTATTGCTAAATGACACATTTCTTCTTATCAATATAAGATTCCTTCATGGAGCACCACTTACTTTATTATTAACAATGTCATCATTGTAAAAAAACATCAAGCAATTTAAATTCATGTTCTGAATTTATGTGAAACATTACAAATGTAATGCTTAGGTATGTGAAACACAGAAATGTTTAAAAATATACATTAGTATGATCATTGCTGGGTATACATTTCAGTTTACTTCTTTCTTCTTTAAATGTATGAATTAACATAAATCAGCTACACAAAAATTGCAATTATTATAATTTTTTTAAAGATGGAATTTGAAATAATAGATCCGATTGATCTTATACATGCATTTTAGCTTACTAAAGAGGCTAGCTGACTTTATCTCAGTAAACTGTTTAAGATGTCTTTTTACAATATGATTTTTATTCTCAAATTCAAGCAGTGTTTTTATTAAATGAAACTTGATCTGAATATTATTTGGATTTTCATTTTAATATTAATTCCACACGATCAATTTGTAAACAAATCTTTGACATTGGTTCTTATATTCTTCAAATTCTAAACAAAGATACCAGTAGACATTACTGAATTCTAATCCTTAAACTAATCCAGAAGTTTGGACCTTTTCAAGTAAAATACTACATGACCATTCAAGCAGACCTTTTTGTCAAGTGTTTTTAAAAGAGTCCTTTAAAAACCTCTTTTATAATTAAAAGTTAATTATGAATCCTTAAACTACTAAATAAAAATATTAGGTATTTTTCCATTTGAATATAACTTTCTGCATTTACATTATAATACCAACTTATCTTTTATAAAACAGATTTTTTTTGTATGAATAAAAAAGTATTATCTTGATCATTTAAAAATATTTTTTTTCATATACATTGTACATTGCACATTAAATTAAAATTGGTGAAACCATATACATATATCATAAATGGCAACCTCTTTTTGGCATGGAGAAATTCGACAAAGTTTCCACACACATTCAAATCAGAGCACTATGATGCATCTAACAAACAGATGGTTGGCAGTGTACACACATATTTGACACATTTTAATACAAGTGTACCCTGGATTTATATTAGTTAAATATAACAACAAAACTATACAACATAGAAGGCACTATATCTAAATATTCTCCTAACGTCATTGTTGTCAAAGGATCATATACTGTGTCCACCTACTTTACAACATGTTTCTCTATTTACAGATTATTTAGAGGCAAGTGGCGGATTCAAAGGGGGAGGAGGGCATAGAGGGCATACACCCCCTTCTTGATTCGAAAATATATCATTTTTTAGCATAAAATTGTCCAAAATTTGTTTACTTCACTTTTATGGAATTACATCCCAGCTTCCAAAAATTCTTGATCCGCCCCTGGATGCATCCATATATTTACATAAAATCAATTTCAACAACTACTGTATTAGATTTTGTTCCAATGTGTTTTTCTTTAATTAAATTCCAAATCTACACTGAAATATCCCTAGCTATGCAAGGCCACAAGGAGGGTTTATAGTTGTTAAAAAGAATCCACCCAAGGAGTTTGGAATAGATCCTCCTTGATCCACCTAATATATACTATATTCACTGTAGTAAAAGGACAGGTGGGTTAAAATATGTTATAACAACCATATAGAGTCATAATGACATAAGCCCCTGTGACTCCACTGATAATAAAAAAAACATGATTATGTACGAAGGATGGCACACAAAATACATGTACTCATAAACACTTGTTAATTCTTCTTTGCCATTTCCAGAATGCGGAAAGTCCCATATATATGTCAGACTTTACAGCTCTGTCAGAATAAACTTGGTTAGGAGATATATGTCTAAACTAAAATACAAACATTTAAATACTTAATCTAGGATTTATTTCCCCTAGGTTACTGCATAAGATGAATGATAACTTATAATATAGAAATTTGACAATAAAATTAGTATGAATTAAGATTTAGAGATGATGAAAAAATTAGATGAAATAAAACATCTGAGGCAGAGTAAAATATAAATCAAAACTGTTCATTAAGAAAAAGAGAATCTGAAAGTTAAAATAGCAAGTATTCATTGACATTTTTGTTTTAATCAAGCTAATAAATAAATACTACAACACAAATTGTAAAGCATTATAAAAATTTACTATTTTCATTTTGGGTTGTCTCTCTTGGATCACACAAATGATACCCGGTAATATACATCATTCATAATGAAAATTTTTACATACTTATATGTACATAAGACCATTAAAAGACAATGAATAAATTTCCAATGAGTTTTCACTAGCTTGATACACACTGCAGTTTTAAATATCTATTTATTCTAAAATAATACTCAAAACATTTATAATATTGATTATTGGGCACTAGTGCTAGTCTATAATAAACAATTCAATTAGAGAATTATTTTAAATCTCTTTCTTGCTTTCAGTGTTAAACTTATGAATTATATGGCTCAGTGCCAATTTTTGTTTACTTCAATCTAAAAATTTGATGGGATGCTTGAAGTAAAACAGAATTTACTTTTTTGAACAAGAACTTAGATATTGGTGCTTGCACTATGACCACATTTATAAACACCCTATAAGTAGATACAGCCAGACCTTATGTTTATTTGTTTCATAAAGATTTTGTTTTCTATGTCGAAATCAGTATCCTAAAACTTATGACTGAACAGGTTGGGTTTTTTTCTAACACTTATCTTATTTGTAGGTGTGTAAATGCATAAAGAAAATCGTCAATACTACCTGCTCTATTTTACTACTCATTCTATTGTAATCAATTCAAGTGTTTAATTGGGATTCACAGAGGACCAATTAAACTCATAAATTTAAATTTAAAGCAATTTGTATACCAGTTATCCTGAGTGTGCCATTATAAACTAATTATTTACAAAAAAAAGTAACCATGGAATGCAAATGAAAAGGGAATCATAAATGATAAAAATGAAAAACAGTCATATAAGCTATCAGCATGCAAGAACTAAGTGAATAATATCAATTCCTTCAGAGTTAAAATTAAGGGGAACACCCACCAACCCCTAAAGTCATCTCCTTAAATTTTTCATAAAAATATTTTACACCTTAGATTTATCCATAAAAAAAAGGGGGTTATAATTTTTTTAGCATAATTCACACCTCACTTACACTGTTGACAATATTCTTAATATCTAGAGTTTAACTTTCTCTAACTTGAAATCCTGAATCCACCCCTGCTATTTTTATATTTCTATAAACAAACTTGTTGGAAGACTAATCATGCTAAAAACATCTTATAATTACTGGTATTCATCTACTCATCATGATGTAGGATGGGGAAATCTAATTACCAGTAACCAAAATAAAATTGTCTGGAACACATACAAATAATAGTTACATATTTTAAGTATACATAAATACACTTATTACCACAGAAGTTGGTTATGTATCATACTATTAAAATGAGCCAATAGATGCAAAAATACTAAGTACCTGAAGGTCATAAATAAACAAAATAGATGTTTTGCATCAAGAAACAATCTTTGCTGCAAATATCAGTAAATAAGAGTATTAATGTAATTAAATATTGCATACTTTTGAACAACAGAGTCATTATTAGCTGCGCATATATATAAGATGTACATGTATAAGTATGTTAGACAACGAATATTGGCACATTGTCACTGTAAAGTCTTGACTATTATAAACATTAAGAGTATATTATACTTATATCAAGGATACGAAGAAAATGGGTTAGATTTTCAGTTTCATTAAGATACACTAGGTATCAGTTTTCACTGCAATCTTTCTCCAAACTGAGGTAGATATTTTTTTTTAAATATTGCAGTTGAAGTTACCAAAACAAGGAGAATACTAAACCATACAACTAAATATTTTGCTAAAAATTCAAATTTAATAATTAAGTTGATCAATTTCAATCATAAAAGTGGTAAAGATAAAGGCTGATTCACTCAAAAGTCATAAAAACGTATTTCGAATCTCATTAAAATGATTAAAACAACCTATATCAATGTAAAAATCTAACACTTGTAATAAGCACTTTCTACTCTTGTCTAACCTATGTTTCTAATATAACATTCTTGAAACAGTTTGCTGTTTAAAAGTGTATGCCTAATGATGATTTAATCTAGCAATATAAATTAAAATTAGATGAAAAATAAATTAATTCACATTCATAGAATGCTTCATATAGACAAATATTCACTCCCCAATTTATCTTTAAGCGAGTAATTTGTGAAATAAATTGTAGATTATGCAATGTGAAAATTTCAAAAATGGAGAATACCTCAATTTATTCACAATCTGCAGACGTGGCTCTAGAGTAATTTATATACTAGAGTATCTATAAACTACATGTGTCTATCACATGTTTCGATTGTTCGTAGAAATAGTGTGATTCCAAAATCAAACTTTTTTATTAGGGAATTGATATAAGTATTAATTCAGATAAAATATATAATAAATTTACATCTTTTCCTACAGAACTACCTATAATGGAAGCTCTACGGAATGCATCAACTCATACTTTTAAGCCACATCAATTGGATTTTATGTCCTTTGTATGTTCTAATGGAGGGTCATTTTCCCTTTAGATACAAACTTGACAGGAGGTTTACTTTTTTTTAAACAGAATCTCTTTTACTATTTTTCAATAATCTTAGATTCAAATTGATCAAAACACAAACAACTATTGGCCTAATATCAGGGCTATCGGTCATAAAACTTTACTCAGTGCTCGGAGTACAAAATTTGTGCTCAAAACACCAAATCCAGTATTTTGATTGGTTGATTTCTGAGTTTGAGTACAATAATCATGCTCAAAATTTCTATGACCGCAAGGCCAGGGCTTACGGTCATAAAACATTCAAGTACGATTATCATATACAGACCCAGAAATCAACCAATCAAAATACTGGAATTGGTGTTTCGAGCACAAATTTCTGTACTCCATGTATTGAGTAAAGTGTTATGACTGAGAGCCCAGACGTGTGGTTTTTTTTTACATCATATATCAAATAATGGTGGCTTAAATTTAAATTCACAAACAGAATTTCAAAAATAAAAAATATTTTAAAATGGTGTTGTTTCACAACAAATGAGGACACTCAAATGACTTGTGAAATTTTCTAAAGAATCTCAAACTGAGTCACAATCCATGGATTCCAGACAATAAGGCTATCATTACTTGTAGATTTGAACTTTTCTGATTCCTGTTTCCTCACTTGCATTAGCTCTTCCATGACCTGTACTTTTGTTTTGCATTATTTACATACTCCAATTTATATATTTGTTCAACATGTTGCATAAAATTAATCCTACATGTATATATCAGAATCAATATTTTTCAGAAAAATGTCGTTGAAGAAATGAATCATGACATCTGCATTCTTTTACATATTAGGTCATACACTATCTGGAGAGTTGTTTCAGAATAATTACAGCTGGTACAACCAGCCTTACAAAAATTTAAATAAATTATTTGATTATTATTTGATTAAGCCTTCAGATCATATGGAATGTCCTGTTTAAGACACATATAAAGCACTTAGTAAACCCAGAAATATACTAAAAACTGTAAGTTTAGGGATAGCAGCTGTGCCATTTTTCCCTCCACCTCCATCGTTTGTCTCTTGGCCTTTTGTGTCCCCTTTAACAGGCTCTTTTGGTTCTGGTTTGAGTTTGGATTCTGGTTGCGGTTCCGGTGCTGAAAAGATAAGAATATCCTTGTTCATTTCCACAACACAAATGATAGCTAATAGTATCAATGGAGTTAATATCAAAAGAAAAAAGTTTACTTCAAATTTCCTGTGTAATGAACAACACATATGATAGCGTAGTATCCACAGAGTTAATACCAAAAGAAAATAGTTTACTACAAATTAATATGTATATACAGTAAAAAGAATCCCTGATGATTGTTTTATGAAATATTTTGAATATTTAATGTAATTTAGACCATTCCTTTCCATGGGTGATGAAACTACTTCAACATGTTTTAATGGGATGTGCTGCTCAGATTCTGAAAACTGGTATCTTAAATAGTAAAATCAGAATGTAATCAGTTTTGATTTTTAATGAGACATGAGGATTTTAGGTATTTTGCAATTTATTTGTAAGATGTTTGAAAATTGTGTGATATCATCTTATTATGAGAATTGTTTTAAAAATACAGATTTGTTTTGGTTGATTGAAGAAAAAAAATGAACTCAACCAAAAGGGGAAATAACTCAGATTATTTAATTTTATAAAGGAATTTCAATTTTTCTTCTATTCATCAGGATAATAATGATTTTTATTTTGTATAAGCCTTACCACATGTGTCCATTTTTCACAACCTGTATCTTGAAAAAAAACATTTGGTGAACTATAACTTATATTATATTAAGACAAAAAGGCTATATACACTTTCGCTAATTATTAAAAAAATTCTGTCATTCTCATACCTCGATGACCTTCATATATCCTGATGCACCTTCAACGGCAAATGATGAGTTGCACATATGATAGCAAAGGTCATAGAAGGCACTGGAATTGGAATTATATATTTTTCTTACAATTTAGCTTTATTTCAATATATTTAATATATTTTTTAAAAGTTACTCTGAATGAATGTTTTGGGCTGTTTTCTGCTCTTTGGTCGGGTTGTTATATCTTTGACACATTCACCGTTTCCATTCTGAATTCTATTAATTTGTTTTTCAAACTTTTATGATATACCTAAAAAAAGATTCTTACCTTGTGTAGTTAGTAGCTGTGGTTTTTCCACTTCAACTGTTACAGGCTTAGGGCTTGTTGGAAAATCGTATTTTACGCAATCTGGTGGTTCACTTCTAGGACAATCATCTTTTAGTGCTCCACCTATAGTATGAAATAAACAATATAGCATGCTCCAGTATACCACGAAAGCTAATCATTAGCTGACATAAGAAAGGATATGAGAAATAATTCAAGACATAGTATACAACTATTCACAAAGACCGAAGGACAAAAATTTGATCAATTACATGTCACTAAACGAGCTTCAACAATGAGTATTGATACAAAATTTACAGTTTGCTGTAAAAGATCCCAGGATGAGAATTGTAAAAAAAAAATGAAAAGAGAAAACCAAAGGCCTGATTAAACTTCAACAATAAACGAAAGACAAATATGGCAGACCAATGAAAACCTATTGACTACAGGCTCTTTCCTGGTTTGGAAGAGCCATATAGACTGAGACAGAGTTAAACCATCAGTGCTCAACCTCTACCCTTACCTTGGACAGTCGTGTAACAATACAATACAGACTGTAAAAATAAGTTGAAAATGAAGGGTTATACTCATCAGATTGATACTTAACAAAAGACACATAATACTAATCTAATACGGAATATAGTTGTACTTAATGAAACTTCGTTCAAAGCCCAATCCAACTATTAAATAAACCATGTTTTACCCAGCCATAATATCAATCAGTACACCACTAAATGAATTAAGGGGGAAAAGACGAAAGATACCAAGAGAACATTCAAAAATTCATGTCTAAGAAAAACGACACCATGGCAAAAAAATTGAAGACAACGAAAAGACAAAAAGTCTACAAAACACTTCATAGAAAACGAAAGACTGAGCACACGAACCCTACCAAAAACTATTGGTGATCTCATGTGCTCTGGGAGGGTACATATATTCTGCTTCACTAGTGGCACCCATCATGTGTTCATGTAAAGACGAAATAGCTGTCTGAGAAAAGCATGATCTTGTGCAATGCCGAAATATATTTATACGATATCAAGTATATAAACAGGGTGCATAGGAAGGTAATTTTAAATAACTAGATAGCTATGTTAAATAAGTATAAACCATCGATATCTGAACATATAAAACCTGAAAATGTTCAAATATATGACTTCAATGTTACAAGAATAACCTTTAAGAAAACTTTATTCAAAAGAACAAAAAATACATGTCATTTGTGTTTTAGTTCATTTCTAAAACAAACTATATTTATATAAATACATATAACATCAAAATTGTATGCAGATATTCGATCATTGTAAGAAAAATATTAACTTTTTGTATCAGGCACAGGCACTTGTCTCTAAAAAAATTACCTTTATACTTTAATATAACACAGTGTAGTTATATTAAGATATGTTAGGAATTTTTTTTTTACACAGACAAGTGCCTGTGGTATCATGCTAAAAACTGAGGACGAGGATTTTCAGCCACTTGAATGTACATAGATAAACAATTTGTGTATGGCAAGCCGTTCTCGTCAAAACTATGTTTAAACCATTTTTTCGAAAAAAATACACACTGAGAATTTAAAAAATCACACTGAAATTTAAGAACCTTAAATAACACACTGAGAAATTGAAATTACACACTGAGATTTTATAATTACACACTGAGATTTAAAAATATGAAAACACACACTGAGAATTTAAAATTACACACTGAGATTTTAAAAGACACACTGAGATGAAATAAATTGAAAACACACACTGAGAATTGTTAGTCAGTACACAAAGAGATTTCAAAAATACACACTGAGATTAATATGCAAATTACTAATGAATATTCATGAGATGAATAATTCAACAGATTAATATCTTGGTCTCCCGAACTCTTGTCATTATAATGAAATGCGGTTCCTACAACCAACATTCGTAATAAATTTCAAGACTTAACAAATTTCTTTGCTAACTCGTATTCATAAGTTTTTTGCCTATAATTCAGATTATTACTAACAGTATATCGGGATTTTTGCTTAAAACTGTTTAAGCATGGTCCCTTTTCAAAAGTCTTTCAACTGTTACCCTGATTTCGCAAAGTAATCTTATATATTTGCGTTACGTATATATGCTATAATAGGCACTTGGGAAAAAATTCACTGCATTGTTAGTATTTTTGCAGATTGTTCCAATGTTTTCTTATAATTTTAATAAAGTTTTCACCATTTGGTTATATTTTGTAATGAGAGCTGGGACTATTATACTAGAAATTGAAATTAAATTAAATGCAAAAAAAAAAAAAAAAATATATGAATAATAAAACTATTTTAACAAATTAAATTTATTTACTTGAAATAAATGTTTTCACAATGGAATAAACTAATGCCGGTTAAAACTGGGACAAGTTCTTGGAAAAAGTAGTTTTGAAAGATAAATACTTTTCTTATTGTTAACGAAAAATTATTAATAAGTAGTCAATATATTAGTGTTGAAAATAAAACAAATAAAGTCGAAATGCCGGCGCTTTACTTGACCGCTAAGAAAACAACGTGTCGCCGAAAGTTAACAGATCATAATTAATCCTAATAAAAACAATAAATGTGCAATAAAAACCAATGTTGACAATTTCAGTTAATAATTAATCCCTATAACAAAAGTTACCCGGGGTCTAATAAAAATATAGCCACATTGTTTTGAACTTTTCTAAACTTCGTGTTTACACATAAATTTCAATATGGCAGCAATAGCAGTGAAAGGGCCTACTTTTGTAGTTCTGATTGTGGAACTTATTGAACATATTTTCACGAAGTCATATGCTTATGCCACCCGAAGACCATTACTAAGCAAAAAACACCCCGATTTTAATACAAATATTGCACATATAAATAGGAGTAAGCAATTTTATAGGAACAGTATAATTTATTTGAACCCTGCATGTGGTTTCCGTTTGTAATGAGAATGAGATTAATATTCCACTTTTCACTTTAAAAAGTGACAATAAAAAATAGGCCAATCCAACCTATAACCTATAAATATGATTTTACAACAAACCGAACTCGCGTATCTCTTTTCAATCAACAGTTTTAAGAAATTTTATGAATCATACTTGTTTTCCCCGCGTCCCGACGCTATTATCATCCTGAAAAATCAACCTTTAGATGTCGTTTTTACACTTAAGCCGGATTTGGTGATTAATAACAACTGTCAAAGATCGAGATATCTTTTATCATTAAAGTAATCGTGTTTACATTAAGGATTATCATTTCGAATAACTATTAAAATAAAACAAAGATTA
Organism: Mytilus coruscus; assembly: GCA_017311375.1. Classification (NCBI taxonomy): domain Eukaryota; kingdom Metazoa; phylum Mollusca; class Bivalvia; order Mytilida; family Mytilidae; genus Mytilus; species Mytilus coruscus. Next base: position 83,622,917 of record CM029595.1, on the reverse strand, counting down.
TACGATCAAGACACGCTGTCACTGTCAAAACAATATGGCGTATCGATAAATCTCGCGCAGGTAAAGTCTCGTTCTAACGACCGTGATGTTGAGTATGATTACACTGATTGGTGTAACAGTTTCCAGTCCCGTTAGTATAATAGTCCCAGATGAGAGTAAGTGGGTATTTTCTTGTTTCTTTTGGTCTTTAATAAGGTAGTTTTCCTATACGTTGTATTTCTAATGTTGTTTTTATAAAACATTTAGCGCCAAATTGAAGAACTAACGAGTTCTGTCCCTAGTTGTTTTAAGCTTGTAATAGATTCAGATTAATTATGCTAATTAGATATGTGCGCATAAAAGTGCGCACAAATCTCAGTGTGTAATTTTAAATTCTCAGTGTGTAATTTCAAATTCTCAGTGTGTGTTTTCAGTTTATTTCATCTCAGTGTGTCTTTCTGAAATCTCATTATGTAATTTTCAATTCTCAGTGTGAGTTTTTCATTTTTGTAATCTCAGTGCGTTTTATGAAATCTCAGTGTGTAATTTTAATTCTCAGTGTGTGTTTTAGGTTTTTAATCTCAGTGTGTTTTTTTAATTCTCAGTGTGTAAATTTTTCGAAAAATGGTTTAAACATAGTTTTGACGAGAACGGCTTGCCATATTTGTGAGAGAGCCAGCTGGGAAATCTATATGATGTCACTAAAAACCTGCAGTTAGGCCCGGCAGTTCGGTGTGTCAATTTGGTAAATTTATTTTCCAATTTTTAGTTTTCTAGTTTCAAAACTTATGTTCAGGTATTTGCATAAAGATGTTATAAAGCTTTTGTCATCATTTGACATAATCCAAATGAATAAATTCTTTAAGTTTAGTATTCTCAAATTTGGATATTTAATAGACTATCTAGTAAAACTTTTCCTGATGCTGCATATAAAGGACATTCAAATACAAAATGGAGCTCGTTCTCAATCACATTCAAATTGCAATAATTACAAAGTCTTTCACATCTTGGAATATATTCCAATTTTAAATACCTGAAGAGTTGAACCTGCGTTCATGACGTTCATGGCGGCCAGTTTCAATTCTTAATTTATGATTACTCAATCTCAATTTTGTGAGAATTTTCCAATCATCAGTATGTGTAAAGGTTAAATAGTTCTCTCTAACAAAGGAGAATTGGATTTAAAACTGTTATGCTTTTTTACTTATATGCTTATGGCTCTGGCCTGGCTGTGGTTTAAGATCTTAGAATCGAAATGATTATATTCATTTTCATATAGGAATATCAAAACTATTGTCTCAATTATTAAAATCCTTGTAATAAATTTACTTCACAGCCCCACCCCCGAAAAAATATTCTTATGTACTTCCCTTGCTATATTTGTGACACATAGCCAACAGGATGTGTCCAGACATAGACAGTTGACGGAATAGCTGAGTAGTATAGAAGATTATTGGCCTATACATTGGAAGATGGTTCTTTTAAGGGAGCTACCATTTGATTTTTATGGGGGCTAGGATGAAAAATTTTGTCCTGCATTTTTTAGTTGTAATCTCTGTCCTGCCTTTTATTGTTCACTCTATGTGGTCCTGCCTTTTTTTTAAGTTTATCCTGACTTTTTTATCTAAATTGTCATCCTGACTTTTTTTTTGCAAGTGTCTCATCCTGCCTTTTTTTACTCAAAACTCCAGTCCTGCCTATTTTTTCAAATTTCATCCTAGCCCCCAATAAAAATCAAATGGTAGCTCCTCAGAGGCAATAACAGATTGACATTAATGGTAATTGTCTCCCCTGCGTTGCACATATTTTGTCTATCCAAGGTACATGGGCAATATCTAAAAAATGCACATTTTTTTTGTTCTTGAGAAATTTTATTAATATCTTAGAGAAATAAAGGCTTTAGAGCAAATGCAATGTGATTTCCATTATAACTAATATTTCAAAGGGGCAAAACTCGTTAAAAACATTTGATCAGAACATGTTTTCGAAAGTGTCAAATACATTGCTGATATAAACCTAAGTTATAAGTTTCATAAAATTCTGGCAAGAACTGAACACATGAGAGCGCTTACAATGCAATTTTTCATATAATCAATAACTCTTTTAAAAATTATTGATTCGCACTGATTTTCGAACTCATCAAAGACATTATTGACATAAACCTACCATTTAAGTTTCATAAAATTCTGGCAAGAGCACTAAAAATGCATTTTCCAATACAATTAATCTTTCCAAGGGCAAAGTTCTTTTAAAAATAATTGATCGGCACTGATTTTCAAACTCGTCCAAGATATTGCTGATATAAACCTATGACTTATGATATAGGTTTCATAAAAATCTGGCAAGAATTGAACACATGAGAGCGCTAACGATGCAATTTTCCATATAAATAATGTTTCCAAGGGGCATAACTCTTTTAAAAATAATTGATCGGCACTGATTTTCGAACTCGTCCAAGACATTGCTGATATAAACCTATGATATAAGTTTCATAAAAATCTGGAAAGAATTGTACACGTGAGAGCGATAAAGATGCAATTTTCCATATGATTAATGTTTCCAAGGGGCATAACTTTTTTTTTAAATAATTGATTGGCACTGATTTTCGAACCAGTCCAAGACATTGCTGATATAAACCTATGATATAAGTTTCATTAAAATCTGACAAGAATTGTACACGTGAGAGCGCTAACAAGATCGGACGGACGGACACATATAAGACAAAAATACTAACCACTTGGTCCAACAGGATCCAGATCACAAACAAGAATCAATTCATAAAGATCTTGGTATGCGATATTATCAGGTGCACCATACGATGGCACTAAATGGTTTCCATCATCTTGGAGAAAAACAACATAATTGGTGACATCTTCTCTTACTTCAAATGAATAACAGTTTGGTCTCACGATACCTGAAAAATATATTTTTCTGTTGTGTAAAAATTTGGTGACATAATATTATATCTTTATTGAGTTGGGTATATACTTGTATACTTGTATCAGTAATACAAACCAAAATGTACTGATCTTCTAGTAATTTGTTTTCATATTCAAAGGCAAAAACGAAAGCGTTTTGAGTGATGTTTTGAAGTATCTCAACAATAATTTATGAACATAAAGAATTCGCCATTTTCAGTACTTTTAAAGTTTCGAAGGAATACTTACGCTTTCTGTTCTTGAAAGATATTTGCAGTTGACGGTCTTCGTTCAATTGTTTCTAGTTCTTCTGTAAAGAACAAATTTTCATTCTCGGAAATTGGATATTGCCGGTACCAAATTTTCAAATAAACATTGAAGTGCCTGTTCTTATCATTGATTGTTCAAAGAGAATAGTTAAAGGAGAAGTTTTAATCCAACTAAATAAAAAAGGAGATTTGGTATGATGTGATTGGCAAGGACAAGATTTTAACATTTACAGGTCATCGTATATGGCCTTCAACAAAGAACAAAACCCAAACTGTAAAGTAGGCGATAAATGGCCCCGGTATGACAAAATGTCCAACAATTCAAAAGAGAAAACAAACGGTCTGGTGTATACTGCATCTATATAAAATAAATACAAATAAGGCGGATAACAACAACATAAACACTGGATAACAGGTTGCCAGCTGGTGGACCCCTATATGTGAAGTATTTTATTCATGCTAAATTTGAATCTATTGTCCATCAAATGTTCTTCATCTGAATTTTTAATTTGGTATATGAAAATTAGGGAAAGAAGGTCTATCAGTCCGTCCAAAGCGCCTTTAATTTGTGATGGTGCTTTTGAATAATTTCTGAGCCTCGGAAGTTTTATTTAGATCGACAAACAGAGTTTACGTTAACTTTATTTTCAAAGTATTTGTTCCAAATCTCTATCTTATATTAATTATGACATTTGGTTTAATTGTATTACATTTTTGAAGTTTGCACCAAGATTTGTATGTTTACTACAGCATTGTGCAGTATACTATCCATGTCCGCATACTGAAAAATCCTACCTAACCGAGTCCCTATGTTTTTAAAGGCCACGTGCAAATATTTAGCCCATCTATATTACATGTATTAATCGACATTTGACGTGTGAACTACAATACCGTAATGTAATCAATAATCAACTGGAGCAGAGTAATAGAATGTTGGTATTAATTAATCAATAATTGAATCATCACTGAATGACTTTGCAAGCCATCATCAACAACACAATATGGCGTTCATGTTTCTTTATGACAACCTATTGATTTGCTATAAATGGTGTCTGATGAAAATATGATGTTACAGGTGAAAAAGATCAAGTAACTAAATTAAAAAATTCTCCACATTTTTAGTCGATACCGACACCTTCTGGTGAGGTCATCAAATGCAACTACATGTACTATATTCTACATTAAAACAAGGAGGTTAGGCCTTCTATAAAAGTTAAACGACCCGGGATATCAACAACTCAAAAGAAAATTGTCATCGTCAGATTAAAGCTTTTATTTAACATTTTACACAAACAACTACGACAGATAACCAACGACAACCAAGCTTTTGAACACAGGCTTCTGGCTCGGGACAGGCATCTGTACAAGGAATGATGTTTGTGATCGACCAACCATCCAAAGTAGTTTGATGAATATTTTCAAATTTATCATCAATTCCACATCATACCACATCTCCTTATTTTATAACGTTTAAAAATTTGTTTAATCATTATAAACGACATCAGATGTTTCATACGAAGTCTCCCATTAATCTGATGTAGTTGCAATTGACATTGGGATGTGCTGATAAATGGCCTTAGTGTGAACAGTCATTAAAATACCAGTTTAGTTAGTTCGAGATTTTCTGTTACTTAAGGAGATAACTCTTGAAACCCGTAAAGCGTTTGTAATAGACATTTTCACATTGCTGTACAATAGACAAGGTTAGCAATCGGTTACCTAGTATTAATATTATGGTTTGAGGTATAAATGAGCTGTGGTGTGTGTGTGTAGATTTTCCCTACTGACACTTACATGTGTGCCTATTCACCAAATAGAAGCAAGCAATACCCAACTACTACCATGAAAGTGTAAACTAGTAACAGACCTAAACACTTTCTGCCGACGCCAAGAACTGTACGTCTTAGTCTCGCTTCAGAGACTATGGTCGTAGGCAAGACAAACAAAAACAACATACATGCACAATCTTTCATTAACATGAAGCCCAATTAAACACCGAAACTTATTATGTGTCCTTTGATTTAATACGTCGATTTTTTTAAATCATTGAGTCTTGTCTCCTGTACATTGTTATCCTTGACCAGAGTGTAAAATCAATTTTAACGAAAAAGAATGAAAATCTTTTAAACATGTTAAAATAAATACCAATGGTATCATAGCCAATGAAACCGTGATGGACATGTCTGAAAATCGACCAAAATTATCCAAAATGACCCAGTAAAAGCGCAAGAACACACCAGAATGATATTCTGCACTTATTACTTTTCTCAGAGAGGTGTCTACCGGAAAGGTTTATTTGAAAATGTAATGTTGGTTGAAACTGAATCTTCAAAATTAGCTGATCTAGGGTCCATGCAGGAGTTTCGAGAATTATGGCTTATGTACTATCGCAGTTATGTAGAAGAGTCGTGTATGTTAATTAAAACCTTAATTTTCTGACAATGCATTCTGCAAATAGCAATAATTTTTTGTCAGCTCCAGATGTAAAGATGATTATCTATGTATCATGAACTTCCTTTTTTCTTCAAATCTTTATGCAGTTACATGATATTTGTAGAATGGAGAAGATATCATTCATGTCGTGCCTAAAGGCAAAGGAAAAACGCCAAAATGCATCTGTTTCTCATTCAACTAATAACTATCTCTTATCATAACACAGAAAAATAGATATTATTCTGTTATCTGTGGACAATACCTGGCAGAACTGCAGTACAGACGTGTTAATATTACAACACGGGCGTTGTCCTGTGTCCGTAGCAATCAAATACCACACACATGTCTGTATAGTCATATTTCACGCCGCTATGACTGTATTGTTTGATAGCTTCTCTGACCTTTTACGTTTAAAATTTGTTTGTAATTGAAAAAAAAATCGACATTCTTTGCATTATTTAAAATTTTTCCCAAGCATCAGATGAATAACATTTAAATAAGAGAACTGATTTTTTTCCCAAAAATATTAAACAACAAAATGCTTTCTATGTAGTGTACTTGGTAGGACGAAACGTATTTTACTAATTTCGGGTCCATTCAATTGAATACAAGTGTATGCAGATGCATAAAAATGCATTTATATAAACAGTTTTTAATCTCTGTAGGGAGTCGCAGAGTCAGTCACGATTTCTTATGAAAAAAGTAAGTCTCCAGTAGTCACATAGTAAATCTTTCAATTAAAATACCGCTATTAAATGTCAAATTACATCAATTCTATGGAATGTATATATATATATATCTAAATTGATCAGCAAACTCGTTTCTTGTTTTGAGAAATTGATGAAGTTATGCTTTATCGGTCGCTGAGTGACATTAGTAAATCAATGGACTGATCTTTCTTCTGAAGTAACAAGGATGATAAATAGATGCTAGAAGTAATAATGTACAGTTTTGTGAACATTCCAAAAAATAGTTTCATTTTCCATCATAGTCATTATACAAGAAGATGAATATTTCGTTACTATGGAGACACAATATTGTAATAAAGTGCAATAAGTATGCAACATCAGCGTTTAATAGGACGTTATAATATACGCCAACATGTTGAGAGATATAGTCATGGGACAAATAGTTATCTATTGATTAAGACAAGTCATAAAGTTTTATTGATCTATGTGAACATTATAGTTATGATAGTCGTAAATGGTCATTCCTATGAAATATTATTAGATTTTATGATACATCCAACTAAATTATATCTATATATGTTGCATTACTAAACTGGCATTTCAATTGTCCTTTGTAATCTTACAGAAATTGACTACATCCGCCACTTAGTCTCCCAAATGTCGTATTTCATGCAAATGAACTGGGGAGATCGGCCGTTCATTATACGAGGCGTAAAAAGTCATCTTTATGTAACTGTCGATTTAGATGAATATGAATTAAAATTTCTTGCTTGACTGAAGAATTTCAAGAGCACATTGCGACTTATTGATTTTCAGGGCCATCTGTCGCTCAAGCTTTATAATAAAATTGTCGTTTTCTACACAAAGCAAAGATTGTTTGGTTTTGTTATTTTCTGATACTTTTGTGTATAAAGTTATAATAAAAGAAAAGAGATAAAATTTATCAAATACAGTTTAAAGTTTATCAGTAACAATATGAGTAGTGATAAGATAAAACTTGCATGTCACGAGGGTATTATTGTCACCATAATTCACAAATGTCATATTTAATGTCCCTTTTACATGTATCTAATTTCATAAACGACTGGTCATAATTCACAAACAAAATTTATTTTTACTTTGAACATGTATAAATGTACATATTTATGTGTGGTATCAGCCCTGACTTTTAACTCGGTGTTTAGCAATTAAATAAAGGGAACGTCTAGCATTGAACTGTAAAATCACACGTGCATAGTACAAACACATTAATTATAATGCATGATTTTAATTTCTTACCTGCGCCGGCAATAATTACAGTTTCTTTATTTTTTAACTTCTCATCTGTGTTTGGGTTTCCTTTGTAAATACATTTAATCTTGAATTCCACTCCATATGAAGTGCCAATGTTTGGTGTCCTTGGGTCCGGTGTTATTTTTCTAACTACTTCTCCATATAACACATATTTAGACCTAGCTACCATTTCCTCGGGATTGATATTAATTGAAGCATTTTTAGTTATACAACTTTCTGATACCTCCAATAAAATGAGTTGAATTATAAGAAAAACGAAAGCATAAAATCCGAAGTCAGCCATCGTCGTGTGCGTGTGAAGCGAAACTGATGTAGAGTGTAAATTTAGACAAGTGAATGCGGCAGAGACAAGCAATTATTGTACGTCTGTCCCCCGGATCGATTTAACTATTATAAATAATAATAATATGTGCCTTTTGGCAATTGTTATTGAACAAAATAATTTATGACAGTATTCCTCACTGTTTTTCACTGATTGATTATACCATATTTTCACACGTTACGCTTGATTGGATTCAAGGCTATGCTTATAATAATATTAAGAAACAGCCAGTCAATGACAAAAATACTATTTATCGATTTAGTCCTTGGAATGTTTCAGAAATGATCCGCGCCTTGCCGGAATTGATAAATAGCATTAACTTATTTAAATATTTTTAAAAAAGTTTCCCGGATTACAATTTTAAAGGCTTTTTTATACACATAATAACTCGAGTCTTTCCTGTAGCCGTATCGCTATCACTATTAAGTTTAATGTATGCCTGTTTCACATGTCAGTCTAAAATATTTTTACTGAAAGGTATTTGGTTACTTTAAAAACAGGGGCCGTACGAAATGAAAAATGAATCAGTCTCTCTAAATGTTTAAATGACAGAAATATGATCCATATACGTCTCATTTTAAAAATCTGATAAGAACAGGTAGACTGTCCTTTAAGAAACAATTAAATTTTAGTCGGTACAGATCATATTGACCCGTGTGTACGTGTATTGGCAGCAGATACGTTTACTACATGTATAAGGTGCAAGAGAATTTCAAATTATTTACGATTTTCAGCTGAGAATTAGGGTCGAGGAAATAGTCTTACTATACATAGCAAGCTAAAACTTAGACCCTTCATAAGTTAAAGGACTGAGGAATGATCGAGGATTTTTCTTTGGATGTTTGATTCTTGACATTTCATTTTAAGAGGGGTGGGCAGGGGTAAGGGAACATGGGAACGATGGGGCGGGAAGCGGGAGTCAGGGAGAGTGAAGTGGGAGTCAGGAGGCGGGAACAGGGGGGGAGAAGGGAGTAAAATTAAGGATATTCTGGGTAAATGTTTTTGACCAGTTTATGTCTGGGAGTCAGGTGGAGGAAAGTGGGAGTAGAGGAGGAGGGAATTGGGAGTAAGGGGAGGGAAGTTAGAGTTGAGATAGGGAAGAGGGAATCGGATACCCCTGTACACCCCGTCTTGTTAGGGAGTGGCTACGTCTACTTCTCAGAATCTCTTAACTACGCTTCTGAGGGACAATGTTCGAATGAAAGATAGAATACTTTTAGAAGTTTTTCAGACTATGACCCCCTCCCCTTTATGTAAAATTTGCATAAGGACCTTATAGATAATAGAAATATGAATAGATTATTTTCTGCTAAACGCCCCTTGGTAATTATTTCATGGATAGTCAGAACGAGAAACAAATTAAGTATAATAAGTATGTTCTGCAAGGTTGAAGGCAGGAAGTTTCGACTGCCACTGGAAAATTCAGATCGAACGTAGCTATGCATATATACCGCCGTGACAGCCAAAGAGTCGCCCTACATTAGCAAGGGTTTTACTGCCTATACTAATTTGCCATAAATTTAAATTATGAAATATTAACAATGGGTATTATACTGCAGTGTGTAAATGGGATTTGTCTGTCGGGACTCGCTCTTATATTTGTATCAACAGTGTCCCCGATTACACCTGTACCCATGTACTCGAGGTTTAAAAAAAAACTTCGATTCGAAAGAAAAAAAAATCGTATGTCGCCATTCTTTATGCTTCTTTATCTTCGTAAGTTATTTTATGTCAAACGCTCAATTAAATTACTTATAAGACTTATTAACGAGTTTCTAATTTCATTTGAAAGAAAAAGACATTTTCATTTCAATAAAAGAAAGACAACACTTTGGTTTATACGTCCATCCATAAAATACTGGTTCTCTATATGCAGTCATCTTGTTTTCAAGTTGAAAGAATATTGAATGTATACGTAACTTCAATTTATATGTTTGTATACTTAAATTAACACTTAACTTCACTTCTTGTCAATCTTTTCCTGTCGGAGAAGCAATTACTTGAAGGTTGGTATTGTGGGTTACACACAAATTTCCATTTTTTCAAAAAGCGTTTTATCAAAAAAGCATCGCATCAGTTTTATTAATGTGGTATGCCTTATAAAAGTTGACCAGACTTCATTTGCATCAAACCTGAATTAATCGACATTCTGTCAGCAAACGATACATTTTTACTGGAATTGATTATATGGCAATCCCTGGAGCAATTTGAGTATTTCTTTCAACGTTCAGTTTGATCCCAATTATATTACTATTGCACGAACGAAAAGACAATATCTCAGAGATTGTGAATATTATAAAGTGATTAATTAATATCACTAATTTAACTGTCATGTTTTAACCATGTGATATGGTATCATCCTGAAAATTTTAATTCTCCAGAGAATTCAGGCGAAAAGGGGACACTGGCACAGAACAAATATCGACATTTCCATTTCATGAAGGTTCTATATACATGATATACAGTCTCTGTTGTAAATACTTAACCTTCGGCAACTTTGAAATTTTAAAATTATGCAGGTTCAAATCGCACAATGCGAGAATAAAATTAATTTTGAATGCACATCTACTGAGTCTCTACTGTTACAGTAATTACTTAACCTTCGTCATTTTGAAATTTTAGAATTATACAAGTTCAAATCGCACAATGCTTTTCATTTTGAATTTATGTACAAAACAATTAACAAATGACAAATAACACATACAGCGACCAACGGCAACAACTGAATAACAGGCTACTGACTTCGGACAGGTACATATATATACAGACTGTGAAACATTCTTTATGTGCCTGTCCCACGCCAGGAGCCTGTAGTTCAGCGGTTGTCGTTGGTTCATGTCTGTCATATTTGTTCATAAATTGTTTTCAACTAGGCCGTTAGTTTTCTCAATTGAATAGTTTCATGTTTTCATGTCTTGGCCTTTTATAGCCGACTATACGGTATGGGTTTTTCTCATTGTTGAAGGCCGTTAGTTGCCAATAATTGCTTACATCCACTTCATTTGAACTTGTGTGGATAGTTGTCTCATTGGCAATCAAACCACATCTCCCTTTCTTATGTTACAGTGATGTAATACCACAAAATATGAACAAACTGTCAAAATCAGTTGAAATAGAGTAGACTCACCACTGTGCCTAAATATGTGTACTGTAGCTGATATTTTGAAATCATTGGTGCAAATATATCAATGAATATATATGGCACTTCTCACCAAAAAACGTTAAGATCTAGATAAACTGTAATTGAAATTGGTATCATTTTATGATAAGTGTGTTTAGATCTGATAATTTGTAATTTCTATATGTTCAAATTTGTAATAACATATTAGATTTTTAATTTACTGCTATCAGTTTCCTATGCCGTATCTCGCCATGCTTGTCTCAGTATTCAGGCACAGTGATAACTATACTTTCGAATTATCTAAAGGTCGTTGTATGACAAGTTGATGATGATAAGAATGTTAATATTGTAGTTAGTTTAGGGTTTATTTGTCAACAGTTGTTAAGTAAGGGTGTGGTTATGTAATACATATTTCTATGTTGTTTGGTTTCGTTATAGATTCCAAGAAAAATGACCGTGGTCTACTATTGATAGGTCCTTTTTAAAGTTGTTTGCGGGTATATGAAAATCTGCCAGTTGTACTATATAATACCTAGGTTATTGTTTGTGCCGTAAACAATATTTTTGGTTATAAAGTCTTCATTTCTAAGAGTTCATTTAGTTAAATAATATTGATATATATATTTTATGTTCTTTTAATTGAGAACGAATTAGAACATAAACCGGTTAAATGCATGTAGCTGCCAGAATTCCGTTGTTTGTTTGCATCGTCAGTCGTCAAGTTTCATCTGTTGGCTGGTGAATTTTAAACAATACAGGAACGTCTCGCATTTTAGTGAACATAAATCTTTTTTTACTAATTTTAATAGAAAACGTTTCGAGTGGGGATATATATTGCATAAAATATGTTAAAACTTTTGTTCACATTCCAGTATCTCCTGTACTAATTGACCTTTTAGCTTAAAGTTGTTATTCACGACTCTGTCCCATAGTGGTATGTCGTAAATTTTGTTTTTAAAGCTAAAATCTGGAGTTGTGTCTGCATTCTGTTTAATGGGTCCAGCCACAATGTGACATAAAAGGTATGTATGTGGTGCTGGAGGATATCTTTGGTTGGTAGTCTTCTACATTTGATGTGGTAAAGTGCTCCAAATGTTTCATTGTCGTCGGAATTAATTATTATTTATGTACGTCAATTCAATTCTAGTATTTATCTGCGCGTGATCTTATTAGCTCTTGAAAGTACGAGTTCCAAATGCAATAACCATTTGATATTCAGGGTGATGGGGAGGAGGATTTTTTTGCGGATTAACTATTTATTTTCACAGGTCTCTCTCTATGCATGCTTACTTTTTCAGCTCACTTTTGTACACTATTTCCGGCATATTTTGTTGCAGAATATCTATTTTCATCCTGTCTCACAGTATCCTATGATGTATATTTTCAGATCTCACCAGACCAGGCCAGGCCGATATTATTCAATTTCAAAATCCTCCTCCCCCCACAAAATCGAATGACGGTCGTCCCCTAAGTAAGTGAAGGACGAATATTTCTACAAGGCTGAAAATAATCTTATATACTATAGCATGCAGATGTCTACACATTGATCTTTTATATTGTGTCTTTTTATGTTGTAATGTTACACTACTGTCTCAGGTTAGGGTGAAGGTTGACGCCTGTTAAAACGTTTAAACCCGCTGTGTTTGTTTGCACCTGTCCTAAGTCAGGAACCTGATGTTCAGTGGTTGTCGTTTGTTGATGTGGTTCATAAGTGTTTCTCGTTTCTCATTTTTTATATAGATTAGACCGTTGGTTTTCCTGTTTAAATGGTTTTACACTAGTCATTTTTGGAGCCCTTTTGCTTGCTGTTCTGTGTGAGCCAAGGCTCTGTGTTGAAGGCCGTACTTTGACCTATAATGGTTTACTTTTACAAATTGTGACTTAGATGGAGAGTTGTCTCATTGGCACTCATACCACATCTTCTTATATCTATATAAAAGTAAGAAGATGTGGTATAACTGCCGATGAGACAACTCTCCACCAAAGACCAAATGATATAGAAGTTAACAACTATAGGTCACCGCACGGCCTTCTACATGCTGTTATGTGTTCTTTCTACACACTGTTCGGTGTATCCAGCAGTCATCACCGAACGGTTTGTCGATAGAGATTGCAGCTTCCGGTATGTCAGTAATCCAAGTTAGGAAAGTCAGGGTCCAATGAATGACAGCGCTCTATGTAAATAACTAGAAATGTGCCTAAAAATACCATTCAAGACTATTCAAGATCCAGATTGAAATTTGACTACTAACATCAGATCGTGGCATCCCAAAATAACCCCTCGGAGACATTCGTGCTACTGGCCTGGTCCTCTTTGCAGAAAACTGACTTAAATAGGTCATTTTGCATGTTTATGTTGGGGGTTGTGTCGTTTTTGGTGAGGCTTTCTCAATTCCACAATGGGCTTATTGTTAAACTTTCTGTTTCCTGTCTTTCACCTCTGGTTGATGTCGTAACGGACGTACATGTACTTGTCATGAGATTGTAGGATCTGTCGTTAAGACTTAATAATATGGCAGCGTTTTATATTCAGCTATTTGCCACTCTCTTTCAGTTTGTTGTACGCTCCGGTACTTTGTTGTGTGTTAGTGTGTGTGTTTAGCGTCTCATCGTTGTTTGCATCCAAGGTTTGGTCTACATGGAGCTGGTTTACTAACTTCTCTAACCAAAATGGTTGTTACTTGGTGTTAATAGGTAGACATTTCTTGGTGATGTTTGGACTCTTTTCGTGTGACCTCATAAGTCAACCGAACTTTGCACTATGGTCTCCAAATCCTGATATTAGTATTATCTAATAAATAAACGATTAATTGGTAGTAAAATTTGTTATTTGGGGTTTGTTTTTGGTGGTATATAGATCTTTGATAGTTTCTGTTTAATTCAGTATTCATAGTTTTTATGCGAGACTCGCAGAACGATTAAGACCTTAAGGTGGTACCTAACACTACAGGGAGATGACTCTATAAAATCAGCTAAACGTTTTATTTACATTATATTGTTAAGGGAATATTAAGCTTCTCAATGATCAAAATTAGTGTTTGTCAAACTGCAATATAACCAGTGTAATTTTTCTGATAAAATGGTTGGTTCAAATTTTTTGAATTTTTTATATTTTTGTCAAAGGGTCAAAGTAAACACTTTGTCAAAATTTTATGAAAATTAAACGAGCCAAATTAATTTTAGTGAAGGTGTTGGGTACCACCTTAATTATAGTATACTGTATACACATGTCTATTGTTGAAGACCGAGTATTGCCCCATATATATATTTTTTTTGCCATGTTATTTGTTTTGCTTGGTTACTGGTCGTTGCTGTCTCATTACTTGGATATTTTGTTTCTAAGATTTTCACTTACTATTGACTGCTTCAAACGAGAGGTAATCAGTCCTCCACAACGGTTATATTATCACAGCTGTATAAACAGTACAGCGTCAGTGGCGTAGGGTTGGTCTGAAATGAGGGGCAACCGTCTGAAAGTGACATAATATAAGAGTGTAAACTAAAAAAAAAAATATTTCTATAGTGTATGAGATAGTTTGTCATGTTACGGTAAGAGGTAGTCAGCGTCCTCTACATTTTCATTTTCATTTTCAATTATTATTTGTTTTGCGAAAGAGTGGGAGCCATTGGCCTCTTGTCCCGCCTCTCCCGGCTCCTATGCCAGTGACTGCGCACTTTTTGTGCAGATTCTTGTTGACTGCCAATGTAGGTGAATTTGCATGTACATGCTGTATGCTTTCAGTCTTTTGCGCATGGTGTTGAATGTTTATGCTGTATTGCCCCCTTTTTGTCACCTCCCCCCCTCCAAATTAGATTACTAGCTCAATTTAAATATAATATATAAATATATATAAAATATATGTTTATCGTCTTTCAAAACTACCTGCATTATATTACCAGATACTATAGAATCCGGAAATAAATTTTAGTTCGCATTCGATTTTTTATTATAAGATCATGACCATTTCCGATTTGAAGCTATTTTAGTTGAAAAAGATTTTTTTTATATTTATGTTGGTTTATAAGAATTCTGGAACACTAAAAAATATATATGGATGCAACTGTAGGTATTTTATTAACTTTTAACCTCATTTCGAGTCCTGTCAATTTCAGAGGCATAAACAAGTCAGAATCTAAGAAGAATTTATATTTAGAAAAAGTTATGTTCTAGTAAATCAATGTCAATGAATCATACAATTTGTGTCCTCGGACCTAATAGGATAGAAAGACTTGACCAATTCTAATAAAACTTTGCATGACCTAAGCTTAGTGAATTATAAGATAGTTGGCCAAGTTTCATGGCCATAGGATATATATTATAGAAATAATAGCCATTTTAATCATTGTTAATATTGAACTAGGGATGATTATTTTTGACGTTTAAATCGAACAATTTCAGTTATCAAGATTTGGGCCTCAAAAATTAAAATATTGCAAAAATTTGCTTTTTAAATGCCTTTTTATAACCCGGTTTTATGTATTAAAAGCTACTGAACGCTCATTTGATTTATCACATTTGTTATATTGATTCAAAAGTCAAATTTATCTGAGCCTGTGTCTGAAAATGGAGATTTTCGAATTAAGGGGTGCCTTACATAAACATACATTTTTTTAACCAATTTAAAATTTTTGAAGTTTTTTTACCATAAATTATTCTTTCATATATATTGAATGAACTTTAAATGGAAAGAAAAGTTACAAATACATGTAGCATACCACATGAGTATAAAATGATCTTAGGCCATGTAAGACTGAAAATTATTTTGGGTCAATTTAGGCCGTAGCACATATTTACATATAAAAAAGCATACAGAAGCTATAATAAATAGAAATTTGTAACTTTTTGCTCATTTCTGTGTTAAGATGTCACTATATTTGGTGTAAGGAATGATTGTAAGGTGAACATGTATTTCTGGCTTGGATTATCTGACCTTGACCTCATTTTCTTTGATCATGTTAAGTTAGGGGATACTTGTAGTAAAACTTTATATTTAGGACTATCAACATAAAATCAATGGTCAGTAAAGTAGGCAAGACATTTCAGTGTGTGCACTCTTGTTATATTTAATCGAAAATTCAAATGTGACATGTTTGTATTGTAAATAAGCAGGTACAATGTGTGTTTAATAATTGCTAAAAATGATAAAGTTCAGGTGCATAATTGGTTTATTTGATCCAATTTCTCTTCTGGTTTCTTTTCTTGGATGATTCCTGTTACTAGTGGAATTTAACAATGGCTTTTGTATTGAGTTTCACAAAGAAAGCTGTAATTTGCTATGACATTGTTTATTTATTTGTTAAGTACTATAATTTAGGAAGGAAGGACAAGGAAAAGAAACTTTTATAGAGTACTTAATCCTAGCTTGATAAGAATTTTGTGGATTATTATATCTATGTAACTTCTTGTTTTCAACATTACAGAATAAGTTTTAGAAATGTGTAGTGGTGTGCATATTTAGGTCAGAAATTAAGTTACTTCCCATGGTTCAAAATATGAGCAAGTACATATACATAAAAGAAGGTAAATTCTAGTTCTCTATGAGATGTCAACTCACCAGTGCATAAAAGTGGGTTAATTCTAGTTCTCTATGAGATGTCAACTCACCAGAACATAAAAGTAGGTTAGTTCTAGTTCACTATGAGATGTCAACTCACCAGCGACACTATGATGAAAGATTTGATATAATTTTCCTTCTCTGTGTTTGGAAGAAAAAGGCTGACATTTCAGAAAAAAATATGATTTTGTCAATATGAAAAAGTGAATTTTTACATGACTAGAGTTAATTACATGTCATTTTTTATATTCCTGAATCAACCATATAGATTCTCTTTCTGCTGCAAGTGTTTTTACAATATTTCTTGTACACTCAAGACAGTTAACTTTTAGATTTCAACATTTGACTCGAACAATCAAGAATGGAGACATATTGTAACACCAACCTATGGGAGATAATGGGCATCAATAGTGATTTTTCGTACAAAATTATATAAGAAAAACATACAACTCATGAAATCTATAGATTTTCAAGGTACATCAGAAATAAAAGACATTTTCAATTTTATATGAGATATCCGTGTACAAATGCAGGGGCGGATCCAGCAATTTTAAAAAGGGGGGGTTCCCAACCCAGGATAAAGTGGGGGTTCCAACTATATATCCCCACTCAAATGCATTGATCGTCGAAAAAAAAGGGGGGGTTCCAACCTCCGGAACCCCCCCTCTAGATCCGCCACTGAAATGTATATGGATTTCAGACAGGCAGTTTTGATATTAACTAATCATTTTAATGTACATTTTGATCCCATCATACAATCTTGATTGGAAGAGTTCCTTCTTGAAATTATAATTTCATTTAATACACAAATCATGTATATGGTTTAATACAATTGTGTGGTCAAATGGCTTCACATGCCACTTAAATGAGTTGTTTTTACAACTTTTACTTAAAATAATTGTTTTAAAGTGGCTACTTTAACAATCCTTATAGCGCTGCTGTCTGACAGTTTTACGTTTTAACTTCTAACAACATGTGAGCAATGGGACAGAAAAGATTTTTTTTGGGGGGCAAATTAACACTTACATAATGAAGAGAAACCTTTGATTTCATTGAACTAATTGAGAAGTATCCAATAAACTGATTGAAGACGAATCTCTGCCTGCTGATGTTTTGGATACAAATATGATTATTGACAATCCAATATCCACATAAAAGGGGTAGTTATAAAGTTTACTTGCCTTTGTCATGTTTGTAATGTCATTTATAAATACAGCATCCATAATATTAAATGAAAATAAAAGTTATTATTCCATCTTGGTATTATTTTAGTAGGTTTTCCCATATGAATTGGATATTGAATAAATCAGCATATTCATCTGAAGAAAATTGATATCAGTTTTTCAAAAGTCAATAAAACCACATATTAACCTCATCAAAAGACAATAATTGGTCAACACCGAGGTTGTGAGTTTGAGTCCCACTCATAGCAGGTGCATTGGACTCCAAGCTTAATTGACTATGATTGTCAGTTTTTCTATTGATGGTCGGTGGTTCTCTCTGGGCTCTCCAACTTCATCCACCAATTAAAAATGGCTGCCACGAAATAGCCAACAGTCTGCACCAAAATCATTTCCAACTACTAGTCAGAAGACCAATATTCTGACATTTTTTTATATACATGTCTAAACAAAGTTTTGCTAATACTTGCTAGTCTGAATAAAACTTTACTAGTCAGGGGCATCGGACAAGTGGCTAAAGGTGCAGACTGAGCCAACAGTGCTGAAAGTGGTGTTAAACACCAGTCAATCAATCGATCAATCTTTGTTGGTGCTTGAAAGCAGTAATGTTTTCATACATGTTGATTGTATCTGTTGTGATGATCCATGTCTCCAACTGTCTTATCATTTCTTTTCTTTCTTATTGGTATCTTTTACAGTCTCTATTTCAGGATTTGGGTAGTCAAGTTGGACAACCTTACCAACAATAGGTACAAGTTCATTCAATTGTCTCCCAGTTTCACTTATGGTCCATCTACTTTGTGATAAATCCATTCTTTTGACATGCTGACTGCACTTCTACCATTTGTCATTGTTTTGACATTATATATCCATTAAGAATTTCTGGCTCCTTTGCTGCATCTTTTGCCAACTGGTCCGATAATTGCACCCAGCTATATAAGCATGGCCTGGGATCAAAGATAGGATTGTGGGTATGCATTGTCTCAAGAGTGTTCCAAAGCTTTCCTTAATAGATATAAGAAGATGTGGTATGAGTGCCAATGAGACAACTCTCCATCCAAGTCACAATTTGTAAAAGTAAACCATTATAGGTCAAAGTACGGTCTTCAACACAGAGCCTTGGCTCACACCGAACAGCAAGCTATAAAGGGCCCCAAAATGACTAGTGTAAAACCATTCAAACAGGAAAACCAACGTTCTAATCTATATAAAAAGCGAAACGAGAAACACTTATGAACCAAACAACAACTACTGAACATCAGATTTCTTAATGTCTGTATTGTGTCAATGTAGATAGTTGATTACCAATTGAGAGTCCGGATGCCAACTCTCTCCTATCGGTTCCTGGACAACATGTTTACTTTGGAAAGTGTGTTTTGCTGTTCTTTTCTTTGAGCTTCCTAATTGATGTCAGTAACTTTGGCTGTCATTATCATTAAATCTGCACCTGCTTTGCATGTAAACTCTGGTTCCACAAGGTTAATATCCACCTTTTATTACTTTAAACATGTCGATTGATGACTTGATTTATAGCCTTATCAAACAGAGACTCCTGTTGTTCATATATACGTCTCATTATTTTTAATATACTCTTCAAGCTGGTGTTTGATTGGGTCCACTATGTTTTTTGACTGAATTTTTGCAAATTTTCAAACTGAAATTTCTTTCATTTGAAGGATGTTAGGCTGTATATTGGCCCCTACTTCCATTTTTTTCTCTACATGATGATCATGGCAGTCCTAGCCTTACTGATATGCCTTTTTCTTTGATAGATTCCATTTTTTTCACATTTTCTGTGGATGTTATCTGCCAAACGGGGCATGCATACTTATAAGTTATAACATGTATAATGGAAAGCACCTTGGTGATGTAAATTTGAAGTAAATTTGATCTTGAAATTTTCCCCACACCCTTTACCATGTTAACAAAGTTTTATTATAACATTTTTCAAAAGGAGTAGGCCCATATTTGCCCTAACTATGCCAACTATACTAAGGTACAGGATGTATAGTACATAAAAATTAATTTCACATCTGAGGAGCTACCATGGCCAAATTTGTATATTTGGTAAAATTTCTTGCTTTAAATAATTTTTTTTACAAATTTACGTGTGCATTGATAGGAAACATTGTCTAACCATGCTAACTGGGTATTTTGAATGTATCTGTATCTGTGAAAATAAGTGGTATTTCCCGAAAAGCTTGGTATATAAACAACGGGAATGAGAGCGTATGTAGTTACTGAATTTTGAGGGCCGATCTGAAGGCCTCAAGGCTTTTAGCTGCTACTTGGTGTTCTTCCAGGTGGTTCACTCAATAATAGTTCTCGAAAAAAATGATTGTTTGTAAATTTCACTGTATGTGTCAATAGTTTTATAGCACTTTGAATTGATTGTCTGTTTATTCTGAACTGGATTGATCACTATATAGTCTTGTAATTTAACTGTTGATCTAATTCTTCTTTTGTTTTTGATTTCGGTGAGAAAGTGTGATGGATCAACCACTGGAACCAGCCCCCTCAGCCATTTTGTAGAGGAACTTCAGTCTTAGCTCTTTCCTCCGTTCCTGGAGTGTCTGGATATCTAGATTTTCCAGTAATCGTAGGAAAGTCCTTCTTCTCTTGAGTAATAATTTCTGCTAATGAAACGGGCACTTCGTTGTATTCGTTCAATTTTTTCCATGTCACCTTTCATATAAGGATCCCAAATTACCGCTCCATGCTCGAGTGTTGATCTCACAAGTGAGATGTAGGCATTTTCCTGCAAGATGAAGAACAGTTGTGCAATTTTCACGGAGAAAGCCTAATGTTGAACTAGCTTTGTTGCAGATATTATTAATGTGGGTGTGCCATTTTAAATCTTCTGAAATCATTATTCCAAGGTACAGGATGTTTGGTACTGCTTGGAGTATGCTTGGAGTATGTGCTTGTCCAGTCTGTAAAAGTTCCTAAGATAATCTGTTCTTTATGCTGAGTATGTAGCATTTTTATAACTTGTGTGTAAGTGTATGGATCTTTCTGAAATTGTACTACAAGGTTTCATATCACAAAGGGAAAGCTGGAATTGAGTTTGGGGTAATTGCCTGAAACGTTTAGGAATTAGGGGCCAAAAGGGCAAAAATAAGCTGCCACGAAATAGCCAACAGTCTGCACCAAAATCATTTCCAACTACTAGTCAGAAGACCAATATTCTGACATTTTTATATACATGTCTAAACAAAGTTTTGCTAATACTTGCTAGTCTGAATAAAACTTTACTAGTCAGGGGCATCGGACAAGTGGCTAAAGGTGCAGACTGAGCCAACAGTGCTGAAAGTGGTGTTAAACACCAGTCAATCAATCGATCAATCTTTGTTGGTGCTTGAAAGCAGTAATGTTTTCATACATGTTGATTGTATCTGTTGTGATGATCCATGTCTCCAACTGTCTTATCATTTCTTTTCTTTCTTATTGGTATCTTTTTACAGTCTCTATTTCAGGATTTGGGTAGTCAAGTTGGACAACCTTACCAACAATAGGTACAAGTTCATTCAATTGTCTCCCAGTTTCACTTATGGTCCATCTACTTTGTGATAAATCCATTCTTTTGACATGCTGACTGCACTTCTACCATTTGTCATTGTTTTGACATTATATATCCATTAAGAATTTCTGGCTCCTTTGCTGCATCTTTGCCAACTGGTCCGATAATTGCACCCAGCTATATAAGCATGGCCTGGGATCAAAGATAGGATTGTGGGTATGCATTGTCTCAAGAGTGTTCCAAAGCTTTCCTTAATAGATATAAGAAGATGTGGTATGAGTGCCAATGAGACAACTCTCCATCCAAGTCACAATTTGTAAAAGTAAACCATTATAGGTCAAAGTACGGTCTTCAACACAGAGCCTTGGCTCACACCGAACAGCAAGCTATAAAGGGCCCCAAAAATGACTAGTGTAAAACCATTCAAACAGGAAAACCAACGTTCTAATCTATATAAAAAACGAGAAACGAGAAACACTTATGAACCAAACAACAACTACTGAACATCAGATTTCTTAATGTCTGTATTGTGTCAATGTAGATAGTTGATTACCAATTGAGAGTCCGGATGCCAACTCTCTCCTATCGGTTCCTGGACAACATGTTTACTTTGGAAAGTGTGTTTTGCTGTTCTTTTCTTTGAGCTTCCTAATTGATGTCAGTAACTTTGGCTGTCATTATCATTAAATCTGCACCTGCTTTGCATGTAAACTCTGGTTCCACAAGGTTAATATCCACCTTTTATTACTTTAAACATGTCGATTGATGACTTGATTTATAGCCTTATCAAACAGAGACTCCTGTTGTTCATATATACGTCTCATTATTTTTAATATACTCTTCAAGCTGGTGTTTGATTGGGTCCACTATGTTTTTGACTGAATTTTGCAAATTTTCAAACTGAAATTTCTTTCATTTGAAGGATGTTAGGCTGTATATTGGCCCCTACTTCCATTTTTTCTCTACATGATGATCATGGCAGTCCTAGCCTTACTGATATGCCTTTTCTTTGATAGATTCCATTTTTTCACATTTTCTGTGGATGTTATCTGCCAAACGGGCATGCATACTTATAAGTTATAACATGTATAATGGAAAGCACCTTGGTGATGTAAATTTGAAGTAAATTTGATCTTGAAATTTTCCCCACACCCTTTACCATGTTAACAAAGTTTTATTATAACATTTTTCAAAAGGAGTAGGCCCATATTTGCCCTAACTATGCCAACTATACTAAGGTACAGGATGTATAGTACATAAAATTAATTTCACATCTGAGGAGCTACCATGGCCAAATTTGTATATTTGGTAAAATTTCTTGCTTTAAATAATTTTTTACAAATTTACGTGTGCATTGATAGGAAACATTGTCTAACCATGCTAACTGGATATAAAGTGGTATTTCCGAAAAGCTTGGTATATAAACAATGGGAATGAGAGCGTATGTAGTTACTGAATTTTGAGGGCCGATCTGAAGGCCTCAAGGCTTTAGCTGCTACTTGGTGTTCTTCCAGGTGGTTCACTCAATAATAGTTCTCGAAAAAATGATTGTTTGTAAATTTCACTGTATGTGTCAATAGTTTTATAGCACTTTGAATTGATTGTCTGTTTATTCTGAACTGGATTGATCACTATATAGTCTTGTAATTTAACTGTTGATCTAATTCTTCTTTTGTTTTGATTTCGGTGAGAAAGTGTGATGGATCAACCACTGGAACCAGCCCCCTCAGCCATTTTGTAGAGGAACTTCAGTCTTAGCTCTTTCCTCCGTTCCTGGAGTGTCTGGATATCTAGATTTTCCAGTAATCGTAGGAAAGTCCCTTCTTCTCTTGAGTAATAATTTCTGCTAATGAAACGGGCACTTCGTTGTATTCGTTCAATTTTTTTCCATGTCACCTTTCATATAAGGATCCCAAATTACCGTTCCATGCTCGAGTGTTGATCTCACAAGTGAGATGTAGGCATTTTTCCTGCAAGATGAAGAACAGTTGTGCAATTTTCTACGGAGAAAGCCTAATGTTGAACTAGCTTTGTTGCAGATATTATTAATGTGGGTGTGCCATTTTAAATCTTCTGAAATCATTATTCCAAGGTACAGGATGTTTGGTACTGCTTGGAGTATGTGCTTGTCCAGTCTGTAAAAGTTCCTAGGATAATCTGTTCTTTATGCTGAGTATGTAGCATTTTATAACTTGTGTGTAAGTGTATGGATCTTTCTGAAATTGTACTACAAGGTTTCATATCACAAAGGAAAGCTGGAATTGAGTTTGGGGTAATTGCCTGAAACGTTTAGGAATTAGGGGCCAAAAGGGGCCAAAATAAGCATTTTCTAGTTTCCAGACAATAACTTGTGTTCAAGTGTATGGATCTCTCTGAAATTGTACTGCAAGGTACCATACCTCAAAGGAAGGCTGGGATTGAGTTTGGGGTGATGAATCATAAGGGGTTCAAAAATTTTGGGGGTTTCTTGTTTTTCCTTTTTTTCTTTAAAATTTTCCATTTTAAGTTGGTTATTTCTGATTTATATTTAAAAGCAAATAATAATGATATGGCAGGAGATACACACCTTACAGGATGTGTAAATTAATATATTAAGTATTGTGCAATAGCAAGAAATTTTCAATTGCACAGTATTGCGCAATAGCAAGAAATCTTCAATTGCACAGTATTGCGCAATAGCAATATCCAATAGCATAATATTGCGCAATAGCAAGAAATTGTCAATTGTACAGTATTGCGCAATAGCAAGAAATATTCAATTGCACAGTATTGCGCAATTGCAAGAATATTCAATTGCACAGTATTGTGCAAAAGAAGATACTTTGTATAAATTGCTTATTTCTTGACCAATTTCAATGGGGTTTTATTCTTGAACTCTTGGGGTTCTTTAATATGCTGAATCTAATCGTGTATTCAGTTTTTGGATTTTGGGCCCCGTTTTAAATTGATCCACATTGAGGTCCAAAGGGTCCAAAATTAAACTTTGTTTGATTTCATCAAAATTGAATTATTGGGGTTCTTTGATATGCCGAATCTAACCGTGTATTTATATTCTTAATTATTGGTCCCGTTTTCAAATTGGTCTACATTAAGGTCCAAAGGGTCCAAAATTAAACTTAGTTTGATTTTAACAAAATTGAATTCTTAGGGTTCTTTGATATGCTGAATCTAAACATGTATTTAGATTTTTGATTATGGGCCCAGTTTTCAAGTTGGTCCAAATCGGGTCCAAAATTAAACTTTGTTTGATTTCAACAAAATTGAATATGTGGGGTTCTTTGA
The DNA here is from genome assembly GCA_017311375.1 of Mytilus coruscus. NCBI lineage: Eukaryota > Metazoa > Mollusca > Bivalvia > Mytilida > Mytilidae > Mytilus > Mytilus coruscus. The sequence goes on along the minus strand of CM029595.1, from coordinate 83,598,355 downwards.
TATGCTGAATCTAACCATGTATTTAGATTTTTGATTTTGGGCCCCATTATCAATTTTTTCCACATTGAGGTCAAAAGGGTCCAAAATTAAACTTTGTTTGATTTCATCAAAATTGAATTATTGGGGTTCTTTGATATGCCGAATCTAACCGTGTATTTAGATTCTTAATTTTTGGTCCCGTTTTCAAATTGGTCTACATTAAGGTCCAAAGGGTCCAAAATTAAACTTAGTTTAATTTTAACAAAAATTGAATTCTTAGGGTTCTTTGATATGCTGAATCTAAACATGTATTTAGATTTTTGATTATGGGCCCAGTTTTCAAGTTGGTCCAAATCGGGTCCAAAATTAAACTTTGTTTGATTTCAACAAAATTGAATATATGGGGTTCTTTGATATGCTGAATCTAACCATGTATTTAGATTTTTGATTTTGGGCCCGTTATCAACTTTGTCCACATTGAGGTCAAAAGGGTCCAAAATGAAACTTTGTTTGATTTCATCAAAAATTGAACTCTTGGGGTTCTTTGATATGCTGAATCTAACCATGTATTTCATGTATTTAGATTTTGGATATTAGACCATAATAGGTGAATGTCCAATTTAAAATTTTTAAGTTCTTAGACCACATTCATTCTGTGTCAGAAACCTATGCTGTGTCAAATATTTAATCACAATCCAAATTCAGAGCTGTATCAAGCTTGAATGTTGTGTCCATACTTGCCCCAACTATTCAGGGTTCGACCTCTGCGGTCGTATCAAGCTGCGCCCTGCGGAGCATTTTATTTGGCATTGAAGCACATGCCCCACTTCGTTGCCCATGTTTCTAGATGTTTGAGGTCTTCTTGGAGTTTCAGGTGGTCTTCCATTGATCTTATTGGCGGACACTATAACTTTGAGGTCTTCTTGGAGTTTCAGGTGGTCTTCCATTGATCTTATTGGCGGACACAATAACTTTGAGGTCTTCTTGGAGTTTCAGGTGGTCTTCCATTGATCTTATTGGCAGAAACAATAAACAATCATCAGCAAAAAGGCATACTTGCGATTCAACTGTGTCAGGTAGGTCGTTGATGTGACATAGAAAAAACAACGGTCCGAGCACTGTCCCTTGGGGTACCCCAGAGAGGACAGGTTCTTCACGTGAGGCTTATCCCTTGACTACCATTCTCATGTGCCTATCACACAAAATTGATCGCGACCAGTCTAGCAGTGACCCTCTAATGCCATAGTTTTCCAGTTTGTGCAGCAGCCTTCATGTGGAACTGTGTCAAAGGTTTTACTAAAGTCTAATATGACAATGTCTTATTTTAAGGTTCTTGTCATAGTTCTGTGCTAGGTTGTCGATGGTGATGGCAAGAGTTTCGCATGCGTATCCACTTCGAAATCCATGGTTTAATGATATGAGGTAAGAACTTCATTTTGTTCAAGATGTTGCAGGAAGTGGTGACAGATGATGTGTTCTAAGACTTTGGAAAGCACAGATGTTGGGGAAACGTATCTATAGTTTTCAGCTAGGTGTCCATCCCTTTTTGTAAACAGGCGAGACATTTGCATTACGCCAATCTTTTGTAAAAAAAACTACAATGTTTTCTACAAGAGCTGTTGAGGATGGGTACTGTGAAGGGTTTTAAACACTTAGCCACATACTTGAGAGGTAAAAGAAATGGTTTCTATATCCATCACAGAAATGTTATCTTCTATTTGATTCTTTAAAATGTCCTCTGTAAACAAATAATACTTACTCAAACTTAATATCTTATACATTGCTGTACCAAGTTTTTGAAAATGCAGAAAATACATGTAATTTGAAATGCTGTGTTTATTAAGTAAAACCTTTAATATGCTAAACATGATTTAGGAAAGCTTAGTTAGACCTTTTTATATGCCCGTTTACGGGACGTATTATGGTATACCGTCCGTCCGTCTGTCCATCGTCAACATGTCGGACATTAACTAAAAATAGGTTAACCAATTTGCATAAAACTTTGGTGAATTGTTTATATCTATTGACGTGAGCTCCCTTTGGTTTTTATAAAATTTAGATTTTACGTTTCCGAGTTATGGGGTTTTATTCATTAAAAAAAGGGGGATTTTCCAGTTTTCAGACAATAAGTCAAGAAGGCTTTCACCAACTTTCAAGAAAAATTTGGTGAATTGTTTATATCTATTGACATGAGCTCCCTTTCGATTTTTATAAATTTTAGATGTTACGTTTCCGAGTTACAGGGTTTTATTCATAAAAATTCGGACAAAAACTCAAAAATGCTTTCAGCAATTCTTATGAAACTTTGGTGAATTGTTTGTATGTATTGATGTAAGCTACCTTTAGAATTTTATAAATTTTACATTTTACATTTCTGAGTTATGAGGTTTTATTCATTAAAAAAAGGGGTGATTTTCCAGTTTTCAAAATAACTCAAAAATGCTGTCACCAATTCTCATGAAACTTTGGTGAATTGTTTATATCTATTGATGTAAATTCCTTTTATTTTCATAAATTTCTAATATGACATTGAGAATTAATTGAACTTTATTTGTTTATAGTCTGACAACAGATTTACTAAGTATTGCCCTACAGCAAGAAATCTTTAATTGAATATAAGTTCAATTCATATAACCAATTTCAAGTTCTTTGACTACATTTATTCAGAAACCTATAATATGTCAAATATTTAATAACAATCCAAATTCAGACCTAGATCAAGCTTGAATATTGTGTCCATTTTTGTGCCAACTGTTCAGGGTTGGAACTCTGTGGGCGTATCTAGCTGTGCTCAGCAAAGCAGTTTATTATAAATTTGTTACTTATGTACATGCATATATTTGTACTTTTAGAGTCAAGAGGCACACTTAAAGAAAAAACTACAATGTTTTCTACAAGAGCTGTTGAGGATGGGTACTGTGAAGGGTTTTAAACACTTAGCCACATACTTGAGAGGGAAAGAAGAAATGGTTATAAGCATTGTCAATGAACCACAGGTACATATAACAATTTAGACACTTATATCAATGTTTTTTGTCACATGTATTACATGTTTAAGGAATTTGGTGTTGATGTTAGAACTCCTTTGATCTATGTTTAATTTTTTTACAATTTGGTCATAGTCTAGCCAAATTGTAAATACAATAAAGTAAAAAACATGATAAAGTACAGCCTGGGACATACTCTATTAAATGGCCATGGTAGCCATAAAATATATGTCCACCATGATGGTCCTCTATATACATCATTAGACCACCTGTAGCTTGATTATTAAACAAAGTTTTTATAAGTAGTGTTTACTCATTCTGAATTTTGTTAAGTTTTTTTGGAATACAAAATTTTGTGATTAAGCTAGAATTTCCTATTTAAGATTATGTCTAGGATTTTATATAAATGAATTTTGTTGCTCTCATTCAGATCCTTTATTCTGCTCTATTTTGATGATATAGAAAATTCATAGCAGTAAATTTTAATTAAGCACTTTTTAAAAAATTTTATTATTTGCACATATAACTAAATCTGGATAAAGTCACAGAAATGAAGGTCACAGGATATAAAGTCACAATGATAAAATAAAAATGTTTAACTTTTAAACTTTTATATATTTACCAAACTTTTATACATCTTGCATTGGCACCTTGAAGCATATTTACAACTCTAAACATGCCACATTGACAAATTGGTTTTATTTATGGATTATTTGATAATAAATAAATTTTTATAACAAATTTTGTGAATAGAATTAATTTCAGACATATTAGATTTCTTATATTTATGATATTGATATATCAGTTTATATTATTTATCTTTTGTGCAGTTTATCATGTTTATTTCTACCCTTTTATCTATCTTAACATAACTTTGTCTGCCACCATAGTGAGATATCTTTTAAGTTTTTATCAAAATTAAGTCCATGTTAAAAGTATATGCATAGATATCAGGTGAGAGATGCATTCTCCTTGAAGCATGTAGTTAGACTTTCCCATAAAAAAGCTCGGATAAGCTTCTGGTTTTGACCCCCCAAAGGTGACTGGGGAATAGAAATATGGTCACTTAGGTCTTCTTCCAACCAGCAGTGGGTAGTCAGTTTGGCTGTGCTGGATGTACAAGTACACAGCCACGTCCGGTCAGAATGAGGACGTTAAATCAGATGCCTCTTGTAAAGAGAGTACCATGCTATCTGGCTTTTTGCATCAATCTCATATTTTAATTTTCATTTGCTATAATCATTAATCTGATTATTTTGATGAATTTTTTTTAATTGGTGTGTTTATTATTTTGAAAATTTAGTCTGAGGTGCCAAACAGCCAAATCAACAAAAATATTCCAATTTACAGTGTGTTGTTTTTATTTGAATGCTGTTATGAAGTTTTGTAATTTTGAATATATATCCTGTGTAATAGTGATTCACTAAACACCAGCTGCTAAGCTGGCAGCAAGAGTGATTTTTATCAATCACCTTATTCGTACTGTACATGTATTTATACAAATCAGGCATAGGTTTCATTGATCCCCGACTAGTTAAACCTATGATTCAATTATAATTACACAATCCCAGAACACTTTATTGTTACATTGGAATGATGTTTATTGTACAAAATGCATGGACCTTCTTGGGATATAGGATTTTGAGTTTTTATATGACCGCAAAAAAATTTTGCGGTCGATATTGGGATATAGGATTTTGAGTTTTGAATGGATCTATATGAAATTTTACTAGTTCTATTCTTATTTGTTGCAGATGTACAGCATATTCAATTGTCTGTTTCATTCACATCTGTTGCAGATTTGCAGCAAACAATAATATGTCAGAATTTCTACTATAAATGTCAGATTTCTGATCCAGTAATTGAGCAGTCTCTTGAGGTTTGAAAAATTACTTTTTCACTGTTCATATCAAGTTACCCAATTTAGTAAATGAAAATGACAAGAGATTACACAAATGACTTTTTATACAACCGCAAAAAATTTTTGTGGTCATATATTGGTATGACGTTGGTGTCGTCTTCGTCCTAAGACACATTGGTTTTCGCACAATAACTTTAGTTTAAGTGAATGGATCTCTATGAAATTTTACCATAAGGTTCAATACCACAAAAGGAAGGTTGGGATTGATTTTGAGGGTTATGGTACCAACAGTTGGGTCAATATCCTAATGTGCCTCAATTGAGGAACACAAAAGTTGTGTGTAAACAAAAATCTCTGTGTAGTGATATTGGACATGTTTCAATTTTTAACAAGTGACTGAGCTTAACCATTTGTGTTGATCTAGAAAGTAGAGGACCATAGAATAAATATATAAAAACTATGTTATTAAATGTATTCAAAGTATTAAATTTTCAAAGAAATTATTGTGTGAAAAAGGATTTTTACCATGAAGAGCCGCATCACGAAAGGATTTTCAGGGTATGCTAATTTACGGAAAATGAATCACACTTCGTGCCTCAAAATTTAACCACATATGTGGAAATGTCTCAGCTTGAAACGAGCCATCATACATATCCAAGTTTACGATATGGACTGAGTTAGAGAAGAAAACGTTACCATTACCGCCTATGTAGAAACAATTGCATATTGCCCCAGTTAAGGAATTAGGGGCCAAAATAAGCATTTTGTAACTTCCAGACAATAACTTGTGTATTAGTGTATGGATCTCTCTGACATTGTACCACAAGGTTCCATATCACAAAGGAATGCTGGGATTGATTTTGGGGTAATAGCCTCAAAATTTTAGGAATTAGGGCCAAAAGTTTTTCTAGTTTCATGACGATAAACTTGTGTGTCAGTGTATTGATCTTTCTGAAATTGTACTACAAGGTTCCATATCACATAGGAAAGCTGGAATTGAGTTTGGGGTAATTGCCAAAATGTTTAGGAATAAGGGGCCAAAATAAGCATTTTCTAGTTTCCAGACAATAACTTTTGTTCAAGTGTATGGATCTCTCTGACATTGTACTGCAAGGTACATGTACCATACCACAAAGGGAAGGCTGGGATTCATTTTGGGGTAATTGCCTCAAAATTTTAGGAATTAGGGGCCAAAGAGGGCCAAAAACAAGAATTTTTCTAGTTTCAGGACAATAACTTGTGTGTAAGTGTATGGATCTTTATGAAATTGTACTACAAGGTTCCATATCACAAAGCAAAAGCTGGGTTTGATTTTGGGGTAATTGCCCTAAATGTTTGGGAATTTGGGGCCAAAAAACAAGCATTTTCTAGTTTCCAGACAATAACTTGTGTTCAAGTGTATGGATCTCTCTGAAATTGTACTGCAAGGTACCATACCACAAAGGAAGGCTGGGATTGAGTTTGGGGTGATGAATCATAAGGGGTTCAAAAATTTGGGATGGGGGATTTTTTCCCCTTTTTTTCCTTTTTTTCTTTTTTGGTTATTCAGTTCCAGGGGGGTCCAAAATTTTCCATTTTAAGTTGGTTATTTCTGATTTATATATAAATGCTATCAAATTGGTTCATATTGAGGTCACAAGAGTAGAAAATTAAACTTTGTTTGATTTCATCAAAAATTAAATTATTGGGGTTCTTTGATATGCCAAATCTAACCAACCATGTATTTAGATTTTTAATTTTGGGTCCCGTTTTTAAATTGGTCTACATTAAGGTCCAAAGGGTCCAAAATTAAATTTTGAACAAAATTGAATTCTTGGGGTTCTTTGAGATGCTGAATCTAAACATGTGTTTAGATTTTTGATTATGGGCCCAGTTTTCAAGTTGGTCCAAATTAGGGTTCAAAATTAAACTTTGTTTGATTTCAACAAAATTGAATATATGGGGTTCTTTGATATGCTGAATCTAACCATGTATTTAGATTTTTGATTTTTGGGCCCGTTATCAAATTGGTCCACATTGAGGTCAAAAGGGTCCAAAATTAAACTTTGTTTGATTTCATCAAAATTGAATTTTTGGATTCTTTGATATGCTGAATCTAACCATTTATTTAGATTTTGGATATTGGACCATAATAGGTAAATTAAAAATTTTAAGTTCTTAGACCACATTCATTCTGTGTCAGAAACCTATGCTGTGTCAAATATTTAATCACAATCCAAATTCAGGTCTGTATCAAGTGACTTGCCCCAACTGTTCAGGGTTCGACCTCTGCGGTTGTATCAAGCTGTGCCCAGCGGAGCATTTTATTGTATTATATATTTAAATATTCAATTAAGTAAAAAATGACATGTTTTTTTTTTTTTTATATATTATACTGTATGTACATCTAAATATAGGATGAATAAATATGAAGTAAATTTAATATTTAACCAATTGCAAACTGCTCAAGATTTACAATGATTTATGTTTATATATATTATTTCTTCTCATGAGTACATATTTGATGTTCGAGAGAGTAAAGCATTGTAAAGTTGGCCTAAATATGTGTAAGAATGTTTGTTTCGGTAAGCGGACAGAAAGTCACAAATTTCATAGGACAAAAAGTCATAAATAATTTATTGACAATTGTTTGAATATAAGAGAAAGATCTTGAAATATTTACTTTTTATTACATATATTCTTTTTACAGTTTAGGAAATTGTTCATTAGCCTTGATAAATAAAGATTTATTAAACCATCGAGATGACCTCTGAAGACTGCAGACGGTCACATAACCCGATATAAACATAAACATAAATATAAATAGATAGAGACCTCGTGCAATTGGACTTTTCTAGGTCTGTTTGATTTTCATGTTATAGGTTAAAAAAATAATTTAATCATCGTTTTTACGTGTATAAGAATGATTTTTTGTGGATCAAATCAGTCAATGAAATGGTTCACCTTTGTTTCACTTTCAATGTTGACATTCTTTTCCTTTTAATGGCTGAACACGACTAATACATGCGTAACCAATTTCTAGCTAATGGGTTAAATTGAAGGTCACATGAATACGGATTCAATGAAGTCGAATTATTCACTTGCAAGGGAATAATTCATCAGCCATGTTTCTTTGCTTATTTTGACAAAATTGAACCAAATTGGCTGCTAAAAGGGAATTATTGTTTCACTTTTATTACTGATTGAACAAAAAAAATCATGTTCTAATTTTTTTCATATCTCTAAGCTAATGCCCCTTTAACAATTATTTGATCATTATGGATATTTTTCAATAAATTTTGTTTACAAAGTTTGTTTATATTTACAATAGTTCAAGAAAAATACAAAAATGTTTTTTTTTTTAAATAAGTGTTTTCTTATTCAAAGAAAATAATCTCAAAAACTGAATTGTGACTTTCTGTCCTACATTCGTTTGTTTCCTAAGAGATTGTGTTGCAACTTGGCTGTTTGACAAATGTTTTAAATTTTAAGTCATTAGGCTCAAATAACATAAATGAAATGTCAATGTTTTAATATTTTTATTATAACCAAATGGTCAAAATGGTCAAAATAACTGGTAATTTAGATTTTAGGTTTAAAAATTTCCAGTTGTTATTGAGCATTGCTTGCCATTATGATTTTGAATGCAACATCACTTCAATGGAAAGTTGTTTGGCTAGGTTTTAGCAATTTTCATTTTTTTTTAGTCACTTGTATCTTTAGCAATCAACACCAGTCTATGAATGTTTACAATCTTCATTTTCCATGCATGGTCCTTTGTTTCTAGGACTTTAAAAATATTTAAAAGAATTATTTTTTTGGAATGTCTATCTGCACAAAAACGTTTTCTTTACTACAATTTTTATAGCACTTTAAGAGTATTAATTATCAAGTGTACATCCAGAGACAATGCTTTTTTTATTGTCGCGCCTTTGCAATGAACTAGTCACAAAATGTGAGACATAAGAATAACTATAATCTGGCAGAGGCCTAAACTATTTGTTAAAAGCTTTATATATTTCAGAGGTTGGCTATAATGTCGGTGGCATCATTTTCATTGTTTAGGTACTGAGTAAAACAATGTTTATTTTTTGGAATGTGAATTTCTCACTTATTATAAGTAATAGGATAACTATCTTTGGTATATGGGTTCCTTGCAAGGTTTACATGTCTGTCAAACAGTGGTCACCTGACCTCGACCTAATTTATAGGATCAGTACTAGTTATCAAGGTTAATGTTGCATGATTATTTCCGTTTCTCAGATACTATAAGCAGTAGATCAACTATCTTTGGTGTATGGAATCATTGTTAGGTGTACATGTCTGTCATCTGTTCTTGACCTCATTTTCATGGTTCATGAGTCAATGTTAAGTTTCTAAAGTTTGGTCCTATTCTAAGATATTACATGTATAACATGTAGTATAAGAAAGGTCAACTATATTTGGTGTATGGAATCATTGTAAGGTTTATGATGTCTGTCTGAAGGTTTCATTTGATGTTGTCCTCATTATTATTATTCAATATTTGATTTGATAATGTTTGTGAGTTTTCTGTGAATTTTAGATGCTAATCAACATGATCAACAAAGACAATTAAGATTGGAGTCCAGCACTCCTGCCACATGTGGGATTCAAACTCATAACCTAATTGTTGACAGGCTAGCTGATACAGTAGTTCGACTACTTAGACCAATTGGCCACAGAGGCCCCTGTTTTCAATTTTAAGTTCATAATGTAAAATGAAAGCAATTTTAAAACCCTCTCAGTGCTCACAGTCAAGAAATTTGATTTTACCTTTCAGACTCAACACCGTGTTTATAACACAGATTCTCGGAGAAATAGTGTGATGGAGGATCAAGTTGCAGATCCAAGTAAAAGTTTTACCTCTCAACAACTACCTTACGACAAGTAAGATTTTATTGTTCATTGTTGCAATCAGTTTCAGAATCTAAAGGACTATAGGTGAACTCATTGTTTTCTGACTCCAAAATGAAATAACTTTGTGTCATAAGTTGTATTTCCATTGTTTATGATGTTTTCAACCAATCATAATATTTTGGTGTACCTGTTTAAAAATATTACCCAGAATGCATTAGATTCTGAAATGGTGAATTGTAATCCTTCATTTCGTGACATTGTGTGTGTATGTCTTAAGTTTGCTGTTTACTAGAAGTATATAAAAAAAGCAACCCATCATTTATATGATTTGCCTATGTAATTTTTTCTCACAAAATTGGTCAGTTTTCTAAACAACTTGGTTTTGGCTATTATACTGTGAAATGAAATACAGAATATAGTTGATAACAGTTAAGGAAGGACAGTAAAAAAATAGGTCAAAAGAAAAATGTATTGTGTTTAAGGGACTCAACAAACTGTTTTCTTTTGAAATAAACAACTCTGTCCGGTTACAACATATTTTGTCACAGAAAGCTCGACATAGGGATAGTGATCCAATGGCGGCAGCCACAGTGGCGTAAACTAACTACTTAAAAGCTTAATATTTCAGAAGGTAGAAGACGTGGATGCTTCATACTATGTATATAGATGCCTTGTATTATGAAGTTTCCATCTGTCATACATCCTTTGCCCTTGACCTCATTTTCATGGTTCAGTGACTACTTGAAAAAAAGTTAAGATTTTTTGTATTTTTTGTAATGTTAATTTCTCTCTTGTTATGAGTAATAGAATAACTATATTTGGTATGTGCATACCTTGCACAGTCTTCATGCCTGTCAGACAGTTTTCACTTGACCTAGACCTCATTTCATGGATCAGTGAACAAGGTTAAGTTTTCGTGGTCAAGTCCATATCTCAGATACTATAAGCAATAGATCTACTATATTTTGTGTATGGAATGATTGTAAGGTGTACATGTCCAACTGGCTGGTGTCATCTCACCTTGACTTCATTTTCATGGTTCAGTGGTAAAAGTTAAGTTTTTGTGTTTTGGTCTATTTTTCTAATACTGTATGCAATAGATCAGCTATATTTGGTGTATGGAAATATTTTATGATGTACATGTCAGTCTGGCAGGTTTTATTTGACCTTGACCTCATTTTCACGGTTCATTGCTCAATGTTAAGTTTTTGTGTTTTGGTCTGTTTTTCTTGAACTATAAGCAATAGGTCAACTATGTTTGGTGTATAGAATGATTGTAATGTTTATATGTCTGTCTGGCAGGTATCATCTGACCTTGACCTCATTTTCATGGTTCATTGGTCATTGATAAGTTTTCTAGGTTAAGTTTGTTTCTTAGATACTATATTTGATACGTCAACTATATTTGATCCATGGAATGATTGTAAAGTGTACATGTCTGTCTGGCAGGGTTCATCTGACCTTGACCTCATATTCATGGTTCATTGGTCAAGATAAAGTTTTCATGGTTTGGTCTGTTTCTTGTATACTATAACCAATAGGTCCATTCATTTTATCGACCGCAAAAAATTTTGCGATCGTATATTATAACGATGGCGTCATCGTCGTCCGAAGACACATTGGTTTTCACACTCTAACTTTAGTTTAAGTGAATGGATCTCTATGAAATTTTACCACAAGGTTCAATACCACAAAAGGAAGGTTGGGATTGATTTTGGGGTTATGGTACCAACAGTTAAGGAATTAAGGCCAAAAGGGGCCAAAATAAGCATTTTGTAACTTCCAGACAATAACTTGTGTGTTAGTGTATGGATCTCTCTGACATTGTGCCACAAGGTTCCATATCACAAAGGGAATGCTGGGATTGATTTTGGGGTAATTGCCTCCAAATTTTAGGAATTAGGGGCAAAAAGGGCAAAAACAAGTATTTTCTAGTTTCGTGACAATAACTTGTGTGTAAGTGTATGGATCTTTCTGAAATTGTACTACAAGGTTCCATATCACAAAGGAAAGCTGGAATTGAGTTTGATGGTAATTGCCCAAAACGTTAAGGAATTAGGGGCCAAAAAGGGGCCAAAAATAAGCATTTTCCTAGTTTCCAGACAATAACTTGTGTTCAAGTGTATGGATCTCTCTGAAATTGTACTGCAAGGTACCATACCACAAAGGGAAGGCTGGGATTGATTTTGGGGTAATTGCCTCAAAATTTTAGGAATTAGGGCAAAAAGAAGCATTTTTCTAATTTCAGGACAATAAATTGTGTGTAAGTGTATGGATCTTTATGAAATTGTACTACGAGGTTCCATATCACAAAGGGAAAGCTGGGTTTGAGTTTGGGGTAATTGCCCTAAACGTTTAGGAATTTAGGGCCAAAAGGCCAAAAACAAGCATTTTCTAGTTTCCAGACAATAAATTGTGTTCAAGTGTACAGATCTCTCTGAAATTGTACTGCAAGGTACCATACCACAAAGGAAGGCTTGGATTGAGTTTGGGGTGATGAATCATAAGGGGTTCAAAAATTTGAGGGGGATTTTTTAAGTTTTTTCTTTAAAATTTTCCATTTTAAATTGATTATTTCTGATTTATATATAAAAGCAAATAATAATGATATGGTTTGAATAGGTAAATGAAAATTTTTCAGTTCTTAGACCACATTCATTCTGTGTCAGAAACCTATGCTGTGTCAAATATTTAATCACAATCCAAATTCAGTGCTGTATCAAGCTTGAATGTTGTGTCCATACTTGCACCAACTGTTCAGGGTTCGACCTCTGCGGTCATATCAAGCTGTGCCCAGCGGAGCATTTTATTTAGTTACCGGTAGGTCAACTATATTCAATGTATGGAATGATTGTAAGGTGTACATGTGTTTTTGGCTTGGTTTATCTGACCTTGACCTCATTTTCTTGGATCATGATAAGTTAATGTGATACTTGTAGTAAAACTTTATATTTGGGGCTATCAACATAAAATTATCAATGGTAGTAAAGCAGGCGAGACATTTCAGCGTGTGCACTCTTGTTTATTTGTTTTTGTCCATTACAACTCAACCAACTTCAGTCTTTTTTATTCAAATTTTTATTAGCATTATTGTTGATACACATCTCCATTGGGTGTGTCCAATGTATTGTTTGGTCATTATCTGACAAGGTAAAATAACTGTCTTCAGACAATCATAACTTTTGATCCACTTGATGTATATCAGTGATACTTGGCATGAGTGTTACTCATCATAAGATGTTAAGAAAACCTTTATCATTAAAATCTTGTAAGGTATTCATGTAATAACAAGTAAACAGCTTGATGGAAGATTTTTGTTCTCAGTAATACTTGTATTAAGAATCTTTGGTATTATGATCATTGTCAAAAGCTGTGTGTGTGAGGAATAAATTTGTGAAAATCCACTATCATATTGCTTCAAATCATATCAGAGCTATTGAAATCTGTGTATGGTCTGTTGTACTTTGTTACTGATACAACATTTTTTCATTTGAGTACTTTATATATTACGCCAGATTTCCACTGGTCCCCATCAGAATTTGCTGATCAGCTCCGATAGGTTTCAACAATTTTCAATAGCTCTTTGCTTACATTATAAATTTGTTCCTAAAGTTAGTTCATTAAGTTTTGTGTGTATGTTTTACATGGAATTGTTGTCTTTCAAGCAGCATTGATTTGAGGTAAAATATCAGTGTATAAATTTTATCATCTGTTAGACAGTTCATCTCTGTCAGATGCTTTTATTTGTTGATGTTCTGCTTTGTACCATTTCTACGTTGCATTTAGTGAGTTTAACATATAAGAACCATTTTGGGTTTTTTCCCTAACCATTAAGTTTTATAAATTTGTATAGAGTTTGAAAGATGAATGCTTTATGCAATACTTAACTAATATAGTTCAAGTAGTTAGGAAGTTACTGAGATTTAAAAGCTTAAAAAGATAGATTGAATATTTTTTTTTCATCAAAAAATAGGACCAGTGTATTACAGAGATCATCTAACTTTCACTGCTAGGTTCAATTGCAGGCATCATACATTATCATATAAAATTATTGTAATGATGTATGAAAAACATTTTAGCTGTTACAATTATTGTATGAAGTTAAAAGTTATAAGTTTTATTATCTGTTTATAATTTGAAGGAAATAGGGAAATAGAAGAGAGCATTTTAAAATTACCTGTTTAAAAAACATAAAAGTCCATCAGACTCTGAACACTTTTTCAAAAGGTCTATCAGAAAAGAAAAGTTCACCTTGACTTGCCACGTTTTGAACTGTAATACTTCATTTTGATCAACTGCCATGTTTAACCCGATGCGGAAATTTTGAATTATTGTTAAGGATAGACATAACATGTTCTATCCAATAATCAGTACCATATAGTTTCTAACTACTAATATGTAAATAGATTTAGTATATCAGATGAAATCTTTCATGAACTAAGCTGCTGCCTCTATGTTTCAATCAGACCTTTATTTCTTAATGTTTTACAACTGCTTGCTTTATTTCTATATCATACTTTAAATTGTCTTATTTCTATTAATTGTCATTGCCTACAGTAATCTCTGCCAGCTTCTATTAAATGTTGTTTTATTTGTTTCCTGATGGAGAAACCAACAAGGAAGTATAGTTTATTATTTCAGAATCAAATGAATTGGTTTATTACCTAGGGTGTCGAATCAGTAGGAAGCATACCAAAGGGGGGAATTAAAACAAATATCATGTATCATGATGTTTTAATTTCATTTTGATGTTTGAGCAATGAAAGAACAATTATATAAACAGCTAGTGTGCTAATTTACTCTCTATGCCATGATAAAAAATCTTTATTTTAAATTAGGTTGAGATTCTTTTGTTTCTTGCCATAATTTGTGAAAAATTTACTAGTAAATTGTAGCTAGATATCAAAATAAATCTTGCTGTGTTGGATTATCATGTAAATGAATTGAAAAACTGTCATTTCTTATTGTAATAATAATGACAATCATATACTAATAACCATAGATAAAGGGGTGGAGGGCTGGGGGCACTTCAATACTTAATTGATAGGGGTGCTGCTGGGGTTCTGTTACCCCACGCTTTTCATATAATTCAGATTTCAAAAATGTATACCTTTTCATATATATTGCATAGGTAAAAATGTAACCTTTTCCCATATTGGTTGGGTTTCTGGGTCCAGGAGCAAACTAGAATCGCTTTCTGTCAAAATCGAGAAAATATCACCTTTGCTTGGGGCTCAGATCTGAGTCTCAGATTCCTTATGTAATGTTTACTTACAGCTAGACTTTTGGCTGTGAGAAAATAACAGGGCTTTTCATATTACCAGTAATGGGAACTTTATTGACCTTATTATATATTTCTGATAGTTTTTCTACCTATTCACATATTTGCAAGCTGGAAATGTTACCTATTCCAGTGGCACATCCTATCACCTTGTGCCCCCTTGAGTAAAGAAAACTTGTGTGGGGTGGGGGTTTATTCGTTATTTCAGGATCACTTAAAATTCTCCAAAAATCCATTGCATCAATAGTTTGAGAATTAGTTTCTTATTGTTGGAAGCACAAATTTAACCCCTGCACAAAATGTCTATAATGAATATTTTTAAAAACATATGAATAGATGTGGGTATACTTCAATGAGACAGCAACCCAAAGACAGCAACCCAAAAACACAAATAACAAAAAGATATCTGGAGGTCGACATATAGTATCAAAATTTCATTTTGTGTGTTTTCTAACACAAACAATAAAGATATTTGTGATATAAAATTCTACTCTAAATAAAGCTTAATTTTATATGTTATATTCATACATGTTTGAAATCAATAAAAACAGCCTCATCTTCAGCTGTTGCACATCTAAGGAAGCAACTAAACTACAACCAAAACATTTTGATGTTAAAGAAAACAGAAAAATCAAAGTAAGGAAATAAATGAAGATGATCATGCAGCTCATTAAAGTGCCTATTAATACATCAAATAAAAGTTTAAAGAAATTTTTCGTTGTCAAACTTAACACAGTTTTTCAAAAGACTTAAGGATGTCTAAATTAGAGATACTATAACCATTTAGGCTGTTTTGTAATAAAACCACCCTGACTCAAAAAATGAAGTCTTTTTCGGTAGCTAAAGAATTAAGTATCATCAGTATTTAAAATTAGGAATAAGCATGCAAGATTAAAATATTTGTCAGGAAGCAATACATTTTTCAATGTAATCACATGTAATCAGTAATCATGCAATCACTTATTACAATTAATCGTAATTTAATCGATTGCAATGTAAAAACAGATGTAATCATGATTACTTTTAGATTACTTTAGATTACATTCATATGAATGACAAGTAACAAGAACTCCAAAATATTTGGTCAGAAATGTATTTGAGATGTGCTGTACATGTGTATATTTCTCTAATTGCACCGATTTATCCTTTTCCTGACCTGTCGATTATTTATTTTTAATCAATGTGCAGTTTCGTTTGATTTCAGTTATTCATTGGTCAAAATTCAATTATGATGTCAAATTTTCTTGCTTTCCTCTGAATTTCCTATTGTGATGTCATGCCTGATGATGGCACAGAGAAAGAACACATCTTTTTGGAGATCATTTGAAAAGAAGGAATAAGTTTGCCAACATATTGTATAAAAATCATAAAAGAAACAGATTCCTCCACCAAATTTTGTGAAATACGATATTTATCCACTCTCGACAGTTAAATTTTAAATATTTAAAACACTCTACAAGTCTCGTATTTTAAATTTGAAAATAAAACTGTCTCGAGTGGATAAATATCTTATCAAACTCGATGCAGTGGTAGAATCTATATGTATAGGTTTAAAAATAACTTATTTCACAATCACATATATAAAAATTCGTAAGGGTTCTGCGGAACCCAGTGTCTCGACTACTTTTGCTGTTAGTCACAGGCTCAACAAAAATTGGGGAAAAAATTATTAAAAATTTTCCTCTAGATACTATCTAGAAGCTTCTGTCCAAGTTTGGTAAAAATCCAGGATGGTTTATGAATCTAATAAATGTTTTAAAACTGCAGACTGTATGTAATGTTAACTGGAAGAAAAACTAAGTCCATTTATAAGTAATATACGGAAAAACAGGAAATAAATTTTACAAAATTTCCTTCTAGATACTAGCTATTGATCATTAACAAGCTTCTGTGTCCAAGTTATGTACAAATCCAGGATAGTTTGAGAAAGTTATTAAAATTTTAAAACTTTAACCACAGAGTGAATGAAATGTTAACTGGCAGAAAAACTAAGTCCATTTATAAGTAAGATATGGATAAACAGGATTTTTGTTTTTACAAAATTTACTTCTGGATACTATCTTATAATCATGAACAAGCTTCTGTCCAAGTATGGTAGAAATCCAGGATATTTTAAGAAAGTTATTAAAATTTCAAAAGACATCTTAACTTAAACATTTGAAGTGAATTGGACACTTCATTAAGGAGGTTGGCAAATGGTTATTTTAGTGCAGCTTGTTTACCAATTATTTTACAACCATAAACTGGGTAAAAAGTTTATACCCTATTCAACTCTTCCCTCATGACTTTAGTACCTACTAATGACATAACGAAGACAGGTTAAGTTGGACTTTTCGTCATTTTCACTTTTACTGTTCCAGAGTTAAAGTACTTGATTCAAAATATTTTGGTTTTGAGATATTAACGCTTTCACTTCTGAATTTTATAGAGAACCCTTTTTATACGACCGCAAAATTTTTTGCGGTCGTATATTGGTATGACGTTAGCGTCGTCATCGTCGTCCGAAGACATTTGGTTTTCGCACTATAACTTTAGTATAAGTTAATAGAAATCTATGAAATTTAAACACAAGGTTTATGACCACAAAAGGATGGTTGGGATTGATTTTGGGAGTTTTGGTCCCAACAGTTTAGAATTAGGGCCCAAAAGGGCCCAATAAGCATTTTTGGTTTTCAAACAATAACTCTAGTATAAGTAAATAGAAATCTATGAAATTTTAACACAGGTTTATGACCACAAAAGGAAGGTTGGGATTGATTTTGGGAGTTTGGTCCCAACAGTTTAGGAATTAGGGGCTAAAAGGGCCCAAATAAGCATTTTCTTGGTTTTGCACAATAACTTTAGTATAAGTAAATAGAAATCTATGAAATTTAAACACAAGGTTTATGACCACAAAAGGAAGGTTGGGATTGATTTTGGGATTTTGGTCCCAACAGTTTAGGAATTAGGGCCAAAAGGGTCCGAATTAAACTTTTTGATTTCATCAAAAATTGAACTATTGGGTTCTTTGATATGCCGAATCTAACCGTGTATTTAGATTCTTAATTTTGGTCCCGTTTTCAAATTGGTCTACATTAAGGTCCAAAGGGTCCAAAATTAAACTTAGTTTGATTTTAACAAAATTGAATTCTTGGGGTTCTTTGATATGCTGAATCTAAACATGTACTTAGTTTTTGATTATGGGCCCAGTTTTCAAGTTGGTCCAAATCGGGTCCAAAATTAAACTTTGTTTGATTTCAACAAAATTGAATATATGGGATTCTTGATATGCTGAATCTAACCATGTATTTAGATTTTTGATATTTGGGCCTAGTTATCAAATTGGTCCACATTGAGGTTTAAAGGGTCCAAAATTGAACTTTATTTGATTTCATCAAAATTGAATTCTTGGGGTTCTTCGATATGCTGAATCTAACCATGTATTTAGATTTTGGATATTGGAATACCACAAAGGGATGGTAAGAATTGTCTTTGGGAGCTATGGCTCAAACCGTTAAGGAATAAGGTGCAAAAAGGGGAAAAGGGTTTCAAGGTTAATGGACAATTACTTAAGTACAAAACATAATTTAAAAGGCAGTGTAAGGTTGGTAATTGAAACTCATTTGAATATCTCACCTAAACTGCTTTTAAATTATGTATATTGAAATTGCCAAAACTTTATTATTAATAAATTCCATTGAAATTTGCCAATAACTTTAGTTTGATGAACTTCATTGGAAATTTGACAATATAAATTGTTGTTGATGAAGCTTTTTGTTTATCTCACCTTAACTGCTTTCAAATTATGTATATTGGAAATTTGCCAAAACTATATTATTAATAAATTCCATTGGAAATTTGCCAATATAAAATGTTGCTGATGAAGCTTTTTAGCTCACCTGGCCGAAGTGCCAAGTGAGCTTTTCTCATCACTTGGCGTCCGTCGTCCGTCGTCGTCGTTAGCTTTTACAAAATCTTCTCCTCTGAAACCACTGGGCCAAATTTAACCAAACTTGGCCACAATCATCATTAGGGTATCTAGTTTAAAAATGTGTCCGATGACCCTGCCAACCAACCAAGATGGCCGCCATGGCTAAAAATAGAACATAGGGGTAAAATGTAGATTTTGGCTTATATCTCTGAAACCAAAGCATTTAGAGTAAATCTGACAAGGATAAAACTGATTATCAGGTCAAGATCTATCTGCCCTGAAATTTTCAGACAAATCTGACAACCTGTTGTTGGGTTGCTGCCCCTGAATTGGTAATTTTAAGGAAATTTTGCCGTTTTTGGTTATTATCTTGAATATTATTATAGATAGAGATAAACTGTAAACAGCAATAATGTTCAGCAAAGTAAGATCTACAAATAAGTCGTCATGACCAAAATTGTCAGTTGACCCCTTTAGGAGTTATTGCCCTTTATAGTCAATTTTTAACAATTTTTCGTAAATTTTTGTAATCTTCTACAAAAATCTTCTTCTCTGAAACTACTGAGACAAATTTAGCCATACTTGGCCATAATCATTATAAGTGTATCTAGTTTAAAAAATTTGTCCGATGACCCCGCCTCCCAACCATCATGGCCGACTTGGTTAAAAATAGAACATGGGGGTAAAATGCAGTTTTTGGTTTATATCTCTGAAACTGAAGCATTTAGAGCAAATCTGACAGGTGGCAAAAATGTTCATCAGATTTAGATTTATCTGCCCTGAAATTTTCAGACAAATCTGACAACATGTTGTTGGGTTGCTGCCCTGAGTTAGTAATTTTACAGAAATTTTGCAGTTTTTGTTATTATCTTAGATATCATTATAGTATCTAATATCTAATACTATTAATTATGATTTTAACCTTATTTTACATAATTTCCAAAGCATCAGTAAATACAGGTGAGCGACACAGGCTCTTGTGAGCCTCTAGTTTGTTTATTTCACCTGAACTGCTTTTAAATGATGTATATTGGAAATTTGCCAAAACTTTATTATTAATAAATTCCATTAGAAATTTTCTATTGCACAGTATTGCGCAATAGCAAGAAATCTTCAATTGCACAGTATTGCGCAATAGCAAGAAATCTTCAATTGCACAGTATTGCACAATAGCAAGAAATCTTCAATTTCACAGTATTGCACAATAGCAAGAAATATTGAATTGCACACTATTGCGCAATATTATAGCGAAAATCTTCAATTGAAATTTAATACAAATTTTTAACCCATTTAACATTTTTAGATAATTCACCACATTTATTTTGTGTCAGAAACCTATATTATGTCAAAATTTGATCACAATCCAAATTCAGACAGTATCAAGCTTGAATATTGTGTCCAAACTTGCACCAACTGTTCAGGGTTTGACCTCTGCGGTCGTATCAGGCTGTGCTCAGCGAAGCATTTTATTTGAAATTAATTGAAATTTTAATGGATTTTTTTTTAGACCACTGATCAAAAGATCACCTTTTTTTTTGTCCCCGGCGCAACATAGAAATACCTGGCATCCATCCGTCCGTCCGGTCTTGTTAGCGCTCTCACGTGAACAATTCTTGCCAGATTTTTATAAAACTTATAACATAGGTTTAAATCAGCAATGTCTAGGATGAGTTCGAAAATCAGTGCTGATCAATCATTTTTAAAAAGTGTTATGCCCCTTGAATATTAATGATATGGAAAATTGCATTGTTATCGCTCTCATGTGTATAATTCTTGCCAGATTTATCAAATTTATATCAAAGGTTTATATCAGCAATGTCGAGGAAAATTTCGAAAATCAGTGCCAATAAAATATTTTTAAAAGAGTAATGCCCCTTGGAAACATTAATTTTATTGGAAATTGCATTGCATTTGTTCTCGAGCCTTCATTTCTCCAAGATATTTATAAAAAGATTTTTTTTAAAGTTTATTGCCCTTGGACAGATAAAATATGTGCAACAACAACAACAACAACAATACTTTATTTTAAGAGGGTTACACAGTTAGCTATATAACTAATCATCCCTGAGGCCCTCATCATAAAAATAAAACAAAATGCAAACATATACATTGCATACATTAGTATAAAAGACAAAGTATGATAATAATGTTCAATACAACTTGATAAAATGTTATGAAAAATAAACGTGATGACATAATCAGTTTTCTATATTTTTTATACAGCTAGGTTGATTTCAATAAATGATCTGTTATTTTGTATTTGAAAGAATTAACATTTGTAATATTTCTTAACGGTATTGGCAAATTATTCCATAAGAATGGTCCAGAATACATAAAAGATTTTTGAACAATTCTGTTTTTGGTTTAGGGACTATGAGGTTTCCTTGAATAGCATTTCTCAAGGGTATGGATTTCTGTCTGAAACATAATGAAACTTGTTAGTAAGATATGATGGTGCGTCATTTTTAAGCACTTAAATGTCATCACAAACTTGTGATATTTTATTCTCTGTTCAACTGTCATCCAGTTTAAGTGTTTGAACAAGGGCTCGGAAGGAGCGAAAGGGTCTGTTTCTAGTATTAATCTAGCAGCTCTCTTTTGTAATTTTAATATCCTATTTAAACCCTCACTGCTACAACTACTCCACACTGTACAACAATAATCAATTAGTGGCAAGATATAACCATTATAGAACAATTTTCTGCAGTCTAGATTTAGAAATTTCGCGGGGGACATCGGAACTCTGTTCTTTTATTGATTCTGAAAATAATCACATATTCTTAAAATCAGCAAGTGAGAAAACACAAATCAAAGATATCAGGCTTATATTTTGTATGCCAGTTGAGTGTGTCATTTACAAAAGACTAATCAGTGATGAAATGAAGAAGAAATGTTTTTCTTTAGTTAAGTGCAATAATTTTTCTATGTGTACCAATTTTTATATGACCGCAAAAAATTTTTTTTGCGGTCATATATTGGTATGATGTTGGCGTCATCGTCGTCGTTCGAAGACACATTGGTTTTCGCACAATAACTTTAGTTTAAGTGAATGGATTTCCATGAAATTTTACCATAAGGTTCAATACCACAAAAGGAAGGTTGGGATTGATTTTGGGGTTATGGTACCAACAGTTAAGGAATAAGGGGCCAAAAAGGGCCCAAATAAGCAATTTTCTAGTTTCAGACAATAACTTGTGGAACGGTGTATGAATCTCTCTGAAATTGTACCTTAAGTTTCCATACCACAAAGGGATGGTTAGGATTGACTTTAGGGGTTATGGCTCAAACCGATTAGGTATAAAGGGCAAAGAAGGGGAAAACAAGGGTTTCCTGCTTAATGGACAATTTAAAAGCAGTGTAAGGAGGTAATCCAAATACATTTAAAGTATTAAAAAAAATTGGATTACCTCCTTAAATTGCTTTTAAATTATGTATAATGATGTTGTATTGTCTTGAGGTGATTAGCTGTCAATTAATTTTTATCGACCGCAAAAATTTTTGTGGTCGATATTGGTATGACGTTAGCGTCGTCGTCGTCCGAAGACACATTGGTTTTCGCACTCTTACTTTAGTTTAAGTAAATGGATCTCTAGGAAATTTTACCATAAGGTTCAATACCACAAAAGGAAGGTTGGGATTGATTTTGGGGTTATGGTACCAACAGTTAAGGAATTAGGGGCCAAAAGGGCCAAAATAAGCATTTTGTAAGTTCCAGACAATAACTTGTGTGTAAGTGTATGGATCTCTCTGACATTGTACCACGAGGTTCCATATCACAAAGGGAATGCTGGGATTGATTTTGGGGTAATTGCCTCAAAATTTTAGGAATTAGGGCCAAAAAGTGGCAAAAATAAGCATTTTCTATACTCAGGGCAATAACTTGTGTGTAAGTGTATGGATCTTTCTGAAATTGTACCACAAGGTTCCATATCACAAAGGAAAGCTGGAATTCAGTTTGGGGTAATTGCCCTAAACGTTTAGGAATAAGGGGCCAAAAGGGTCAAAAATAAGCATTTTCTAGTTTCCAGACAATAACTTGTGTTTAAGTGTATGGATCTCTCTGAAATTGTACTGCAAGGTACCATACCTCATTGAAGGCTGGGATTGAGTTTGGGGTGATGAATCATAAGGGAGTTCAAAAATGGGGGATTTTTTTTCCCTTTTCTTCCTTTTTTCCTTTTTTTTTTTAAAATTTTCCATTTTAAGTTGGTTATTTCTGATTTATATTTAAAAGCAAATAATAATGATATGGCAGGAGATACACACCAAACAGGATATGTAAATTATTATATAATAAGTATTGTGCAATAGCAAGAAATTTTCAATTGCACAGTATTGCAATAGCAAGAAATCTTCAATTGCACAGTATTGCGCAATAGCAAGAAATATCCAATAGCACAATATTGCACAATAGGAAGAAATTGTCAATTGTACAGTATTGCACAATAGCAAGAAATATTCAATTGCACAGTATTGCGCAATTGCAAGAAATATTTAATTGCACAGTATTGTGCAAAGAAGATTCTTTGTATAAATTGCTTATTTCTTGACCAATTTCAATGGGGTTTTATTCTTGAATTCTTGGGGTTCTTTAATATGCTGAATCTAACCGTGTATTAAGTTTTTGGATTTTGGGCCCGTTTTAAATTGGTCCACATTGAGGTCCAAAGGGTCCAAAATTAAACTTTGTTTGATTTCATCAAAATTGAATTATTGGGGTTCTTTGATATGCCGAATCTAACCGTGTATTTAGATTCTTAATTTTGGTCCTGTTTTCAAATTGGTCTACATTAAGGTCTAAAGGGTCCAAAATTAAACTTAGTTTGATTTTAACAAAAATTGAATTCTTAGGGTTCTTTGATATGCTGAATCTAATCATGTATTTAGATTTTTGATTATGGGCCCAGTTTTCAAGTTGGTCCAAATTGGGGTCCAAAATTAAACTTTGTTTGATTTCAACAAAATTGAATATATGGGGTTCTTTGATATGCTGAATCTAACCATGTATTTAGATTCTTAATTTTTGGTCCGTTTTCAAATTGGTCTACATTAAGGTCCAAAGGGTCCAAAATTAAACTTAATTTGATTTTAACAAAAATTGAATTCTTAGGGTTCTTTGATATGCTGAATCTAAACATGTCTTTCAATTTTGATTATGGGCCCAGTTTTCAAGTTGGTCCAAATCGGGGTCCAAAATTAAACTTTGTTTGATTTCAACAAAAATTGAATATATGGGGTTCTTTGATATGCTGAATCTAACCATGTATTTAGATTTTTGATTTTGGGCCCCATTATCAACTTTGTCCACATTGAGGTCAAAAGGGTCCAAAATTAAACTTTGTTTGATTTCAACAAAATTGAATATATGGGGTTCTTTGATATGCTGAATCTAACCGTGTATTTAGATTCTTAATTTTGGTCCCGTTTTCAAATTGGTATACATTAAGTTCCAAAGGGTCCAAAATTAAACTTAGTTTGATTTTAACAAAATTGAATTCTTAGGGTTCTTTGATATGCTGAATCTAATCATGTATTTAGATTTTTGATTATGGGCCCAGTTTTCAAGTTGGTCCAAATGGGGTCCAAAATTAAACTTTGTTTGATTTCAACAAAATTGAATATATGGGGTTCTTTGATATGCTGAATCTAACCATGTATTTAGATTCTTAATTTTGGTCCTGTTTTCAAATTGGTCTACATTAAGGTCCAAAGGGTCCAAAATTAAACTTAATTTGATTTTAACAAAATTGAATTCTTAGGGTTCTTTGATATGCTGAGTCTAAACATGTCTTTAAATTTTTGATTATGGGCCCAGTTTTCAAGTTGGTCCAAATCGGGTCCAAAATTAAACTTTGTTTGATTTCAACAAAAATTGAATATATGGGGTTCTTTGATATGCTGAATCTAACCATGTATTTAGATTTTTGATTTTGGGCCCGCTATCAACTTTGTCCACATTGAGGTCAAAAGGGTCCAAAATTAAACTTTGTTTGATTTCAACAAAATTGAATATATGGGGTTCTTTGATATGCTGAATCTAACCATGTATTTAGATTTTTGATTTTTGGGCCCGCTATCAACTTTGTCCACATTGAGGTCAAAAGGGTCCAAAATTAAACTTTGTTTGATTTCAACAAAAATTGAATATATGGGGTTCTTTGATATGCTGAATCTAACCATGTATTTAGATTTTTGATTTTTGGGCCCGTTATCAACTTTGTCCACATTGAGGTCAAAAGGGTCCAAAATTAAACTTTGTTTGATTTCATCAAAATTGAACTCTTAGGGTTCTTTGATATGCTGAATCTAACCATGTATTTAGATTTTGGATATTGGACCATAATAGGTGAATGTCCAATTTAAAATTTTTAAGTTCTTAGACCACATTCATTCTGTGTCAGAAACCTATGCTGTGTCAAATAGTCAATCACAATCCAAATTCAGAGCTGTATCAAGCTTGAATGTTGTGTCCATACTTGCCCCAACTGTTCAGGGTTCGACCTCTGCGATCGTATCAAGCTGCGCCCTGGAGCATTTTATTAGAAGTTACTATTAAAGGAATATTAATTTTAGCCATGATTATGTATGCATTTTCTATTTTAAGACTTTTATGATGTATTTAAATTCGTAATTATGGTTGCATGGGGGTCAATACGCAATAGCATGGTGTATTGCACAAAAGCAAAAAAATGAATATAAATTCAAATCATATAACCAATTGTAAGTTCTTTGACTACAGTTATTCTGTGTCAGAAACCTATTATGTGTCAAATAAATTAATTAAAATCCAAATTCAGACCTGTATCAAGTGCGAATATTGTTTCCATTTTTGCCCCAACTGTTCAGGGTTGGACCTCTGCGGTCGTATCCAGCTGCGCTCAGCGAAGCATTTTATTATTGATAGGTATAAGGTAAAGGAAAATAATATTTTGATTTTGCACCAATATTTGGTCAATAATTTTTTTTATGATACCCCCACTTTTGAAGTTTGGGCTATATAGCAATCCCCTTGTTCATAAGTGTGGCAGTTCATCCCTTTGTTCTTAAAACAAATATTTTCATCTTTCTCACAAACTGATAAACAGAATGATTTTACAGAATAGATTATCTTAGCTGTATTTGGCAGAAGCTTTCAGGTCCTCAATGCTCTTCGACTTCCTACTTTAATTTTTTTTTCCACTTTTTTTATTTGAGCGTCACTGATGAGTCTTTTGTAGATGAAACGTGGTCTGGCATACAAAACTTAAATCCATATCTATGATGAGTTTATTCATATTTGGCCAACAGTTCAACAGTGATCAGTTGAAACTTGTGAGCAATTTTCAATTATGTCAGATACCTACTTCCTGTTTGCAGACACTTTGAATTTTTGAATATGTTGAATGAACTTTTCTCAGAAAGAATTCATATTTAGTCAGCCACTCAAAAGTGATTAGAAGTAATGTGTGAGCCCTTTTCAAATCTGTCAGAAACCTAGTTCCTATTTTTCCCTTACTTTGAATGATGAGTTGCAGGGCGGATCCAGCCATTTTTTAAAAGGGGGTTCCCAACCCAGGATAAAGGGGGGTTTCCAACTATATGTCCCCATTCAAATGCATTGATCGTCAAAAAAAAAACCTGGAACCCCCTCCCCTGGATCCACCACTGAGTTGGGGTCCTTTTTTGCCACATTAATTAAAGTTCTGCACAGAAATTATTTTATGAATGAAATTGATCATCAAAATGTTAAAAGCTACTAATTTTTCCTTACATAAAATCTCTCTCTTAAAAAACCCAGGTACATGTTCAGTGGTTGTCATTTGTTGATGTTGTTCATAAGTGTTTCTCGTTTCTCGTTTTTTATATGGATTAGACCGTTGGTTTTCCTGTTTGAATGGTTTTACACTAGTCATTTTTGGGCCCTTTATAGCTTGCTGCTCGGTGTGAGCCAAGGCTCCGTGTTGAAGGCCATACTTTGAACTATAATGGTTTACTTTTACAAATTGTGACTTGGATGGAGAGTTGTCTCATTGAAAAAAACCAAACAAAACTTAAATAAGTTTGCCCTCACTAAGGTTTAACACAGGTGAGAATGTCTACTATATTATGCAATTCACTGCAAAAAAATAGACGAGACTGCAAATAATGTTATCAAACTGATGATGCGATAACAATTGCTTCACAGTTGGAGTAAATTGTATAAGTTTGAAATAACAAACATTTTTAAAGGTCTTCTAGAACCTTTTACTCCAATGATTCTAATGTGCTAATATTACAAAACATAAAAGACTTGATCCGAATTAATTAATATCATCTGATTGTGTTTGTTAGCCATCAAAGAATTTAAAGTTTACTTTTGTCATTTTTGACAAGATAAAAGGGAAGAGCTTAATGAATATACTGAAATGCCCTTGTTTATATATTTTTTAGTATGTTGTCAAACTTTATTAAAAAGGTATTTTCCTTGATGAAGAAGATTAATTAAGTTTGCAAGACGCCTATCTTATTTTCACAATGAAATGTTTTGTAAAAGTAATCATTTTCCCATATGTTTCTCATCCACAGTTTAAACTGACTTTCTTCAATGGGAGATGAAATGAACGCCAATTATATTTATTAATTTTGTAAAGAAATTAAACATGCTGGAGTCTAGATGACCAACATGATAATCCAGATCTAACAGAAGATTACATGATTTCTCACATCAAATTTGAATGATTTCTTTTATATAAGTTTGGAATTTCAAATTTAGATATAATTTAGCTATGATAATTTGTTTCCCCTTGAAGTAACCTTGTAATATATGACAAATGCTATTTAACTTAAGCCTTTGAAGTACTCTGTTAATCAATTATACATGGTTTTTCAGTGCAGTATTACAGAATATTGAGAAAAAAATAACCTACAAAATATTCAAAACATCTTGGTCAGCTTTGGCAATTTGTCATCTTTGCTAAATTCATGATGTACTTTAATATGTTGGTCAGTTATCCCATAGGTATAAAAGCCATAAAGCTTATATTTCTATGGTTATCCATACTGATAACTGTACCCATGAGGATCCTTTCTGACTGTAATTGGTGTCTTTTGATAACATGGTAAATACTTTACATGATTACAGAATTCCACAATGAGACCCCTTAACAATAGATCAGAGCAATAGATGATAAGATCAGTAATTAACTCATGCTGATTTAGTGATTGATTACACAAAAAACTGAATACCCCACATGAATGGTTCTAAGGTACACACAAAGTGTTTGAGTAATTAATTACTCCAGTGGCAGATTCATTGGGAAGGGGGGGAAGGGGAAAGGGGGGTCATACCAGGTGTATGACTCACTTAGATCGAAAAAAAAAAATCATTTTTTGCATAAAATCGTGCACATTTCTTTATGTTTCCTGTATATATTCCATTTTTGGAAATTATGTCCCCCCTTTCAAAATTGGAGATGAGGGAATCTCTATGAAACAGTATGGCTTTCATTTAGTTTATTGTTGGTGATTTTATGTGACAATTATATTCAGATGTTTTACTCTGTATTGAATATCAGACACCATGAGAGAGATTTTAAAGTGCATTTACACCCACAATAACCAACAATTTGATTGATTGTCATTCAGAGGCAAATATCCATAATGTGAATTTTATATTCTGTTCTTGAAATATGTGCATGCCCTTGGTAATGTGCATTAAATGACTGTATGAATGCATAAAATAGATACAGGTCCAATATTCTATATTTTTTTGTTTTACTCATTGGGTAAACATCAGAAAACAGTTAAAACCTAGTGGAATTTGAATATCAAAAGAGCTATTTATAATATGTTAGACATTTTTCAACAGTTGAACATATGTCCATAAAATCAATTTAGCTACATATAATTGATATCATATAAAAATGAGGAGATGTGGTATAATTGCCAATGAGACAACTATCCACCAGAGTTCAAATGAAGTGGATGTAAGCAATTATAGACGACCGTACGGCCTCCAGCAATGAGAAAAACCCATACCTATAATCTGCCATAAAATGCCCACATGAAAAGTGTGAATAATTCAAACCAGAAAACTAACTAATTAATAAAAAAAACGATTTATGAAAAAGAAATATGACAGAATGAACCAAAACAACCACTGAACTGCAGGCTCCTGTCTTGGAACAGGCACATAAAGAATGTGCCTTATTTTGGCCGGGTAACAAGGATGAATTTTTTTGGATCTCTTTTAAGGTAGTGGTGATATGCCATTTAAATTGATGGATCATTATTATAAAGGTCAGCTGCGGTTAGTTGTCTTACAGGCTACTGTTTCATTGAGAATTTTTCTTGTTATCTGGGTGTGAATGGTTTGTCTTATTATGAACTACATACTTTATTCTTTGAAGTAAGTGTGGTTCTCAATTAATATATTAGTAAAATGTCTTGATTAATTTAGGATATAATGATGAAAAGGTTTTTGATCTAGGAGAATGAACTGGTGGTTTTCCACTTTTGACATGACTTAGATAATTGTATCAGTCATATTAATGATATGATAAAGTTGCGAAAAGACAATGCGTTAACAGCATTTATACAGGGCTAATGAACCCCTTTAAAAATTAAAAATAACTTAAATTCTTGGAAAAAATGCATTTTTCAATCCTTTTTTTGTCTCTTAAACAATTAAAAATGTTTAAACAGAAAAATGCTCCCAAAAACAGCCATTTCTAGGTAAATCTTGCAGGAAATAAAATTGAAAAATATATTTAGTTACAAGTCCTTTATTTATTGGTACCAGCATATATGTGTACCTGGAATATCCAAAATCCTATTAACTGAGTCTCTTCTTTAAATTGTTATTGGAATCAGTCTTTCAAACTTTTGTACAACTTAATTATCCTGGCATTTCCATTAAAGGTTTAAAACAACCTATTTATATACTAGGAAACTGAAGATTAAATCAAAATTTAGATTTAAACATGCTCCTTGAAAAAATATGAGTAAGGCTATTCATTATTTATTTAATGATTTTCACGACTGAATTATTTGAAAAAAGTTATATTAAACAAAATCATTATTTTCAATTTAATCATAAAATATGGAGAAAGGAAATAACTCTTAATTGAAAAATTCATTTATGTTAAATTACATTTATTTTTATAATTAGCTGTATAATATCCTTGAATTGAATGGATTTTTGTCAAACTGTACATATCACTGGCTTAAAATAACCCATAAATTTTGTTTGCATTTAATAAATTTGAAAGCTGAAAGGAATAAATGACATATTTATATACCTCATCCAGGCATTAGTAACAATATGCTATAACTATCTAACTTCCATAAGTTTACAACTGTTCTGTGCAGTGCACAGCATTTACATTTAAATTAATTTTGACAGCCAACTACAGGCTAAACATTTATGACATGATAGATAAACAAAAAGAATAGTGAACAAAGCATGTTTGTTTTTTCTAAGCCACCTACTTTTCAGAATTTGATATTAAATGAACAATATGATTTGTCATTTCATGTTTGTTTTGTTATATATGGTAGAATAGAGACAATCTGATTTAAATGCAGATTCTGTGTCCATGCTAAGTTTACAAGGTGGGCAATATGTTGATTCAAGATCTTTATGTGTACCTCTTGCAGGGGTATATATATTTGACCAGTTAAGTGTTTCATTTTGTTTCTGGATGTTAATTAAAATATTTTAAATCTGATTACAACCTAATTTGTATAATAGAATAAGAATAAGAATAAGAATTTATTATTCCAATCAAGGGCCCTTGATGGGCAGCATAACATGTACACATAAAACAATACATCATGATTTGTAACAGAAAAACATTTTATGCCCCACCTACAATAGTAGAGGGCATTATGTTTTCTGGTCTGTGCGTCTGTCCGTCTGTTCGCTCGTTTGTCTGTTCGTCCGTTCGTCCCATGTCAGGTTAAAGTTTTTGGTCAAGGTTGTTTATGATGAAGTTATAGTTGCATCCATTTGTAACTTTGCATACATAGTCATTATGATTGGGAATTTCTAAAAAGTACTGCAAATTTAGGTTTTGGTCCACATTTGATGGTTCATTGAACATGAAAATGAGATTGTGTGAAACACCTTTTTTTCAGGTTAAAGTTTTTGGTCGAGGTAGTTTATGATGAAGTTATAGTTGCATCCATTTGTAACTTTACATACATAGTCATTATGATTGGGAATTTCTAAAAAGTATTGCAAATTTAGGTTTTGGTCCACATTTCATGGTTCATTGAACATGAGAATGAGATTGTGTGAAACATCTTTTTCAGGTTAAAGTTTTTGGTCGAGGTAATTTATGATAAAGTTATAGTTGCATCCATTTGTAACTTTGCAAACATAGTCATTATGATTGGGAATTTCTAAAAGTACTGCAAATTTAGGTTTTGGTCCAAATTTCATGGTTCATTGAACATGAGAATGAGATTGTGTGATTCAACTCTTTTCAGGTTAAAGTTTTGGAAACCATAATTGTTAGGAATAAAGCATTAGAATTATTATTGTTCCATTGTATAATGTATCAATTTTATTTAAAAGATAACAGGTATGCTACACAGGCTCTAGTTTATAGTTACATCCACTTGCAACTAAACAGAACAGTTCTCTGTTCAACACATTGTGTGTGCGTGTGTGTGCAGTTTGAAGATCTTGGAATTACTTGGTACAATAATGGCTGTGATGTTTTGTAAGTTTTATGCCCCACCTACGATAGCAGAGAGCCATTATGTTTTTCGGTCTGTCGTCCATCCGTCCGTCTGTCCCGCTTCAGGTTTAAAGTTTTTGGTCAAGGTAGTTTTGATGAAGTTGAAGTCCAATCAATTTGAAACTTAGTACACATGTTCCTATGATATGATCTTTCTAATTGTAATGTCAAATAAGAGTTTTGACCCTAATTTCACGGTCCACTGAACATAGAAAATGATAGTGCGAGTGGGGCATCCGTGTACTATGGACACACTCTAGTTATATATTAAAATGAAACATTAAAAGTTCTAGTTATATATTAAATGAAACATTAAAAAGTTCAGACAGATGTTATTATCTTCATTCTATAAAAATCACATACATTTAATTCCAGGCAGGATCAGAACTATAAAATCATTACAATTATCATTGTTATTACATACATTAATTAACATTTCGTCTAACATCTAGACGTAATAATATAGCTCCCTAAATATTTAAGTATAGACAAATTTTCATTAGTAAATAACCAAACAAATTTTGCCTCATTTGAAAGATATATAAAATTGGGACAGATACAGTTTATCTCCTTGAAAAATATCTCCCTATCATTTTTGTATGCTGGACAACTACTAGTAATAAAATGTTGTTCATCTTCAACCAGATTTAGAGTACATTTCTTACAAAGCCTTTGGTCTCTTTCTATATATAAAGTTTTATACCTGTCTCTTTCTATTTTGAGATCATGTGCACTGATTCTGATTTTACATATGGCACTTCTCAATTGAAAATTGTTTAAAGATAGATACATTTCTTTCGAAAAACAAGTTTTAAGTTTGAAATAAGTATCTAATTTACTACTCTTTGTATCTCTTCTTTTTGTGTTCCAAAATTTTACAAAACTATTACAAAGTTTTTGCTTAACTGACTTGATAAAAAAGTTGAGCTTTACCTCAAAATTATGAATATTCAGCTTTTTAAAATGTAATGTATGGATGAATACCAGCATTCAATATTATTATTAAACATGTTTTTGTTTCACATATAGGTATCATACAGTAAACCATCTTTCATATTTTTATTCTAAACCAATATTTCAGCATTGATAATACAACTGAAAATATAAAGGGAATCTACTAAGCTCTCCTAGCACAGCTAGGTTAGAAGACTTTTTGTTTACACCTAATATATACTTCATATATCTTAAATTGGATTTATCTAAAAAATCATTCATATAAATGTGCTGTAATAAATATTCACTTTCTTTCTGGCATGCTGCAGAGCTAGTTTTAAACATACCTGTAATTTCACTGCCATACATTAAAATGGGTTTTATTGTATGGTCATATATATGTAATAGAGTAGAAATACTTGGATTGGAAGATGATAAAGATCTTTGCAATTTGAATACAGCTTTTAGTGATTTTTGTATAATTCTTCCTTTCCTTGCTTAAAAGTCCACTAGATATAAATTTTAAACCTAAGTTCTTATAATTGTTAACACATTCTATTGTATCTTTTCAAATAAAATATTCTTTTAAAAGTTTACTAGGTTTGTTAAATATAATAACTTTGGTTTTAGATAGATTGACCTCTAAACACCATTTAGTACAAAATTTGGATAAACCATCAAGTCGTTTTGAAGACCTGCCTTGGAACTAGAAAAATAACAATATCATCTGCATACATGAGGCAGTCAATTCTTATATCAACAGCGTCTGGGCTTTCCTTAAATGCATCCGTAAATCATTTATAAAAATCTTGAAAAGGTTTGGACTTAAAACATCCCTTGCTTTACTCTAATTTGAGAATAAAATTAGAGTAAGCACATCATCTATTTTAACACATAATTCACTTTTATTGTACATATCTC
Source organism: Mytilus coruscus (assembly GCA_017311375.1). Lineage (NCBI taxonomy): Eukaryota > Metazoa > Mollusca > Bivalvia > Mytilida > Mytilidae > Mytilus > Mytilus coruscus. The sequence continues at coordinate 83,564,922 of CM029595.1, read as the reverse complement.
TCAGGACTGCATAAAAGTTACCACCTATATTATGTTTTAATAGCTTATATTTTAATCCAGAATGAATGACTTTGTCAAACGCTTTTTGAAATCAACAAAGCAAGCATAAAGTTTCCACCTTTCATACTGGTGTACTTATCCATTATAGTTTTAATACAAACATGTGATCCGATGTCCTACTTTTACTTGAAAACCAATCTGACATGGATTTATGATATTATTTGTTTCTAAATATTTATCAAGCCTTTTGTTTAGTATTGAATTGAATAGTTTTCCTATACACATATTTATTGCAATACCCTGTAGTTTTCAGGTTTAGATGGATCCTCAGCTTTAAAATTGGACAAATATATGCTGATGACCATTTTTGGGATATATTCCTGAAGAAAATACAAGATTAAAAAGTTTTGAAATAATGGAGCCAAAATACTAGCACCACTCTTCAGTATTTCATTTGGGAGGCCATCTAAACCGACTGCCTTTCCACATTTTAACTTACAAATAGTGTCTAACACCTCCTTGGAGGTTATCCTAAAATCCAGTTCATTGAACAGTGGCTTAATTCCATGTTTTGAGTATCTTGTCAATTTGATTAATTCTAGATTTATATTTATCTGGTATTTTATTAAGTGATTTAAAGTAGGTATACCAAACATTTGTATTTACTGTTTTTCTGGACCCTCCTTTTATCATCTTTTAGTGACTTGATTAAATCCAGTATTCTTTTGGATTATCTTCCTTAACCCATCAAGATTGTCCATATTTTTGTTTAAATTCTCTCTTTTTCGTTTAGATTTATTGTATTCTCTATAGCATTTGAAGTCGACCCCTTACAATTGGATCAAAGGGAAATTTAAATAGGAGCTTCCTTTAGAAATGAGTATCTCCGTTTTGTTTTAAGTCAGTATCAAAGAAGTTTTTATTTTTACGCTTTTTTGCTTAACAGACTTTTAAAGACTGTTGCTTTATTAGCAGCATTAACTATTATTTCATGACATGTATTCACAGCATTCTCAATGCCCTCAGATGTATTCTCAAAACTTTTGTCGAGAAAATTTTAATACTGTATTTTGCATCTGCCTGTGTTAGTGCATCACATAATTTTTGACCCGCCTTGGTTGACCAAATGTATTTACCTGGGAATGTTGTTTCATTCTGATTCGGATCTTGTCTCTCAACAGAATAACTTGCTAATATTCCAAATGAAAGTTTACAATGACAGTCTGACAAAGTAGAAATAAAATCAGAAACTTGAAAGTACAATGTGATGTTTAACAAGTCTTCTGACATGACAACATAGTCAACTACACTTGAACCTGTTGGTTTGATACAAGTAAATTTACCAGAGGAATCACCCCATAATCTATCGTTCACAATACGTAGTTTGGAAGAGATGCATAAATCCAGAAGCTGTTTACCTCTACTATCAACTTTACAATCATTGCTACATCTAATTTGTTGTATAATATCACAATTATAATTATCATACATTGTTATATGATCATCACTTGAATCGTCTTGTATAAAATCAGGTTCTGACCCTGTCCTGGCATTTAAATCCCACATAATATAATATGGCCTTGATTATTGAATTTTGTGGCTATATCTTTTCAATACTTTCTAAAATGTCATCTTCTGATTGACTGGCATAATATGAGGTGCTAGGTATAATATAAGCCAAGCAAAGAAATAAATCCTTTAAGTTGAAATAAAATTTGTCAAATTTTAACCATTGATAATCTTTGCTTGTATTTTGTAAAATTTTAATGCCATTTCAATATCATTCTTTATCAATATACCTAGACCACCATAAAATCTTGCATTGGTGGATTGTGGTCTACATACTGCATAGTACCTGTATCCGTCAATATTAACAGAAGTATTATGACCAATATGTGTTTCAGTTAACAAAATCACTTCATATTTTACTATTTCTTGTATAAATAAAGGGTCTGAAGTTTTATTTAAATTTTTGATATTAGTCCGCCAACATTCCAGACACAGAATGATAAATTTGAAAATATGTTAGAGTTTGTGTCTTTTTCTTGATCATGTTTTCCTATATTTATATATTCACGTAACTATATATGTAGTCACATGTAATAAGAGGAAGATCAATACAGATTTTGAGGTCAAGGTCAATGCTACTTAAATTAGACCAAAATTTGTCCTTCCAGATGTTTAATAAAAAACTACATATATATTGGATTGCACTGTTACCTAGAATATATGATTATATAATAAGATGAAGATACCTATTGATTTTGATGCTACCACCTACAAGGTCAAGGTCCAAGTTACTGAATGTAGACTGAAAATAATTTGTGCAAAAAATTAATTTCTGGATGTTAAATTAAAAACTACATATTGGATTGCAAATACTTGTATATATTTCACATATGATGAGAGGAATATATCTCTATTGATTTTGAGATTACAGAAAGTACAAGGTCAAAGTTACTGAAAGTAGAAAGAAATTTGTGCAAAAAAGTTGTTTCCGGATGTTCAATCAAAAGCTACTAATGGGATTGCAACATTACTCAGATATATAGTCACATATAATAGGAATGATCCCTTTTAATTTTGAGGTCATTCAGTCTAAGATTGAGATTCATAATGACTAAAAATAGACCAAATTTGTGCAAAATATGGGTTTCCTGATGCCAAATCAAATTCTAAAATAAGATTACAACTTTATTAAAATATATATTCACAATTAATGAGAGGAAGATCCATATTTGATTTTGAGGTTAAAATCATAATTTACATGGGGCCAGGGTATGTGAGCTTGCTCACCAAAGGTTCTTAATTTATAAAGAGTAGCACAGTATCGGAAAACAGACATGGACACAATATTTGTATTTCAATCAGATAGGAATAGAGCATTTTACTTGTATAATAAAAGAACCAGCATTATAAGGTACTGTTGATTCTTGATTATTCGTGGGATACTGATTATCATTGGTTAATGTGAACCATGAATATAATTCTTCAATAAAGTACGAATTTTCTATAGGCCTGTACGCAGACTTTGGCAAGAAATCAAATATCCACAAAAATAAAATTTTTCTCAATCCAATAAATATTGTACCCACAAAAATAAATGAATCTACAGCATGCTAAAATAAGATTTGATTAGAGCACAAATACAGCAATACTAAATAAGATTGATATTTTCAGACGTTCCTTGTTGATATCCCTTAGATCTCAGATGAACCTGAATTTAAATGCACCAAAAGGAATTGGATTACCGCCTGCCTCACCTAGTGATAAAGAGAGCAATGTTGATGTAAGATGATATTACAGTGTAAAAATAAACGGATGTAGTATGACATCCAATGAGACAACTACTCACCAGAGTTCATATGACGAAGATAAAAGCAATTATAGGTCACCATACAGCCTTCAACAATGAGAAAAACCCATACCGTATAAACAGCAATAAAAGGCCAAGACATGAAAAATATGAAACAATTCAAACAAGAAAACTTACGACCTAATTTATACAATTCAATTAACTAAAAACAAATATAACAGACATGAACCAAGGACAAACTCTGAATTACAGGCTCTTGACTTGGGACAGGAACATGAATAATGTGGTTGGATTAAACATGTTTGTGAGCGTTCAACCCTGCCCTATTAACCTGGGACTGTGGTGTTACAGCACTACATAAGAATAACATTTTATTGAGATATGAATATACCCTGCTATGTACTAGACTGACACACTCTGTCGGTTTTTAACATACTATCTTATATGGTAAGCTATTTTGAAGACAAATGTATCTACTCAGACACATAGTTCTGCTCCTAGCCTACCAGCTTTTGCTTTGATTTATACTGATATGCCAAGGTTTTAATAAGAAGCAGCAACATTTAGAAATTGAACTTAGAACCTCTTGATAGAGGCTAGCACCCTACCTCAAGACCATGGAAAGGGTTAAAGGAGATGGCATATTGTTAGCATAATAAAGAGATAATTTAAATGGTTTAAACAATTTTATTTAGTCATCTTCCATGAAATTAACTGCAAATTTTCTTTCCAGAGTGACACAACCTTATTTTTGATAGCTGGTTATGCTAGATACAGTTGTCCATATGTTTGGGTTAGATCTAACCATCAAAGACTTATCAGATTGACCAATGATTCCACACAAGAGAAAGACAGCCCATTACGTCTGAAATCAACAAACAAATGGAATTCCCATGGTAAATTTTTTAACCTAGGCTTTATATTATGCTTTTTGAGTGCCTTTTCTTACTTTCAATCTTTTGTATATATATAAAAGAACAATAATATAACATAGTCTCATTAGATCATTACCATAATAACATATTTATATGATATTTCCATGTAAATAAACTCATCATAGATACCATGATTGAAATTTTATATTTGCGCCGACGCACGTTTCGTCTACAAAAGACTCATCAATAATTTAACCAAAATTGCTTGTTTATCCATAGACATCTTTATAAAAGAAATAATTGAAGATTACCAAAATCATTCAGAGTTGGAAAAATATATGCCTATCCTGTTTGTGATACTAAAATACAGCAGAAATATCTGGGATAACCAGACTGCTTCCCTGTCCTCTTTTAGTTTTAAAATAATATTTGAGTTATAACAGAATGTGTGAAAATACCAAACTACCTACTTATTCTGTTGTCCTTTTCTGGCATACATAACTGATGTTTTCACTAGGTTCTAGAACAGATCTTAGCAAAACTGCGTCCATGTGGTATTTTCCTCTATTAAAAGTAAATTATCTATCTGACATATTTTTTGCTAAACTTGTCAAAGAACTGTATCCCTGTCCCTATTCTTGAGTACAACATGCATTGCCATAAATCTCTCCTAATTTAAAGTACAGACACACAAATCTTGGACCTAATAGCAGATCCAGTTAATCTTTTTGCATTTCTTTCTTTTACAGATATACATATTTGGGATATTATAGCAGAACTTGTCAAGCTGTGTACCTATCCATCACCTATGAACCCATTTGAGGTAGATTTTGACTATTTTACCACTTTATCATTACAAGATCGAGTCATTGCTACTGGTGCCATGGTTCACTGCTTACAGAACATAGTATTACATACACAGGATGAGAAAGTATATGCTAGCAAAGGTAAAGTACCACATTTATGCATTGCTTTCACTGTCTTATTATAACCGCCTCAGCAGTCTCATGGTATTGGAGTGTGTGAGATGGTAGGTTCACACCCCAGCCTGGTCAAACCAAACTATGTAAAATTGGTATTTGCTTTTTCTCCCCTAAGAATGCATGCTTGGTCTTTTACAAAGCAAAGTTCATATTCATATGGCACTAATTTGTTCTCATCCTAAATATGCATTTGATTTGCCACTGGATGTAAAACTGCCATCCATCCATCCCTGACTTATTAACTCTTTACTATATAATAATAAACTTACAAAAGTAATATGACATTTTCAGCAGATATGTTATGATTAGCAATGAGACAACTCTCCACCAAAGACCAAAGGACATGAGTGTTAACAACTGCATGTAACTGTACGGGCTTCAACAATTAGCAAACCCTTAACATGCAGTAAGCAAGAGAGGGAACTGGCAAAACAAAATATTAAACAATTGAAAAGAGAAAGTGAACAGCCTGATTTACTCTCATAACATTAAACCAAAAACAATAATAGCAGAGACCAATCTGCCACTGGAATACCAGGCTCCTGGCTTTGGACAAACCCATAAAGAATGTGGCAGCTTAACATGCACTTTAAGAGCTCAACCTTCCCTATAAGGGATGCATATTATGAGTTATCAAACTTTCATTGTTGTTTACGTATTAACTGAATCTTAAAAGCTTTTATGACATACTCAATAACTATAGACATTTCTGAATAATATATTTCTCTTGTAGAGCATAAATGCATTGCACAAATATGCATATGTTTAAAGAGCTTTTTGTAACTTTTCAGTTTTCGAGGAGTTGCAGATAATCACAAAGCTTCACTTTCAAGCTTTACAACAGCTGGTAAAAGATGGAGGACTACCTGTCCTACAGCAGCATATAGCCCGGTCGAATCCTCGACAAAGGAGTACAAGTTCTGGAAGTTCAAGATATCCTAGTGCAGGACCTGGGTACCAGACACAACTGTATACCAGTCAGACATACCAGACACAGCCATATGGATATGCTCAATATTGAGGCACTTCAAATGTGCAGTATAAGATTGAGGGGAACATGTCATTTGGGAACATGTCATTTTTGAATGTAAATTTGAAAGATCTGTCTCATATACATGTGATAATTGTTTTTGAATGAGAATTTTTTTTTTCAAATACCTTTTCAGGCAGTGCCATTAAGGTTTTTTTTATTATGTCTAGCATAATATTTATGAATTATTTAATTTTCATTCTTGCTATGTGCTTATGGTTTCAATTCCACCTGATTAACAAGGTACTTACTTTTTTTATTAATATTTTCATTCTTATCTATTTCAACATATCTTTAATAATTTATTTTGAAATAACAAGTTCACTTTAAAGTTTAGTGCCAGTGTCAAAATTGGCAAAATGACATCAAGACAATCACAGTAATGAATACTGTAACCAAAAACAGAACATCTCTATAAAATGACCTTTGATTGAATATTATACAATTACTGGTTTATTCCATATCTGAGAAAAAAAATGTTTTTAAAGACAATTATTTTCCAAAACAAATGTTACATCAAAGAATTTACCATGATAATACATGTAAAAGCATGTGACGTTTAGCACAGTCAATGTCACTTTTCTTAAATGATATTCAAAATCCAATTCATATAGAAAAACCTACTAAAATAATATCAATATGGAATAATACTTAATTTATTTTTGGTACATGAAAAGGATAACAGATGATTATCAAAAATAGTTGAAAGTACAACAAACCACATCAACCACCAAGAACCAAATACTGGTACTTTGAGTAAAAAGATGTACCAACAACAAAGATCATATCATACTGTAAATTAAGAAATTATTGCGTGCATTTATTATTGCGATTTTTCAAAAAGGACAAGAATGCGAGTTCAATTATTGCGATTTCAGAAAAATCTACATACAGATCTATGTTTTAGTTATCAAAATGAAAGTTCTTATTATTGCAATACTCACCTAGTCGCATTATTCGCATTAATAAAAACCTCGCAATAATTTCTGAATTTACAGTAGTCTAGATTGCTCGACAAATAGCTCTTGTTTTTATCGACCGCAAAAATTTTGCGGTCGTATATTGGTATGACGTTGGCGTCGGCGTCGTCGTCGTCGTCCGAAGACACATTGGTTTTCGCACTCTAACTTTAGTTTAAGTGAATGGATCTCTATGAAATTTTACCATAAGGTTCAATACCACAAAAGGAAGGTTGGGATTGATTTTGGGGGTTATGGTACCAACAGTTAAGGAATTAGGGCCAAAAATAAGCATTTTGGTAACTTCCAGACATAACTTGTGTGTTAGTGTATGGATCTCTCTGACATTGTACCACAAGGTTCCATATCACAAAGGAATACTGGGATTGATTTTAGGGTATTTGCCTCAAAATTTTAGGAATTAGGGGCCAAAAGGGCAAAAACAAGCATTTTCTAGTTTCATGACAATAACTTGTGTGTAAGTGTATGGATCTTTCTGAAATTGTACTACAAGGTTCCATATCACAAAGGAAAGCTGGAATTGAGTTTGGGGTAATTGCCTAAAACGTTTAGGAATAAGGGTCCAAAAGGGCCAAAATAAGCATTTTCTAGTTTCAGACAATTACTTGTGTTCAAGTGTATGGATCTCTCTGAAATTGTACTGCAAGGTACCATACCACAAAGGGAAGGCTTGGATTGATTTTGGAATTTGGGGCCAAAAAGGAGTTTTGATCCCAACAGTTTAGGAATTAGGGGCCAAAAGGGTCCAAAATTAAACTTTGTTTGATTTAATCGAAAATTGAACTTTAGGGGTTCTTTGATATGCCGAATCTAACTGTGTATTTAGATTCTTAATTTATGGTCCCGTTTTCATATTGGTCTACATTAAGGTCCAAAGGGTCCAAAATTAAACTTAGTTTGATTTTAACAAAAATTGAATTCTTGGGGTTCTTTGATATGCTGAATCTAAACATGTACTTAGTTTTTGATTATGGGCCCAGTTTTCAAGTTGGTCCAAATCGGGTCCAAAATTAAACTTTGTTTGATTTCAACAAAATTGAATATATGGGGTTCTTCGATATGCTGAATCTAACCATGTATTTAGATTTTGATATTCGAACCGGTTATCAAATTGGTCCACATTGAGGTTTAGAGGGTCCAAAATTGAACTTTATTTGATTTCATCAAAATTAAATTCTTGGGGTTCTTTGATATGCTGAATCTAACCATGTATTTAGATTTTGGATATTGGAATACCACAAAGGGTGGTAAGAATTGTCTTTGGGAGTTATGGCTCAAAGTGTTAAGGAATAAGGTGCAAAAAGGGGGAAAGGTTTTGCAGGTTAATGGACAATTACTTAAGTACAAAACATAATTTAAAAGGCAGTGTAAGGTTGGTAATTGAAACTCATTTGAATATCTCACCTAAACTGCTTTTAAATTATTTATATTGAAATTTGCCAAAACTTTATTATTAATAAATTCCATTGAAATTTGCCAATAACTTTAGTTTAATGAACTTCATTGGAAATTTGCCAATATAAAATATTGCTGATGAAGCTTTTGTTTATCTCACCTAAACTGCTTTTAAATTGTGTATATTGAAATTTGCCAAAACTTTATTATTAAATTTCTGATTTATATATAAAAGCAAATAATAATGATAAGGCAAGAGATACACACCAAACAGGATGTGTAAATTAATATATTAAGTATTGTGCAATAGCAAGAAATTTTCAATTGCACAGTATTGCGCAATAGCAAGAAATCTTCAATTGCACAGTATTGCGCAATAGCAAGAAATATCCAATAGCACAATATTGCGCAATAGCAAGAAATTGTCAATTGTACAGTATTGCACAATAGCAAGAAATATTCAATTGCACAGTATTGCGCAATTGCAAGAAATATTCAATTGCACAGTATTGTGCAAAAGAAGATACTTTGTATAAATTGCTTATTTCTTGACCAATTTCAATGGGGTTTTATTCTTGAATTCTTGGGGTTCTTTAATATGCTGAATCTAACCGTGTATTAAGTTTTGGATTTTGGTCCCGTTTTAAATTGGTCCACATTGAGGTTCAAAGGGTCCAAAATTAAACTTTGTTTGATTTCATCAAAATTGAATTATTGGGGTTCTTTGATATGCCGAATCTAACCGTGTATTTAGATTCTTAATTTTGGTCCCATTTTCAAATTGGTCTACATTAAGGTCCAAAGGGTCTAAAATTAAACTTAGTTTGATTTTAACAAAATTGAATTCTTAGGGTTCTTTGATATGCTGAATCTAAACATGTATTTAGATTTTGATTATGGGCCCAGTTTTCAAGTTGGTCCAAATCAGGGTCCAAAATTAAACTTTGTTTGATTTCAACAAAATTGAATATATGGGGTTCTTTGATCTGCTGAATCTAACCATGTATTTAGATTTTTGATTTTTGGGCCCGTTATCAACTTTGTCCACATTGAGGTCAAAAGGGTCCAAAATTAAACTTTGTTTGATTTCATCAAAATTGAAATATTGGGGTTCTTTGATATGCGAATCTAACCGTGTATTTAGATTCTTAATTTTGGTCCCATTTTCAAATTGGTCTACATTAAGGTCCAAAGGGTCCAAATTTAAACTTAGTTTGATTTTAACAAAATTAAATTCTTAGGGTTCTTTGATATGCTGAATCTAAACATGTATTTAGATTTTGATTATGGGCCCAGTTTTCAAGTTGGTCCAAATCGGGTCCAAAATTAAACTTTGTTTGATTTCAACAAAATTGAATATATGGGGTTCTTTGATATGCTGAATCTAACCATGTATTTAGATTTTTGATTTTTGGGCCCGTTATCAACTTTGTCCACATTGAGGTCAAATGGGTCCAAAATTAAACTTTGTTTGATTTCATCAAAATTGAACTCTTGGTGTTCTTTGATATGCTGAATCTAACCATGTATTTAGATTTTGGATATTGGACCATTATAGGTGAATGTCCAATTTAAAATTTTTAAGTTCTTAGACCACATTCATTCTGTGTCAGAAACCTATGCTGTGTCAAATATTTAATCACAATCCAAATTCAGAGCTGTATCAAGCTTGAATGTTGTGTCCATACTTGCCCCAACTGTTCAGGGTTCGACCTCTGCGGTCGTATCAAGCTGCGCCCTGTGGAGCATTTTATTTAAGGCGATTACATACTGAACTTTCCTATAATATTGAACTTTATTATAAGATATTTAAGTTATGACTTTTTTTTCAAATGTGATGTGGTATTATATGAATAAATGTGCAATATTTTTTTGTTATTGTTAATATATTGCCTGATTAATAGGGACTACCTCAGTGTCCTCATTTTCAATGCAGGGGTCATTGATTGGATCTGTGGCTGGTCAAGCTAAATCTTGAAAATGGTATTAACTTCTTCTCTGTCTACTGTCATACAAGTGAGAGGTTTAGCGCTATAAAACCAGGTTCAATCCACCATTTTCTACATAAGAAAATGCCTGTACCAAGTCGGGAAATGACAGTTGTTGTCCATTCGTTTGATGTGTTTGTGTTTTTGATTTTGCCATTTGATTAGGGACTTTCCGTTTTGAATTTTCCTCAGAGTTTAGTATTTTTGTGATTTAACCTTTTCTCTGCTAAGCATGTGGCATTTAGGAGTAGAAGCAGGTTGGCAAAAAGCCAGAATAATTAATGTGTCTTGGTAAATTGACATGGATCTAAACAATTGACAAAGAGAGCTTCTGAGCATGTGGAAGATTGATTTCTACAACAGAAAGTGAAAATTGAGAGATCTGAGGAGCAACATAGCTGTCAGAGTTAACCTATCATTGCTGAAAAGAAAATTTTTTTTAGCATGAAATTTTTATTGGTTAGGTCAGCTCTCAGTTCTTATAAATAATGGTCATTACGAAAGATTTTTAGGTTAACATGTCCATCTAACAGGGTTCATCTGACTTTGACCTCATTTTCATGGTTGGTTCATTCATCAAGTTTTTCTTGGTAGGTCACTTTTCAAACTGACAATTCTAGTCGATTAAGGATTGGAGTTGAACGCATCTGACACATGCTGGGCTTGAACTCACAACCTCAGTGTTGACAGACTAGTGATTTAATAGTTGGACTACTTAGATCACTCTGCCACAGAGCCCATCACTGTATTTGGCATTTACAAGCATTGTAAGGATGTCATATACTGTGGATTCATTTTATTCGTTGGATACCAATTTTCGTGGGTTTCGTGGGTACAGGTGAACCACGAATTCAAATATTCAACGAATTATAAATTCCATATATGCTTTGTATACAGTGATTGCTAAACCACGAAATCAAATATCCACGAAGATGCAAGTTTTCCTCAATCCACGAAAATTGATACCACGAAAATAAATGAATCCACAGTATTGGGTTCCATTTTCATTGATCATTGATAAATGTTAAGTTTTATGTGATACCATTAATTGATATCTTGATCTCAAAGACTTTCAACGTAAAAATTTAATTCATATTCTGTAAAGCAGGCAAGTTAATTTTTGAGTGTTTACTCATGTTTTCACTAATGGAAAAAGGGAAATAACTATAATTTGTAATGACAAGTCTGCATGAAGTGCAGTTATCACAGACTGATCAAGGAATTTGGTAAAGAGGTGTTCAACGATTTGTAAAATTCATACCAAATTTAAAATAGTGTTGTTTCATATAATATAAAATCATATAAATTAAGAAAAATTGGAAATCAAAAGTAAATTTATTCTGCATTAACTCTTCGAATATTTCAGACTAAAGATTTTGACAGTTATTTTATAAATGCAATGCCAGTTTTTTATGCACGCCATGAAAATCTTGCTATTATTATAGAAGAGACCTTCCTTCCATGTCCACAATATAGAAGGTGTGGGGTATACATCAACAATACTTGCAACTCAACAACACAAATATGACTATTAACCTTTGTTATAAATTATAATTTAGTTGAATGCATGCTAAACACACTCAATTAGACCTGAGGCATAATATATTGACATTAATATATTAATCTCAGGTTAGACCGTTAGTACTTGGTTAACAGATATATACATTTTTTGATAATTGTAATTTTATTTGTTTTTTTCATATATTGTGGGTATTTGGATTAACTTTTTAACGTTGGCACCAATACTTGTATGTTTACTAGCAATGAGCAGTTTACAATACATATTTGTATACTGAAAAAAAACTTAAGAAACGAAAAATCAATAAAAATAAAATTATTCAAATATATATATATATATATATATCCGCTAACGTAGTCCTTGTGGCACTTTTGAACATTTGAAAAATAAATCGGGAATGTGTCCATGGGACACAGATGATGACCCCGCTTGCATATAATGTTATAAAGGGACATATCTAGAGAACTGTAAAAGTGATGCCACCCAAATTCGAACTTGATCTGTGTTTTATGGTAATAAGCATAAGTTTCATAACATTTGATTGAGGCAAACTAAAGTTAGAGAATGGAAACGAAAAAAATCAGAAACTTTTCCATGTATAAAGGAGCATAACTCTAGAACGGTAAAAGTGACACCACCCACATTCGAACTTGATCTGTGTTTTGTGGTAATAAGCATTGTATATAAGTTTCATAACATTTAGTTGAGACAAACTAAAGTTAGAGAACTGAAACTAATTTTGGGACCTGCTTGCGTACGGAAGACGGACAAGGGTAACACTTAATGCCCCGTCATGCGAGGACATCAAAAACAAATTCAATCCTGTCCCCATCCCAATGATCTGATGTCCAGTTAAACAATTCCTGGACTTTTTCAGCAAAACCTTACCTGACCTTAATTGTTTTGACTCAAAATAAAGTTGTATTCAACTTTGCACTTCTTTAATATCCCATTCAATAATGCCAGGACGGATCCAGGATTTTTGAAAAAGGGCGTAATTCAAAAAAAAAAAAACATTAGATATAAAAATTAAAAAAAAAAGATGATTTTTTGCTATAAGGTCATATAAATCGTGAAAAAAACATGATATAATTAATTTTTTTGCGACCAAAAAGGGGGACGTACGGCCTCGACGCCCCTGATCCGCCACTGTTGAGATAAATTGTTCACTTATATATCAAGACAAAACATATTAGTTTATTACTTTTATAAATTGTTATTTGGATGGAGAGTTGTCTCATTGGCACTCACACCACATCTTCCTATATCTAGGCTTCATAGAAATATATAAAATGTATTTACCTTATTTTAATTTAATTATAGAAACTAGCACCTGGAATTTCTTTTAATTGTTCAGGTGAATTGTAGAAGAATCAAGTGTTTCTTAATGTAGAAACGTGTTGGCACAGTCATTGCATTCTTTATTCCTAAATACATGTTCTTAATTAAAACATGCATTTCGGATTACCTTCAGAAACATTTCATTACTCTGAAACACGTTTTCCTTGTGTAATAAAATTTTTCATTGATTTGTCTGTTCTATTATTATTAATTAGCAAGGAATTTGTTTATTTACCAATATCTTCGTCTGCTTGGGCGTCAGACGACCGCTTTCAATTATTCTGTGCATAGAAATATATATATTAACACCATGGGATCAAAGATTGTAATCCTTACAAGGTCTGTGAAAATAAGGACTTCAGAATTAAATGCACTATAATCCAAATGAATTTAGCCACAACTGACGCAAGGAGCAACATACAACCCGAAATATTCAGTCATAAAAAAATGATCAGCGAGACAAGATCTAAAAATAAGTCAACTTGTTCCTACTTCATAACTTCATTTTAGTAAAAAATTCCAATGCTTACATTTTGTCATTCAAAACATTGAACCAAATCCGTTTTGAATTTTTTTATTTTTTTCAAATCAAAGTTACGGTATTTTTATACGACCGCAAAATTTTTTGCGTCGTATAATGCTATGATGTCGTCATCGGCGTCGTCGTCTGCGTCGTCGTCCGAAGACACAATTGGTTTCGGACAATAACTTTAGTTTAAGTGAATGGATCTCTATGAATTTTTACCAGAAGGTTCAATACCACAAAAGGAAGGTTGAGGGTGATGGTACCAACAGTTTAGGAATTAGGGGCCAAAAAGAAGCATTTTTGTAGTTTCCGGACAATAATTTTTGTGTAAGTGTATGGATCTCTCTGAAATTGTACCACAAGGTTCCATACCACAAAGGGAAGGCTGGGATTGAGTTTGGGGTAATTGCCCCAAACGTTCAGGAATTAGGGGCAAAAAAGGGCCAAAACAAGCATTTTTCTAGTTTCCAGACAATAAATTGTGTTAAAGTGAATGGATCTCTCTAAAATTGTACTACAAGGTTCCATACCATAAAGGGAAGGCTGGGATTGAGTTTGGGGGGTAATTTCTCCAAAAGGAAGGGGTGGGGTTCAAAAGTTGGGGGATTTTTTTCCAATTTTTTTTTGGGGGTTCATTTTTTTTTCTTCAAAATTTTTTAAATTTCAAATTTTTGAAACCTTCAATTGCACAGTATTGCGCAATAGCAAGAAATCTTCAATTGCACAGTATTGTGCAATAGCAAAGTATTGGGCAAAAGCAAGAAATCTTCAATTGCACAGTATTGCGCAATAGCAAGAAATCTTCAACTGCACAGTATTGCACAATAGCAAGAAATCTTTCAATTGCACAGTATTGCGCAATAGCAAAAAATCTTCTATTGCGCAACAACACAGTATTGCGTAATAGCAAGAAATCTTCAATTGCACATTATTGGGCTATAGCACAGTATTGCACAATAGCAAGAAATCTTCAATTGCACAGTATTGCGCAATAGCAAGAAATCTTCAATTGAAAACAAATACAAATCTTTTAACCAATTTCGATGGGATTAGTTAAGTCTTTAATTTTTGGGGGTTCTAACCTTGTATATTTTTTTTTTTTTTGGATATTGGAACCATTTTTAAATTGGTCTACATTGAGGTCAAAGGGGTCCAAAATTAAACTTTGTTTGATTTCATCAAAAAATGAATTATTGCGGCTGTATGATTTGCTGAATCTGATTGTGCATTTAGATTTTTATTTTTGGCCCTGTTTTCAAATAAGTTCATATTAAGGTTTGAAGGGTCCAAAATTAAACTTTGTTTGATTTCAACTAAAATTAAATTATTGTTGTTGTTTTTTTTTTTTTATATGCTGAATCTAACCATGTTATTAGATTTTGGATATCAGACCATTCTAGGTAAATTAAATGTCCCATTTCAAATTTTTAAGATCTTTGACCACATTTATTTTGTGTCAGAAACCTATATTATGTCAAAAATTTTATCACAATCCAAATTCAGACAGTATCAAGCTTGAATATTGTGTCCAAACTTGCCCCAACTGTTCAGGGTTCGACATCTGCGGTCGTATCAGGCTGCGATCAGCGAAGCATTTTATTGTGTAAACGGCTAGGTTTAACATGAAGCCAAATTTTGTTTTTACAAGTGGACAGAGGGTTAATACATAAAATCGTCTTGACATGTCCTTCTCTTTGCTCTTATTTAATTCGTGGATGATGATAGATGGCTGCTTAACGTCCAGTGGCAAATTAATATTCAGGACGAGAACACATTAATGTAATATGAATATTAATTAGATATAAGAAGATGTGGTATGAGTGCCAATGAGACAACTCTCCATCCAAGTCAAAATTTATAAAAGTAATAAAAATGTTTATTTTATTAAAGAATAAAGTAACATTAGTTAAATCATAATTTTAAATAAAACTTAATTTAAATCGGAAGCCATAGATAATTTCAATAAGGTTTACTTTACATGTATTCGCTATTTGATTACTTAACTGGTTAATGGTAAAAGTCTTCAGATAATAATCTTTGAAACTCGAAGTTCAAAATGCAGATCAATGCACACAATGAGGAAAAATTTCTGCTGATGTCCAATGTGCTTCGATGTGTTATAGTACAATTGGCATGTTAAGAAATAATATATCATCAGAACAAATATTTTGATTTGCCATTAGAATATTTCAATTTATACAAATTCTTGCATGAAGTCGTCACAAACAATAATTAAAATGTCAATAAGAAATAAGAAGATGTGGTATGAGTGCCAATGAGACAACTCTCCATCCAAGTCTCAATGTGTAAAAAGTAAACAATTATAGGTCAAAGTACGGCCTTCAACACGGAGCCTTGGCTCACACCGAACAGCAAGCTATAAAGGTTCCCAAAATGACCAGTGTAAAACAATTCGAACAGGAAAACCAACGGTCTAATCTATATAATATACATGTTTAGTATCATTGTGCCACTCGACTATAGAGCTGAGCGATAGTCGAGTGGCACCTTGATAGTAAACATGTATATTCAGAGAAAAAATATGGCATATTGGTATTCATATAGTACAAATAACTGATAAATATTGGAAAATCGGGGATTTATGATAATGAAAGGGGGGATTATGAGGGCCCAACCCAGGGTACTGTCCTCACGCACCAGTATGCCTATGGACAATTTAAACGTAGTTTTTGGGGAGAAAAAAATAGACCTATCATTCAATGATTTACACAAATAGATATAAAGCACATTAGCACATTTGTAAAATACATCACTTGGCGTCCGTCCGTTGTCCGTCGTCGTTAACTTTTACAAAAATCTTCTCCTCTGAAACTACTTAGCCAAATTTAACCAAACTTTGCCACAATCATCATTGGCGTATCTAGTTTAAAAAATGTGTCCGATGACACCGCTTGCCAAACAGGATGGCCAACATGGCTAAAAATAGAACATAGGGGTAAAACGCAAGTTTTGTCTATTATTTTGAAAACCGTTATAAATAGTGAAAATCTGACAGGGCAAAAATGTTCAGAATGTTGAGCTCTACCAATTGTTCATATACGTCAAAACTGTCAGACGACTTCTTATAGGAGTTATTGCCCTTAAATGACACATTTTACCATTTTGTTTTTTCATTATTGCCTATTATCTTGAAAACTATATTAGATAGGGAGAAACTTTAAATAGCAAACATGATCAGCAAAACAAGTTCTACAAGTAAGTCAACATGGGCGAAATCGTCAATCGACTCCTTATAAGAGTTATTGCCCTTTGAAGACGATTTTTACCAATTCTTTGCGTTTTTTCCTTGTATCTTAAAAATTATAATAGATAGATAGAAGCTTAAACAAGCAAAAATGATCAGCGAGACAAGATCTACGATTTAGAAAAATGGAGGAAATCTTCCGACGACTCCTTATTGGGGTTTTTGCCCTTTAATGACAATTTTCACGATTTTTTTGCGTTTTGCCTTATACTAGTATGAAAAAAAATATAATAGATAAATAGATACTTTAAATCACAGAAATGATCAGCAAGGCAAGATCTACTAACAAGTCAAATTTTGCCGATATAGTTAGTAGACTTTAACTCTTTATAGGAGTGATTGCCCTTAAATGATGATTGTTTTACCCTCTTTTGTGTTTTGAGCAAAAACTAAAGAAGATAGAGAGAAACTAAACAGACTAAATGATCAGCAATACAAGATCAACAAAAAAGAGATTTTTGTCATGAATTCTATTCTTGTCTACAATGTTGGAGAGTGTCTTTTGTTGAATATTCACATAGACCAAGGTGAGCGACACAGGCTCTTTAGAGCCTCTAGTTTAATATCGGTGTTGGTTTGCACACTTTTTAGACCTATATACAATTTATTTATTAGGTCTTTCCACTTTTCTGTGGAAAGACCTATTGTATTTGTTCTGATTATTATTTTTTTCTGCTTCCGCCAGTGTTTGGTGGTTTCCTAAGATGTCGCTTAGATTTTTTTGCATATGATATCGAACAGTTATTGCGACTTTGAAACTGACCCTGTTTAACCGAACACTTTTTATTGAAAGAGTTATCTCCCCTAACACTGGTTTTCTTGTGTGCGCATCTCCTTCGCAACCGTAAAAGATTACGACAAATTTAATTCACCAATTTACTCCTCATATCCTCAGGATCTAAAGAATAATTTTGACCGAAGCGGTTCGGAGCCTATGTTTGAGAGTTATTTCCCCTTTTGTTTTTTTAATAAGAAAAATATAATTGTAACTGGTAAACTATAAGTGATAGAGACCTAGGGTCTTTTGATTTGAGGTCCTTGGTCCAAAACAAAGAAAATAAGGTCAAGGTCATGTTATAAATTTTTATTTTGGCTTATTTCCAGAAACTGTATAAGATATCGACAAATTATTTTAACTAAATTGTTAGTCGTGACATGTCGTAATTAACACATACATTTTGGTTGAAAGGGTGCGTAGACATTACATGGGAGTTTTAGCCACTCGTATATTTAGAATTATGGGTATAGTAATATAACTCATTAACCATATATAATAAAGACCTAGGATCTTTTGATTTGATGTCCTTGGTTTATGACCTTGAAATTTAGTTCAAGGTCAAATGTAAAATTGACGTTCTAGATTTTGACCTTTGCTGTAGATTCATATTTATTATATGATAAAGCCTTGGGATCTTTTGCATTAGGTTAGTAGACATATAACCTTGAAAATGTCAACCAGAAGTGACCTTTTTAAAACCGGAAGTAGCAATTTATCTCCCTTATTTTAAGCAAAAGTATATAGAAACTATATATATTTTGAGAATCAGAGTAAAGTAAGCTTTTATTTGACACCATAAGTAACTTTGATTTAACCGGAAGTGGCTTATTATCTCCGTTAATTGATGAAAAAAGTTCCTCAAACATTTTATTTTCAAAATCAGTGTGTGATAAGCTATCATTTAAGCCTGGACATATTAGTTTTTATCAAAATTTTCTTATCTTAAGTTAATTTGAGTGGAAAGACCTTCAATTGTTCTCTGAACAATTGGTTTTTAATTGTGTACAATTATCGTTACTCGTAACGATCCAGCGCCCTCGTCAGACTAAGATCATTGACTAATATATATAGACGTTTTATATATATATATAAACAAGTTTGAATTGAAAACAACGTTCAAATCTATGATTGCGTTGGATAAAAAACCGCAACTTTTATACGTGTGCATGCAAAACAAATTCCTTGGTAGATGGATCTAAATACAGCACAACAACATTTTCCAAAAGACCAAAAAAGTGAAAAAGTATATTTAAAAAAAACGCATTTGACTAGCAGGTCGAACAACGGATGACTTTATGTTCTTAAACCCTCCTGACTGCCATTGGTGATTGCCAAATAAAAGGATCACCAGATGTAATAAAATGGATCTTAACTATATATATACAAGTCTAAATTAAAAACAACGTTCAAACCTATGATTGCGTTAGATAAAAACCGCAACTTTTAAACGTGTGGATGCAAAACAAATTCCTTGGTAGAGGGGTCTAAATACAGCACAAACAACATTTTCCAAAAGACTGAAAAAGTATATTTTAACAAAACGCATTTGACTAGCAGGTCGAACAATGGATGTTCTTAAACCCTGCTGACTGCCATGGCGATTGCCAAATAAACGGATCACCAGATGTAACAAAATGGACCTTAATTATCAATTTAATACCAAACAGAAAACAATAAACTTGCGGAAAAGATGGATGGTATACCGCAAACATGAGGTGCAAAAATTTGTACACCATATCCTGATTTCGACAATTAATGTCTCCTCTGTGATGTTAGGAATCGAAACGGTATTTGGAAGGCCATAAAATTTACCTCAATTTAGGATAGACTCTTGAATTTTAAAGAGTCGAAATAGGATGAACGGATTATATAAACCCGAAGGCAAATATATACAAGCCCAAACGAAAAAATATAAACAAGTCTAAATTGAAAACAACGTTCAAACCTACAATAGCGTTGGATAAAAACCGCAATTTTTATACGTGTGCATGCAAAACAAATTACTTGATAGAGAAGTCTAAATACAGCACAAACAACATTTTCCAAAAGACCAAAAGAGTAAAAAGTATATTTTAATAAAACGCATTTTACTAGCAGGTCGAACAACGGATGTTCTTAAACCCTGCTGACTGCCATGGCGATTGCCAAATAAACGGATCACCAGATGTAACAAAATGGATCTTAATTATTAATTTAATACCAAACAGAAAACAATAAACTTGCGGAAAAGATGGTATACCGCAAACATGAGGTGCAAAAATGTGTACACCATATCCGGATTTCGACAATTAATGTCTCTTCAGTGATGTTAGGAATCGAAACGGTACTTGGAAGGCCATATAATTTACCTCAATTTAGGATAGACTCTTGAATTTTGAAGAGTCGAAATAAGATGAACGGATCATATAAACCCGAAGGCAAATATAATACAAGCCCAAACAAAAATAATATAAACAAGTCTAAATTGAAAACAACGTTTAAACCTATAATTGCGTTGGATAAAAACCACAATTTTTATACCTGTGCATGCAAAACAAATTTCTTGGTAGAGGGGTCTAAATACAGCACAAACAACATTTTCCAAAAGACCCAAAAGTTAAAAAGTATATTTTAACAAAATGCATTTGACTAACAGGTCGAACAACGGATGTTCTTAAATCCTGCTGACTGCCATGGCGATTGCCAAATAAACGGATCACCAGATGTAACACAATGGATCTTAATTATTAATTTAATACCAAACAGAAAACAATAAACTTGCGAAAAAGATGGTATACCGCAAACATGAGGTGCAAAATTTGTAAACCATATCCGGATTTCGACAATTAATGTCTCTTCGGTGATGTTAGGAATCGAAACGGTATTTGGAAGGCCATAAAATTTACCTCAATTTAGGATAGACTCTTGAATTTAATATATTCAAGTGTAAATTGAAAACAACGTTCAAACCTATATATAAATATATATATATATATATATATTTGATATGGCGGCATGGTAATTAACATTATCATCCTTTACGACATACGAACTAGCTGATCAGAAAGGTACACCATCTACTTGCCACTATACATCTTGTACCGTGTCACAACCCTAGATAAAGCCGACGAGGAAAGGCATCACATTGACCACCGAAAGCTATATTTTATGTAGCCTAGGTGGTGGAGTGGTCTAGGGCGCTGGACACGGTGCAGGCGGTGTTGCCACGATGTCACAGAAGCAAGGGATCGAATCCTGCTGAGGAAGAACAAGAATTTGCTAACGCAAATTTGAAGATCTAACGTTGTTTGAGACGAATTATATAATATATACACGTCTAAACTTGTGACAATTTTATGACAGACATTCTCCATCGGATAACACGTGGTTATACAGGGCTAACACCATAATATATATATAATTCGTCTCAAATTTAGCCCAACAATGTTAGATCTTCAAATTTGCGTTAGCAAATTTTGTTCTTCCCAGCGAGATTCCAACCTTTGCTTCTGTGAAATCGTTGCAACACCGCCTGCACTGTGTCCAGCGCCCTAGAACACTCCACCTTGCAGTTACGGTGATCATTTTTCTTAAAAGTATATTGTACATTTTGAGTTAACCTTTAAAAGCATATACAACGAATAATTTTTCAGTTAGGTGTTGTCATATTTTGACCGATAGATTAATCTAATACAGAAATCGTAGAAAAATCGAAAAAAGTTGTACGAAAGTCGTGTAACGCCAGAATTATTGACTAAACAATTTCGTTGGAAAACAAGAATTCCCACGTACCTGCACACACTAACTGAAATAGAACTCACGGCAATGTCACAAATAGCTGATTGTGAAAATGCAAGAGGTGTGATTGTTTGAATGTAGGACAGAAGGTCACAGGACAAAAAGTCACAGACAAAAAGTCACGGACAAAAAGTCACAGGACAAAAAGTCACAATTAAGTTTTTAGAATATATTTCTTTGAACACGAAAACACTAATTTTAAAAATAATATTTTTGTTTTTTTCTTGAACTATTACATATAAAGCAACTTTGTAATTAAAATTTATTCAATAAATATCAATAATGATCAAATAATTGTTATGAAAATAAAATGTCAAAGTGGCTTGGTACTTAAATGGCTTCATGGTGCCAAGAAATATATACACCTTGCATGATAAAAATGAATAAATTTGCATTTATAAAGGCTTATGAACAATTTCCTAAACTTAAAATGAATAAATGTAAGAAAAGAAAATATTTCAAGATCTTTCTCTTATGTACTCAAACAATTGTCAACAAATTATTTGTGATTTTTTGTCCTGTGACACTCAAACCTTTGTTCGTAACCCAAGCTTATTTTCTTGCTTCAGACGGTAAGCTCATAGCTCGTTCAAATGCCCATTGCATGGGGAAACGGATGTTCTAGTGGCTGTGCTGCATGTAGCAGGTGATAACATAAAACCATTGTTACAGGCATAGGTGATACGGGAAATTTTGCTATATATTTGTTTTCTTTGTTCCTTCACTACATCGTGGTACAACACCAATTTCAAACTTTGTACTGCTAGATCTGGTGATGTGAAGTTGATTTTTTTTTTTACTTCACATTCACATTGCATTTTTTTCTTTTTAACTCTTTGTGATGCTAAGCAATGGAGAAAAAAAGGAAGGTTGCTTCTGCTCACGACATGCATATACATTATGTAGATATGTTAATAGAATAAATAATAAGATGTATATGATACATGCCATGTAGAATGATTTTATAATCTAAAAATCATCATCATGTGTGAAAAAATAATTTATTTCTCCGTTTGAGTGTTATATGTTTTTCTTTTGACAGTAACCAAATTATCCCAAAACATGTTAAAACAAGTTGTTCTGTGAGTTCATGTTTTCAAATCTTTTATTAATATGTACTACATAAAACTTTTTTTTTACTTTCAAGTTTGCCCATGCTGCATTTAAAAAAAACGATGTCCTAAATGTTTATCACCTCAATCAATGAATATTCATACACCTTAAGTAATGTCTTATTCGTTCGCGTTTCTGAATTATTTTCTTGATCTAGCTCATAACATCAACATTTTGTTGTTAATTGTTTCGTTTAACACCAGTGTATTTATATATAGGTAAATTTGTTTGCTTATATATACAGGATTCTTGAATCAAGAAGAAGAAAACAACCCTCTTCCTTTCTTCAATGTTTTCATTATTTAAAAAAGGGCGAAAATTGGCTTGGAACTCCATATCCCAGCTTTTTTATAAGAATCTCTTAATCCATCTGATATGAAACTTCCTGTTACTGACTAGTTAAAAGATGTTTGTTAACAATATAATATATGTGGTCATTTTAATATTTAATTTTATGAATGCTTGTTGTTTTAAAAACATTCATTTGTACAGCCATTTGTTTCGACGTCAAATCAACTGACGTTTTTTACTTCACTTTATGGGATTTTTGGCCACGTGATAGAATTAAAAAACAACAACACAAAACAAAAACAAAACACTTTACTGGTCTTATGATATCTAAAGTTTACACATAAATTCCGATTCGTTTTTCAGTTTTGATTGTTACCATGCATATGGTGTGGCTATCGATTACTGATATCGAAAAGTAAGACCATGCTGTGTCCGGCCTTACTATTTTTCTGTAGAGTATGATCTCAAATTTATTGTTAACGACATTCCACCAACTGGTTAGGTAAAGAATAGCAATATAAGTCATGGTATTATATTACCTTACATTTAATGGAATTCCTTATGTTTTCTTCTTTATTTTCAAATTGAAGTGTGTTTTAGAAAGACCGCCAAACGATCAACTTCTTCTTTATTGGCTAGACTGAGACATGTCAATAAGGAAAACTATATAAAATGGTATGGATTTTGAGAACGTTCATTACCTATTTTTGTTTAATTTCCAGTGGCAATTTTTTTATGTATACTCTAGACACGAAAAAATTTCAACAAAAATAATAGGCTACGGAAAAGGAATACTCACAAGGATCAAAATTTATTCTGAACCTTTTATAAACAATGCTGCAGTTGTTATGAATAACTTTTATATAACAGTTCAGCATCCTGAACTTGACACAAAAGTCTATGTACAATGCTTTTCATTAAAACATGTATGTTTCTCGTTAGAGATGATTAGTATTTGAAGTTTCAACAACTGAAATAAAATTTTGTATTGGCAATCCTGTTAAAAAATCCGATAATTACCCTTATTTTTCTTATACAAAAACAAAGATTAATTCAGATGTTTTGGAGATATGTTTGTCAGCACTATGGTTTATGATTACTGGCACTTTTTACACGTGGTAAGAAACAAGGAAGGGGTCTATACCATCGCTAGAAACAAGTGCCTTTGGTTTGGCTCTAAATTGTAGCGAAGTGGCGAGCTTTTACATTTTATCCAAACCAACTTGAAGAAGGTGAGTAAGCACAAGCAAAATTCACCAAGCAAAGAGCACCCTGTATTTTCACCAAAAAAGATAGAAGTTTTTTTTATTGTGGAACAAATTTTACACACCGCTCGAATGTGTAAAAAAAAAACAAGGCCCCACAAATTAAAAAGGACTGGATAATTCAGGCAAGAAAAAGGCGAAAAAAACCTTAAATGGTAACAGTTTTATTGGTCGAAATTACAAGAAAGTCATAACTGACCATGATGGAGTGTATTTTATATAGCAACGAAATGAGGGGACATTTTTTTCTCGAAAAGATAACCATTCAGACTAGTTTCTATTCATTAATGAAGATCTAGAAAAAAAGCACTACAAAACGTGCTACATTCATGTGGCTCTAGATGAGCTAACCTTTAAGAGTCTCGCCTCTATTACATAAGCAAATGAAAGAGGGTTAAATCGAATAAAGGCAATTCTAAAGGTCGGGAAAAAGCTTATCATAGTTTAAAAACAAAATAACTGTATGGTTTTAAGTTTGAATAGTTGTAACAAGTTGCATACTTTAGTAGCGTAATAATACTTAAAAATCTAGACATAACATTTGGTAATCACTTCTCATTTTACAATCCATACATGCATATTATATATGATTGAAAAATATTTCTAAATCCTTTTAAAAATTGATTTTAAAGCGATTTAAAAGCACACAAATACATAGATAATTCTGTTGAAATCTTTTGGTTGATAATATCGGTATAAGTAGATTCGGTCGAGAGGTTATGAATGACGAATTAATCCATTTTCTGTCAATATTGATATTTAATTGGGGTCGAGGAGCATCAAGTCATTTATTCTAGCTCACGACTTTGAATAAAGAAAATGGTCATAAGATTTAATATGATACAGTTGTATTTAAAACTTCACGGTGTTTTGTTGGTATATTCACATTAAATCACACATGCTAATATATAAACCTGCGCCTTACATGTATTAGGTCTACATGTACACATGTCTTAAAATTTCCGTATTTTTTAATCCTTAAAATACTGATTACTGTAGTTATGAACACTCCTTGACAGACGGGTGACCGCTCAACTTAGTTTCAAATCCCAATAGTGTTCTTCCGCTGATTTCTGGTAAAGGATTACCTCTCCGTGATACTCTGGTGTTCCCTTCTCTTGTCCTTACTAACATATTATATGGAGGTTTCTTGGTAACATCCACAAATGTTGGGTGTTTTTCTGAGACGACCTGTGACCTCACATATGATGTAGGTAACATTACCTCTGTGTTCGACCTCACAGGACCGAGTGTCTCCTTAAGTGAATTAACACTGCGAATAGCATAGCTTCCTCTTTTCGAATTACTAAGCACTTGTATAGCGTGTATATGTTTCATGGCTTTCTTTTCAATCTCCTTTTCTACAAATGATGTCGATTTGTTCTTCTTCATTTTCATATTCTTATATCCAGAAAACGTGTCTGTGTTTTGAGTACGTAGTCCAAAATCATTATAGAAAGATTTTGAGGGTTCAAGAAGCATTATTCGTTCACTATCAATTGGTGGCAGCATTCCGTTTTCGGTATCGCTCGATTTGTCAATTTCAGCATCAACTGATTCTGATGAAGGAATGTCAATAGAATCAAATACTTTTCTGCCAGATAATAGTAATGAAGCTGGCCACTTTTTCATTTGTCTCGGTGATCCGTCATTCAGCCTTGTCCGTTTATATATTTTAGATTCTTTTGCTTGTTCATATCCAATTTTCAGATCTGGTTTAAGGCTTCTGTTTTCGTGTAAAGTAAGCAACAGGTTTCCATTTATAACTGTATCCCGAATATTTGGCAGCTTCTCAAAACTTCCGTTTCCTTTTCGTTTGATCATTGTCTAAGTTAATTACAAAATCCGGTATTGACCATTTTTTCACATTATAAGAAGTTCGTTTTCAAGGTGTCACTCACTGCATTTAATCGCGTTTCAATGTACGAAATGAATTTCATTTAAATCCGATACAATATTTAATAATCAGGCCTTTTTAAACAGGCTTAAGGTAAATTGTATTTGCATGTAACACTTTTAATGAAAACTAATTCCCATACCTCAAAATGGCTCCGTATCTCCAGAGATTTATAATATTAACACGTCTGCTTTTGACATCCAGTTCTTTGTGATTTGATGGGGTCATTGCGGTTGTTAATTAAAGTTTTTAAATATTTATATCCAATAATGTTTTAAACTCTTCTGAATCTACATAGTCATTATGACTAGCCTGGACCTTGATAGGTAGCTACGCTGGTCCTGCCATTGTTTCGAATAACAATACCGTCGGCTTGATATTGTAAGATATGTAGGTCTGATTTAACAAAACCATCAATTACGCCTATGTATATATAGTCAATATTTGATATTAAAATCAGAAATCTACAACAGTGCATTGTTCTATTGTAAATTGGTTTACCGAGCTCAGGACAAAGTGTTTGCTTTATAAAACCATTAACTTTCATAAAATATTTGTCCGAAATTGATTGCAAAATCTATATTGACATATATCATTCAAGTATCTTATTACATATTCAACATTAAAATTTGATGAGAACCTTTAACACGCATTTTAAATCTAATTTATACATTATTCTTTACAGTGTACACGAATGCAGTTTTATTGTCCATTGAAATTTGCCAAAATATTTACTTTATTGTAAAACTTTTTGATTAAATTTTCTTTTATAAAAAAAGATACAAATGCCAATCCAAAAATGCGTGCTACGATTGCTCAGTTTATGTATTCTTTCACACAGTATTATATATATCTGTAATATATAACTACAATTACAGGTTAACTGAAGCTTGAGTCCTGAGTACATAAAATAAAACATAAATAATAAATGATTTTGTTCTTAAAAATAAACGAAGTCGTTCGTCTCACACTAAATGCTATAAATTATAAGTTACCTCACCAAAGTTCAGCAATTTAGTGAACTCACTGGTTTGCTGATTAACGTACAACGAATGTAACTTTTTTGAAAATGAGGGAGCAATAGTTGCAGTCTTTGATTTTATCTCATTGTCTGAAATATGAAAACATACTTATTGTTTATGTTGACATACTATTTACTACGCAGTTATCATTCAAATGGGTACCTATTGTGCTTCTTTCTTGTCGATGAATTTGATTACGTGAAGTTTGTTATTGTTTAAAGACTTAAGCACACATAATCAAATAAAACAAAGTTTTCATATTAGGTAATGTGGTTCGATAAATTCAAATGTATTTCAAAATCGTTACAATATATAAGCCTTTTCGGTAATCAGAATTACAATGATTTCTATGTGCAATGAATAAATGGAAAGCATTCAGTTTCAATCCTTTTGTACTTAATCTGTCGGTATTTCGATGGAGACACATTATACCATAAGCTAAATTAAACTCATTACTTCCTACTTTGATACAGAAAACAACACTCCAATTTTCTGAAACTATGACCATTCAATGGTTAGATAGGATTCTTGTGGCTATGATGTTACAGATCAAGACGTTATGAATTTTCACGAAAAGGGACCGAAATATCGTCCAATTTCTATACATAACTGGAGAGATAGACGCAAAGTCATCAGCGAATCTCGTTCTTCTTACTTTAGATTTTGGTACAGGAGACTGTTTATAAAACTCATATTCTTTCTTATAAAGTTCATGAATCTTGAAAACTTTACTATTATGTTCTTGGAAAATTCTCGATTCTCTCGGAAAATGTTTCTCGTCTGTACAAGCGAACTGTTGTTGTTTGACGTAAATACTGAGAAACTGAGTCATCAAAGTATGTTCATGCTGACTAGTTTACCTCTTCTAAAAAAAAGATCGTGAATAAAGAAATAAGTTTCAACAACGATTGGGTTCCTAATTAAATAAGAAATATCTGTGTATATCTTCAATCGATTGATTTTAAACTTCAAATATTTCTGTTACAATGATTAGTGCTCTTACAACTGTCAAGGAAATTTTTATGTCTTTACTTTGATGTATAATTGATATATAAAGTATATTCAAACCAAAAGTAATGACTGATCAATCATTCTTGGGTTTTTCATAACATTTAACAATGTCACAGTATAATGCATATTTATAGAAAAACTAGGAAGTAAGTTTAAACAACACAGTAAAAAAGAACAAAAATGTAAGTATAAGATATATTTTTATATTTTTCTGGTGGTGAAGTATTGTTTGACAGGTACTAGTATATATATATATATATATATATATATATATATATATATATATATATATATATAAATGACTGAATAATAGTCAACGATAAATCTTACGGGGCGATGGATCATATAAATATGATACAGTACACTACAAAATATAATATATAACCAGTCTAAAGGGTACAACATCACCAAAAAATGACAATAAACGAACAAATGTAACTATAAATATTTCGGATAACAGATATCCTTCATCAATATGAGCACGATGTAAAATGAATCAGATCAAACTATTCTGATTATTAAACTAAAGCAATCTTGATTTCTATACAATAAAAAAAAATGAAACAGTTTTACCCGAACATCATATGTAGAGACGCTAATAAATTTTGAAATTTCCAAAAAACGACTCAAAGACATGCCTAAAATGAAAATAGTAATTAGAGATATAAACTGGCACAACTCTAAAATTCCAAAGTGACGTCAGTTAAGATGTTACAACAACTGTGTGTAAATTCATTCCCCAAAAAACAGCACTGATCGATATAAGCTGGTAAAAATATGTCAAACAGAGGCTGCGTATTTATCATCCCAAATAAATAGCAGTTTTATATTGATAAGAAAATATAATAGTAAAATTAAAATTAGTTTCAATATATATACATTATATATATATATAAACAAGTCTAAATTGAAAACAACGTTCAAGCCTATGATTGCGTTGGATAAAAACCGCAATTTTTATACGTGTGCATGCAAAACAAATTTCTTGTTAGAGGGGTCTAAATACAGCACAAACAACATTTTCCAAAAGACCAAAAAAGTGAAAAAGTATATTTTAACAAAACGCATTTGACTAACTGGTCGAACAACAAATGTTCTTAAATCCTGCTGACTGCCATTGGCGATTGCCAAATAAACGGATCACCGATGTAATAAATGGTTCTTAATTATAAATTTAATACTAAACAGAAAACAATAAACTAGCGGAAAAGATGATATACCGCAAACAAAAGGTGCAAAGGTTTTTGTACACCATATCCGCATTTCGACAATAAATGTCTCTTCAGTGATGTTAGGAATCGAAACGGTATTTGGAAAGCCATACAATTTACCTCAATTTAGGATAGACTCTTGAATTTTGAGGAGTCAAAATAGGATGAACGGATCATATAAACCCGAAGGCAAATATAATACAAGCCCAAACGAAAAAATATAAACAAGTCTAAAGATATATTGTTTATATATATATGTTGTTTGTGCTGTATTTAGACCTCTCTACCAAGAAATTTGTTTTGCATGCACACGTATAAAAATTGCGGTTTTTATCCAACGCAATTATAGGTTTGAACGTTGTTTTCAATTTAGACTTGTTTATATTTTTTCGTTTGGGCTTGTATTATATTTGCCTTCGGGTTTATATGATCCGTTTATCCTATTTCGACTCTTTAAAATTCAAGAATCTATCCTAAATTGAGGTAAATTATATGGCCTTCCAAATACCGTTTCGATTCATAACATCACTAAAGAGACTTTTGGAAAATGTTGTTTGTGCTGTATTTAGACCCCTCTACCAAGAAATTGTTTTGCATGCACACATATAAAAATAGCGGTTTTTATCCAACGCAATCATAGGTTTCAATTAAGACTTATTTATATATGTATGTGTGTATCGTGTGTATTGAAAGCAAGAATACTCAGTATAATTAAAGGCACGCAAAAGCTTTATATACATGTACGACCAGAAGTAGCTGTTTCCGTTTTTTTATCCTTGGAATTGATTATTTTGGTATGCATATTACTAGTATAATTCTTTATTGCAAAGGACAACATAATGATAATAGTTTTTTTAGTTATTACTGCGCGTTGTATAACTGAGATTAACGTATATGAGTTTTATTTTGATTATCCACTCTTCTTTATTATCTAGAAATGCTTTTAATTTGAAATAGCATATTCAGAGAACTTGAACCTGAGAAAACTAAGATTCGTTTATAAATTTCTATGCTCAGACCAACTTGCGAGTGTTTTCACATTTATAAATTTTGTTTCTTTTTCACGTATCGAAGTTTGTGCAAAATAATGCAGATGCCCAGTAAATCAATTACAAACAGAAAACCACCAGTTACAGAGGTTAAAAGAGACATACAGGGTCGTAATTGATTGATCTCAAACAAAGACAGAAATATGAGTACACAAACCACAAGAGATATAGGCAAAATAAAACTCGGATTCAAGAAGGCTTTCCGAAATAAACGCATCGGCGTTG
Organism: Mytilus coruscus; assembly: GCA_017311375.1. Classification (NCBI taxonomy): domain Eukaryota; kingdom Metazoa; phylum Mollusca; class Bivalvia; order Mytilida; family Mytilidae; genus Mytilus; species Mytilus coruscus. Next base: position 83,534,065 of record CM029595.1, on the reverse strand, counting down.
TACGACTAGAAATAGATGCTTGTCTTATATTAGACGATAGACTGGTGTATATAGAATGGAACAACAAAGGCTAATTCCTGCACAAAGCCGATGGATCATTTATAGACACAATGACCGTCAATGATGAGCCATTTGATCTTACGCCAATCGATGGCAACAGAGTCGCTGTTACTTATCCATTTACAAATCACTTCCAGACCATTGATATTTCATTGAAGAAATTCCAAGATATTGAATTTCAAAAGTTTTGTTACGGTATAAAATGGTATAAAGAAAGACTGTACATTTGCGTCGACGGAGGAGGCATACTGGTAGCAACACTTAACGGAGAAATAGAGAACAGGATACCATTCGATGTTGAAATATCTACTCGCCTTGATATTGAGGGGGATAAAATTTATTGTGCAAGGACCAAAATTAACACGATCTTCTGTTGTGACTTGTTTGGAAATCAGGTAGATTAACACTACCAAATGCCTCTCAGCATAACATCAGACGGCAAGGGTTTCCTCTTTATCACGTGGTACAAATCCAACAATGTCATGGTTATGTCATGTGATGGGAAAGAGCACAAGGAATTAAAAGGAAAAACAGATGGCATCGAGCGTCCGAGGTGTCTTTACTACGATAAACAACGTGATCTGTTACTTGTATGTAATGACTGTAGTGATGAATCTCTGTTATTTAACGTCTTATGATTGAATCAAATGTACTTGAAAATGTTTACTATGATTTTGTTGAAGTGTCCACATAACAAGTACCGCATAGCGTGTTTTTATCACGGGTGTAAAATTTTGCGATTTAGGGTCAACAAAGTATACGAAAAAATTTGGCGTTTTTTATTTTGGCGGATTCTTAATTCTGTTAACTGTGAAACACACCTCTTTCCCTAGTTCTGTATAAATACAAGAAATTAAAAGAAATAATTATCAGAACTTCATTGTATTACTTTTTCACTAAGCAAGTGCATATATGGGAGCATACAAAGTTTTTTTTTCCAGCTCAAGTCAGAATACTGTGCTGTGTTAGTATGATGATGTGTCTTAATGTTCTTGTGTACTGTCTCCTCGTGACGAAATAGATATAATTGTAAATATACAACTTATATTTACCAAGTCCATGTACAAACAGGAAATGAAAAAAACCAAATCAGTTCCAAATAGAGTGAAACTACGTGCATCAATGCATTGAGCAACACATGGCATACTATTGCGGAATCTAATCAACTTGTGTAAAAAACCAAGGTAGAGTTGTTTTTTTTGTATTTTGCTGGTAGATTTTTAATAGTCTGTGAAGGGACAATTGACCATTATTCAAATGTTTGCTATAAATTATTTATTAATTAATGTCTATTTCGAACTAAATAATGAATAATTTAGGGCATACGTCCGGTATTCTCGAAAGTCTTTTTAAATAACGTAAAAATCGTCGTAGGCACTCGTTTTTTCGTTCAAAATCATACAATGATGTTTCTTATACTTTCTTGTGTGTACTAAGATGTACTTAAATGAAAACGTAAGATGCATCTTTGGTGGGATAAGAGATGATTGGTTGCATTAACCTGTAACATTCGCCAATTCAAGATTATTCAAGGATTAAACTCATGTGTATATAGCCCACCTCATCCCTAAATTCATTATTTATATTTTGAGAGGCATGTTTTTAAATCACTCAATATGTTAAACACACCATTCTATCCCCCCTCTTCCCATTTCTACATCTTCGTTTTATGGATGTTTTAAACACCTACAAACTGAGTAAACGGCAGCATCATGTCTGGATACTACCATATCAGAGCAAAATTCCCAGACATCTTGTTCTTTGTTGTATACATCGATACTAGACACACTGCCGATCACAGAATCCATGCTTGTATAAGATTGGGTTGTCCCATCGCAAAGATACATTACTCCGCTAATAGTTACAATATTATTACCATGGCAACGAATTAACCGAAGATTGTTATGTAAGGTCCATCTGAAATCGAAACGTAATGCAATGTTGACAGTATAAAAACCTTATGATATGATTTTTGTGTATAAAACAGTTTATTTGAAGAAGAGAATATTGAAGTATACTGAAAAAAGATGGTAAGATTTCAAAATATATTTTTCAAAAAGAAAAATGCAATGGACAAGTATCAAAGAATAACTTATCTCAACGATTCAACAGCAATAGTTTAGTAAATATTCCTATGTTATTTATGTAATTCAATGGTTTTTATTTCAAATATGAATAAAAAAAATATGTTTGGTATATATGTCAATCAGACAGCAACCAACAGCAGAAATCACCAATAAAAGATATCAAGTCATTTTTAAAACCTATGTGTTTTTCTTGGATCAAAGCTATCTACGTTGTCAAGAACAGGCATTCCAGACTTTTTGCTGATATTTTGTATCGTTGGGTAGTTGTCTTATTGACGTATGCAATACACAACCATTTGTTAAGATGTTATTTGTTTATACATAAGATAACAAAGGCAACATGATTATCTTATGCCAAAAAAAAATCCTTTTTAATATGCGTATTATATCTGATTCTTTATAAAGTAGACAAATGCTGTTTTATTGTCCATTGGAATTTGCAAAAATATTTACTTAATTGTACTACTTTTTTTGATTAAATCTACGATTATTAAAAATAACAATTGTCAACAAAAACATGCGTGTTACGATTGCTATATAAGTTTAAGTATTCCAATTCTAAGTATATCCGTATATAACCGCAATAACACTCAGGTTATAAATAATAAATGATTTTGTTCATAAAAATAAATTTAACGCAGTCGAACGGACTCACAAACAATGCCATTAAATAGTTCGTTCGTTTCCTCACCATAGTTCAGCAATTTAGTCGGAACTATCTGGTTAGCTGGTCAACATACAACTAACTTAAGTTTTTTGGAAAATGAAGCAATAGTTACAAATCTTTGATTTAATTTCATTGTTTAAAATATGAAAATACTTACTGTATTGTTGTTAATATGCAGTTATCAATCAATGGGTACATATTGTGCTTCTTTCTTGTCGATGAATTTGAATGAGTTTGTTACGGTTTAAACACAACTTAAGTACACATAATCAAATAAAACAAAGTTTTCAAAATAGGTAATTTAGATGCATGTCAAAATCATTACAATATACACCCTTTTCCAGTAATCAGAATTACGATGGTTTTGATGTAAAATGAATGAATAAAAAGGCATTGATTTTCATCATGAAAATTTTAATTATATTCCTTTTGGTTCTAAATCTGTTGACCAATTATAGGTACTAAGTATTTTGATGGAGACAGATTGAGCCATTGTGGTATATTTGTTTCGCTGCTGCGATGAATCTTATTACATGACCTATGTTAAATTAAACTTAAGTATGACTTCCTGCTTTGATACTGAAAACAACACCGCAATTTCTAGAAGAGAGGCGAAAGATACCAAAGAGATATTCAAACTCATAAGTCGAAAATAAACTGACAACGCCATGGCTAAAAAAGAAAAAGACCAACAGACAAACAGACAAACAGACAAACAATAGTACACAAAACACAACATAGAGAGTGAGCAACATGAACCCCACCAAAACTGGGGGTGATCTCAGGTGCTCCGGAATGGTAAGCAGATTCTGCTCCACATGTGGCACCCGACGTGTTGCTCATGTTAGTACAAACCCGGTAATAAGTCTAATTCGGTAGGTCACATTCGGGAAAGGGGGCAAGATTGTAGTTACGACATTATAGGAACATATCCGTTATCATCCGTGAAACGGATATTCCATACGAGTTGGTGTCCGTAAAATTTACGAAGGGATGATTTCAACTTCACCATTTGGAACTCTTGGTTTAGAAACTATGACAATGTTGAGATAGGATTGTTGTGGCTATGATGTTACAGATCAAGACGTTATGAATTTTCTTGAAAAGGTTCCGAAATATCGTCCAATTTCTATACATAACTGGAGAGAAAATCGCAAAATCATCAGAGAATCTTTTTCTTCTTACTTCAGATTTTGGTACAGGAGACTGTTTATAAAACTCATATTATTTCTTATAAAGTTCATGAATCTTAAAAAATTTACTATTATGTTCTTGAAAAATTCTCGATTCTCGGAGAATGTTTCTCGTCTGTACAAGCGAACTGTTGTTGTTTGACGTAAATACTGAGAAACTGAGTAATCAAAGTATGTTCATTCTGACTAGTTTACCTCTTCTAAAAAAAGATCGTGAATAAAGGAAAATGTTTCAACATAGATTGGGTTCCTAAATTAAATAAGAAATATCTTTGTATAACTGCAATCGATTAATTTTAAACTTCAAATATTTCTGTTCTTCTGATTAGTGCTCTTACAACTGTCCAGGAAATTGCTGAGGGAAATTGTTAAGTCTTTACTTTGATGTATAATTGATATATAAGGGAGGTACCATTTGATTTTTTTTTTGGGTGGGGGGCTAGGATGAAATTTGAAAAAAATAGGCAGGACAGGAGTTTTGAGTAAAAAAAAGGCAGGATGAGACACTTGCAGATTAAAAAAGTCAGGATGACAATTTAGGTAAAAAAAAGTCAGGATAAACTAAAAAAAAAAAAAAAAAAGCAAGACCGAATAGAGTTAAAAATAAAAAGGCAGGACAGAGATTACAACTAAAAAAAAAATGCAGGACAAAATTTTTCATCCTAGCCACCCCATAAAAATCAAATGGTAGCTCACTTTTAAGTATATTCAAACCATCGATCATTCTTGGGTTTTCCATTACATTTAACATCCTAGCCCCCCCCCTAAAAATCAAATGGTAGCTCCCTTTTAAGTATATTCAAACCATCGATCATTCTTGGGTTTTCCATTACATTTAACAATGTCACAGTATAATGCCTATTTATGGACAAACTAGGAAGTAAGTTTAAACAACACAGTAAAAAAGAACAAAAATGTAAGTATAAGATATATTTTTATATTTTTCTGGCGGTGAAGTATTGTTTGACAGGTATATATATATATATGTGTGTGTATTGAAAGCAAGACTACTCAGTATAATTAAAGGTGTTTATAGTGCGACACGTCGAAGCTTTGTAAATGTAAATATTTAATTCGTTTAATATTGAGTTCCTACGATCAAAAGTAGTTGTTTCCTGTTCTTTTGGTCCTATGCATTAATTATTTTAATTTGCATATTACTAATATAATTCTTTATTGCAAAAGACTACACAATGAAAATTAGTTTTTTTTTTGCGTGAACCCCCTGAGTTCACGCTTATATATTGGTGAGTTTTGGAAGCGTCTATGCGGAAAATTTTCGATCATTTAAACAAGTAGTTATCTATGTCTTTGATAAGGTCCTTCTATGGATAGGCTACCACGTGACATTGTATAGTTCAACAATCAAAGTTCATTTGTAGATCGGATAGTCAAAAAATAAAGACTAGGTTGCAGTCAAAAAATCATTTATATGTAAGAACCTATTTTCCTTTTGACAAAGCATATGTGTTTTTAATAATACGAATGTTTATTAAATATCAAGTATAATGATAACGCAGTTATATAATTCATGCTTTGAGACAGTCCATTTCTGTGTGTAGTATTTAATACAGATTGTGACAATAAACTGGGAATAGTTTTTTTCTTTCAAAAATATTTAATCGAACAGTGAATCTGAGACTACTATAATACATATAGTGTGATATGTGTTAAAGTAGTCTCAGAATGAATACATTTATGAAAATTATATGCAACATATGAGCACCAATGAGCAGGAATGCGTACACATAAGTTAATTAGTATCTAATTTTTAACGGTATAGTGAATGAAAAAAATACTTGCTGGTTTCAATTCACAAGGATTTTTTAAAAGTCCTTGCATCTCACAAAAAAATGTAATTAATATTTTACAATAATCATAACAAAATTTAATTACTACGTTGATTATTTTATACTGTTTTAATATGGATTTATAAGTATCTGCTTATATTTTGTATAGCAATATATTCTTTGTTAATGTATGTATCATTGTCATTTTGTTTAGTTTCTTTTGTTACCTATTCTGACATCGGACTAGGACTTCTTTTAAACTGAGTTTTACTGTGCGTATTGCTATGTGTTTCTTTATTCTACATTGGCTAGAGGTATAGGGGGAGGGTTGAGATCTCACAAAACATGTTTAACCCCGCCGCATTTTTGCGCCTGTCCCAAGTCAGGAGCCTCTGTCCTTTGTTAGTCTTGTATGTTTTTTAATTTTAGTTCATCCGTCCATTTTCACTGAACTAGTACAAAATTTTATTTAGGGGCTAGCTGAGGACCACCTCCGGGTGCGGGATTTTCTCGCTGCGTTGAAGACCCATTGGTGGCCTTCGGCTGTTGTCTGCTCTTTGTTCGGGTTGTTGTCTCTTTGACATATTCCCCATTTTCATTCTCAATTTTATTATTTAGTGGAAAGTTAGACTTTAAGAAGAGATTGATTTGATAAATAAAATGTCCATCAGTAAATACTTGATGTTTGTGTTTATTGATATTATATTCTAAATTTTCGGAAAAGATTCATTAACAGGAATGTTTATATATGTTAATTATTAAATTTCAATCATTTTTTTTTAATAGTTCAACCTTATAGCATCTAAATCTTTGCAATATGGTACGATTTTGAAAATTGCATTCATTGTGTTGACCAGCTATCCTACACGTCTTGGTATATTTACATTATATATCACCCTGTTCACACGACACACTATCGGTTGCGTTCACACAAATTCCGGATTAAAAAGCAATGAATCCGGAGTCAAAACACATGAGGTAGGTAGTTTGACATCCGAATTCAACTATTGAACATTAGATTTGAGCCTAGAATAACATGTGTGATGACGCAAATGCGTACTATTCTTATCCAGAGTATCAGTGCGTATGCTTTCTATTTACTATTTCTTGCGCAAAAAAAAAAAAAACACGTGCATGCATAAATATTAATTTTACTCGCGAATGTGAATTTTCCTTTTTTTTTTTTATACGACCGCAAAAAAAATTTGCGGTCGTATATTGGTATGACGTTGGCGTCGTCGTCGTCGTCGTCGTTGTCGTTGTCGTCGTCGTCCGAAGACACATTGGTTTTCGCACTCTAACTTTAGTTTAAGTGAATGGATCTCTATGAAATTTTACCATAAGGTTCAATACCACAAAAGAAAGGTTGGGATTGATTTTGGGGGTTATGGTACCAACAGTTTAGGAATTAGGGGCCAAAAATAAGCATTTTTGTAACTTCCAGCCATAACTTGTGTGTTAGTGTATGGATCTCTCTGATATTGTACCATAAGGTTCCATATCACAAAGGGAATGTTGGGATTGATTTTGGGGGTAATTGCCTAAAAATTTTAGGAATTAGGGGCCAAAAAAGGGGCAAAAACAAGCATTTTTCTAGTTTCATGACAATAACTTGTGTGTTAGTGTATGGATCTCTCTGAAATTGTACTGCAAGGTACCATACCACAAATGGAAGGCTGGGATTGATTTTGGGGGTAATTGCCTCAAAATTTTAGGAATTAAGGGCCAAAAAGGGGCAAAAAACAAGCATGTAACTTGTGTAAGTGTATGGATCTTTATGAAATTGTACTGCAAGGTTCCATATCACAAAGGGAAAGCTGGAATTGAGTTTGGGGTAATTGCCCAAAACGTTTAGGAATAAGGGGCCAAAAAGGGGCCAAAAATAAGCATTTTTTTCTAGTTTCCAGAGAATAACTTGTGTTCAAGTATATGGATCTCTCTGAAATTGTACTGCAAGGTACCATACCACAAAGGGAAGGCTGGGATTGTTTTTTGGGGGAATTGCCTTAAAATTGGAGGAATTAGGGGTCAAAAAGGGGCAAAAAAACAAGCATTTTTCTAGTTTCCAGACAATAACTTGTGTTCAAGTGTATGGATCTCTCTGAAATTGTACTGAAAGGTACCATACCACAAAGGGAAGGCTGGGATTGAGTTTGGGGGTGATGAATCACAAGAGGGTTCAAAAAATTTGGGGGGGTTCCCTTTTTTCTTTAAAATTTTCCATTTTAAATTGGTTATTTCTGATTTATATATAAAAGCAAATGATAATGATATGGTTTGAATAGGTAAATTAAAAAAATTTAAGTTCTTAGACCACATTCATTCTGTATCAGAAACCTATGCTGTGTCAAATATTTAATCACAATCCAAATTCAGTGCTGTATCAAGCTTGAATGTTGTGTCCATGTCAGGGTTCGACCTCTGCGGTCGTATCAAGCTGCGCCCAGCGGAGCATTTTATTTTATCTTAATTCAGGACACGACAGTAAGAGCTTGACATGTGACTTTCAAGCTTGATCATCATCACTTAAGGTATTCTGACCTCTAGCTGTTTCTCTTTTCTTTTTCTTTTTTTGAGTGACTGGCCTATTATAAACTTTGACAATTTCGAAATGCTAAGGATTTTCTACCCCAGGAATAGATTACCTTAGATATATTCGGCAAAACTTTTGTTTCGAAATTATGGGTCCTCATTTCCTTTCAACTTCGTACTTTATTTGGCCTTTTTAACTTTTTTTTGTTCGAGCGTCACTGATGAGTCTTTTGTAGACTGAACTCGGGTCTGGCGTACACCATTTTAATCCTGGTATCTTTTTATATCTACATATCTTTTTATATAAATTGGTTCTTTTGAGAGTATGTTCAGATATTCATAAAACTTCTGAAAATAAGACATTCTTCAAAACCAAGTTTTCCTGTAGAATAATTGGATTGATTTAAGTAACTTCAGGAAATCCTTAAAATTTGAGATGTTTTATGAGACCAAAATAATTGTCAGTATATAAGAGGTCCAAATGAAGCTGGTGTGTTACTCTCAAGAAAAATATACGAAACCTTCTTATAAGTTGCATGCCACAGGGTTTCACTTCAAATGGAAATTGGACTTTAAATTTATCTATACAACATCTACCATGAGTACAGACAGCTTTAATAACGAGTATAAGAATAATTGAAGGCATCCAGGAAACAAAATATGAAGATATGATAGATAAAATAAATGCATCCAGATTATAAAGCCAACTGAGTGCTTAAACTTATATTGCGATTGGTTTGTCCAATTTGCATTAGACATCCGGTTTGCAGAACTGGGATTTGCAATGGGATAATGAATGTACACTCTCAAGTAATAAATAAAATAGTCGAGCTTTAAAATGTAAATTTAAATAGTAGCTGTATATATACACTTTTCTATTCACAACTATCCAACATTGCTTTCAATTGACTTGTGCAAAAATCTACACACAAATACATATTTCCAATAAAGGTGTTTTAATATCATCAATATCTTATTCTATTCACGGTCAATTATTTCAAATCAAAAGCAAACAAAAATTCAGCAACAATTTTTCTGTTGACCAGTCAGCGGTCTCGGGTTCACGTATTGCTTTTCTTTTTTTAAAGAAAGCAACTTGTTTTACTTATTAATGGTTCACGTATTGCTTTTCTTGTTTATTATCTATATTCAGAGAACTTGAACCCGAGAAAACTAAGATTCGTTTATAAAGATTTATGCTCAGAAATCTTGCGATTGTTTTCAAATTTATAAATTTTGTTTCTTTTTCAAGTACCGAAGTTTGTGCAAAAATAATGCAGATGCCCAGTTAATCAATTACAAACAGAAAAACCACCAGTTACAGAGGTTAAAAGAGACATACAGGGGTCGTTATTGATTGATCTCAAACAAAGACAGAAATATGAGTACACAAACCACAAGAGATATAGGCAAAATAAAACTCGGACTTAAGAAGGCTTTCCGAAATAAACGCATCGGCGTTGTAAGACTAGAAATAAAAGCTTGTCTTATATTAGACGATAGACTAGTGTATATAGAATGGAACAATAAAGGTTTATTCCTACACAGAGCCGATGGATCATTTATAGACACGATGACCGTCAAAGATGAGCCATTTGATCTTACGCCAATCGATGGTAACAGAGTCGCTGTTACTTATCCATTTACAAATCACTTCCAGATCATTGATATTTCATTGAAGAAACTCCAAGATATTGAATTTCAAGAGTTTTGTTACGGTATAAAATGGTATAAAGAAAGACTGTACATTTGCGTCGACGGAGGAGGGATATTGGTAGCAACAATTAACGGAGAAATAGAGAACAAGATACCAGTTGATATTGAAATATCTACTCGCCTTGATATTGAGGGGGATAAAATTTATTACACAAGGACCAAAACAAGTACGATCTACTGTTGTGACTTGTTTGGAAATCAGCTATGGACATTCAGAGATGAACACTACCAAATGCCTCTCAGCATAACATCAGACGGCAAGGGTTTCCTCTATATACCGTGGTACGATTCCAACAATGTCATGGTTATGTCATGTGATGGAAAAGAGCACAGGGAATTAAAAGGAAAAACAGATGGCATCGAGCGTCCGAGGTGTCTTTACTACGATAAACAACGTGATTTGTTACTTGTATGTAATGACTATAGTGATGAATCTCTGTTATTTAACGTCTTATGATTGAATCAAATGTACTTGAAAATACTTGCTTTTATTTTGTTGAAGTATTCACATAACTAACGGTAGTCCCATGGAGCGGAGTTTTTCACCCATGTAAAATTTCGCGATTTAGAGGCAACAAAGTTAAATATTTTGGAGGATTCTGAAATGGTTGCAGCTAAAAAGTTGTAAAAATTGACAGGAAGATAACTGTGAAACATCTCTCTTGCTGTAGTTCTGCATGAATACAAGAAATGAAAATATATTTATCAGAATTTTGTAATACTACTTTTTCACAAAAATAAACGCATATCTATGAGCATGCAAAATTTTCCGAGCTCAAGTCATAATACTGAGCTGTGTCACAGTAAGGTGATATGTCTTTATTCTTGTGGACTGTTTCCTTATGAAGAAAAGTATATAGTTAAAAGTATAATGCTAATATATTACAAGTCCAGGTACAAATATGGACAAACAGGAAATGAAAAAGATCCAAATTGTGTGAAACTACGTGCATCGCCATTATAAGCATAGCAATGTGTCGAGCGGCTGATCGATTTTTTATACCCCCGCTTTAAAAAAGTGGGGGTATACTGTTTTACCTCTTTCTGTCCATCCATCCGTCACTCTGTCAATCTGTCAGTCCGTCCTTCCGTCCCATGAACATTTTTCGTCGCATTTTTCTCAGAAACTACAATACAAGGATTTCTGAAATTTGATTTCAGGGTTTATATAAGTCGGCTATACCGTGTGATGCGTTTTCAGATTGATCACTCAACAACTTCCTGTTTACTGAACACTTACATCATTTAACACAACACATCCAAGTTGAAAATTTTCGTCACATTTTTCTCAGGAACTACATTACAAGGATTTCTGAAATTTGGTTTCAGTGTTTATATAAGTCAGCTATACTGTGTGATGCGTTTTCAGATTAATCACTCAACAACTTCCTGTTTATCGTCAAATATTTGGGCTGGGGTATCATCAGTGAGCAGTAGCTCGCAGTTTCACTTGTTTATTACAATTCGCATAATATGTCCATGGTACTAATATTCTGGTCACTATTTTGATCTTCATTAGTTTTTCTAACATTTTGTTGTTCTACCGGAAGTAAGTTATGCTGTCCCATTGTTTCGTGGCTAATAAGTTCTCCTCTCACACTGTGATGTCCTGCTCCAACGTAACAAAGCGGAATTACGGAGATTGAGCAAGATGGTATAACCGTAGAGAAACACGATAAGCCTTGTATGCAGTGACATCAAAAGTCCACTGATCTTTTGAGTGTGCATATTCGCAAGGTTAAAGCACATCTTTTGAAATAAATACAATTAAGAATGCATATAATTTATTGTTATATCATTAACAATGGTTATTAAGAAATCATTTAGTTCAGTTTCTAAAACTTCTTCTTCGGACATCAACATTAACACTTCATTTTACTTGCTAACAATTGACAGACTTCGTATCCACTTCGATGGATAAGGCAGATCTTGAACCCCAGGAACCCATGATTTTGTCGAAGTATCAAAACATTCGACTGATCTCAAAATTCTGTTAGACTGTGTGGATGCACCTCCAATTATGTATATAAGGTCACCTACAAACATAATACAGTCATGTATTAATCTTATTTCACAGTTTCATGAGAGAGCAAACTTGCGGGTCAAGAAGTTTATTTTTTATTAAAGCACTACACTTCTCAATATGGAATATTGAGAAGAAGAATTACGGCCATCAGCTAATATGGGTTAATCACGAACCTCTAGTTACGGACATATACAACTTAGTATTATTTGATTTGATAAATGATATCAACGGTGTATTCGTAAGGAAACAACAATATTTTTATCAATAGTACCGCTTAAGTCGACGCTAGGGGCCGTCTTGACCTTGTTGTAGGGTATGAATGATTTGTTCATTGTTGAAGACCCTACGACAACTGTCAAGATGAAGAACAGGAATAAAAGCCCTGTTCATTGATAATTTTCTATGTATTGTTTGCGATTTTGTCCCATGTACATTTACTCCATATCCTTTCATTTTCTAACAAAATCATATATAATATAAATCCAGAACTCACAATACATAGTAACAATGCAAAAAGAGTTTAAACGAAGAAGTTTGCTAGAAAATCAAGAACAGATTGATTTCAAGTTTAAATTTCAAAGTTCCGGATAGTAAAACTGATTTATATGTACATGTAAGAGTTGAAATTATTAACGAGTGTAAAACTAATGTCCAACTACCATCTTGTAGTAAAAGTTTGTTGGCCTAGGAACAACACGATCAAAGTTGAATAGATCATGTATTATAAAATAAGAAGATGTGGTATGATTGCCAATGAGATAACTTTCCACCAAAGACTATATGACATAGAAGTTAACAACTATAGGTCACCGTAAGGCCCTAAACAATGAGAAAAAACCCATACTTCATAGTAAGCTCTAAAAGGTACCGAAATGACAAATGTTAAACAATTCAACGAAAAAATTAACGATCTGATAACAATAAACAAAAAAAATTATATACCACTGAATTGCAGGCTCTTGACTAGGATGTGACAGTACGACAAAAGAACAGACTATTAAAATTAGTTGAAAAGGGCTTACCTCATCAGATTGCACAGCACATCAAAAACACTTACAAAAATACAAAAGATACAAAGTACAGATCTGAGAGTACTCGCAGTTACAGAAAGCTAAGAAGTTTATCACTCTCCCTTTTCTCCGTGCTTTGGTGGAAGTAGATCCAATCTTGTAAATATACATTTTTTATAGACATGACGAGATAATAGTATATGGCCCAGGACAAAATGCTATATTTTTCCCAAAAAATGACTGAAAAATATGCAAGAGGGACGAAAGATACCAGAGGGACAGTCAAACTGATAGATTGAAAATAAACTGACAACGCTATGGCTAAAAATAAAAAGACAAACCAGAAGACAACAGTTGTTCGAATGTTTGACAGGAAAATGCTCTTAAAAATGTTGTATGATTGAATTTCAAAGTTCCGGATTTGAAAACTGGCTCTACATACACGTAGAAGTTAAAATAACGTGTGTACACATGTTATTACTTAGGAATAGTGATAAATTCTACTATAGAACATTACTTTTCTGTAAAAAAAAAAAAAACCCGAAAAAAACATATTTGCAAAAAATCCTCATGAAAGGGATAAAGAAAAAACGAGATTTATTATTCTACTTTATAAGAAATAATCATCGTCTAGAAGAATTAAAAGTACCCACAAAGAGCATTATACAATATCAGACATATATAACGCGTTTTACAGTATGTAATGGGCGGATACATCAGTTTATGATTTTAAAAGATAACTATTATATTACCGCTATAGAATTAAACAAATATAAAGTGCAAAACTCCTTTCTCTCCTTCAAAATATTCGATCGCAAGAATTTTTGTATACCTTGACGAGTATTTTAAATAACTCAATTAGGCTCATAAAAGTAAAGCTTTCATCATAATATACTTTCCGGCCATTTAAACAAGAACTGGATATTATTAAAATTTTCAATATTAAATCGACTATGTCAGTGATGCGTGACACCAATTACAGAAAATCGAAATATTATGTCGTGCACGGCAACAGTAATGATTTATACATATAAGTAAAAAATGTCAAATAACAGGACCCTAGCATTAAACAAATACGCAAGAAATCTAAGACGGAAACGAAATGGGCTACTGGTAAGTCAAAATGTTTTTAATATGGCTTGTTTGCTTTGCTTAACTTGGTGGATGTCTTTTTGATGCTGAACTTTATTGTTTATCATGTTATTAAGAATGTCAATAATTCAGGCTATAATATATTATTAGAAACTTTATAGTTCACCTGGTTGATTTTAATCTTCCGTAGGTTTGCATCGGGAATAATTACAAATGATTGTCTATCTCTCTGCATGTCATAAAATGGAAAATTAACTGACTCTGTTACAATGGCTGGTCTAGTGGAGAGTGTAGTCTTGGGGTGGGAAACCATTTTCAGCGAAAATCTTTTTTAAATAACGTATAAAAGTCGTTGTAGGCAGTCGTTAATTCGTTCGAAACCAGAAAATGGTGTTTCTTATACTTTCTTTTGTTCTTATATGTACTTAAATGAAAAGGTAAGATAAATCTTTTTTTTTGTTTATTTTATCCATCTTTTTATATAGCCCACCTCATCTCCAAATATCAAGACTTATATTTTGAGTTGCATGTTTTTAAATCACAAACCACTCTAATCCCTACATCGTTTTGATTTCGCAATGTGATAGTGGACGATTATACTGTTGAGATGTTTTAAGCCTTACCAACTGAGGCAACGGCAGCATCATGTCTGGATACTACCATATCAGAGCAAAATTCCCAGACATCATTTTCTTTGTTGTATACATCGATACTAGATACACTGCTGATCACAGAATCCATGCTTGTATAAGATCGGGTTGCCCCACCGCAAAGATACATTATGCCGTTGATAGTGACAATATTACCATGGCAACGAGGAAACCGAAGATTATTATGAACGGTCCATCTGAAATCGAAAAGTAATGCAATGTTGACAGTATAAAAACCTTATGAAATGATTTTTTGTGTATAAAACATTTTATTTGAAAAAGCGAATATTCAATTAAACTGAAAAGATGGTAAGATTTCAATATTTCTTTTCCAAAAGAAAAATACAACGGACAAGTATCAGTGAATAACTAACATCGATGATTAAGCGCAATACAATGGCAACAGTTTAGTAAATATTCCTGTTTAATTTATCTAATCAAATTAGTTTTTATTTCAAATATGAATAACAAAAGATGTTTGGTATATGTCAAAAAGGCAGCAACCGAACAACACTAATAATCAACATAAGAAAACCCTATTATTATTTTAACCTACATGTTTTTTCTTGGATCGAAGCTTTCTACGGTGTCAAGAACAGGCATTCCAGACGTTCTGCTGATATTTTCTCCATAACCTCCAGTAACAAACATTATACCATCAAGGTTTCCAACTGCAGCACCCAGCCTCGCTGTTGGCATTGACTTGACAAAGAACCAGTTATCGGTCATTGGATTATAACATTCTACTGTATTCAATACACTAAAAATAAAAGGCAATTAAGTTAGCTAAGCAGAGGTCTGCTTATATATAAATTTGTTAGTCTACTAGAAACATACCGACAATCAATTAGGGACTGTCAATAGATTTCTGGTTAAATTATAAGGTATTCCTCAAATTTAATGTTATTCCCATTGATAAGGTAAACAAATGAAAATGAAAACTATATATACCAGTATACGGTAGCCCGATAACAAAGGAAACATGATTATCTTATGCCAAAAATTTTCGATATGCGTATTTTCGGGCTACCGTATACTGGTATATATAGTTTTCATCAAAAAGTGTTTTTGGCATAAGATAATCATGTTTCCTTTGTTATCTTGTGTATAATTAAATATTTTAATACATTGTTTGTATAGGGCAAACGTCAATAAGACACTACCCAACGATACAAAGATGAAATTCAGAGATCGTCTACATAAGTTACATGTGTACATCGTCCCGAGTACAGAATTTTAAAGAACAGATCTTACAGCGACAATAAAAGATCTCTTATCAGCACTAAATCCCCAAAAGAATAAATTATAAAGGTTCCTGACTTAGATCAACCACATGAACTTGTTTATTTTTAAACCGTTCCCCTTTTTAACTTGATCAAAACATAAAATTAAAATTAAAACAGACACTTTACTTTATAATACCAGTGTAATAAAACAACAAACACAGACTTATAAGTAAAGAATAATGATCAATCCCTAATATGTACATTACCTGTTATCGCCATCCTGTCCACCAATGGCGTACACCATTCCACACAGAGAGCACAATGAGTGGTACATCCTAGCCGTATTCATGGACATGATTTTAATCCAGGCATTGCATTTGATGTCGTATACAAAGGAATCCGTTGATGGTATTGGGAGTTTTATTTTCATTCTTGGATCAATCCCACCTGTCATATAGAACAAATGCGTATGTGAATAAAGTTTGTCTCCTACAATTGACTTGTGCCGGGACCTTTTATACTGTACGGTAAGGGTTTTGCTCATTGTTAAAGGCCGTACTGTGTTATGTAGATTATTACATCCTCGCCCTTTATTCTCTGACGGATTGTTGTCCCATCGGCAAATCATACCGAATCTGCTTACTTCGTTTTGTTAATCTTAGTAATGTTTAAAATTTTACAAATATCTGAAATATTTCTAGTATTCCTCCCTTTAATTATAGTCTTAACTTCTACGTCATTTTGGGCTCTGGTGGAAAGTTGTCTCATTGATAATATTACAAAGTCTTCAGTTAATTTTTATTTTAAAATGTTGGAACTGCACAAGTGGTTTGTTGGTAAAGTCAAAGGGAATAGTACATGTACGAAGTAGTATTAAAAACAAAAGGGTCTGAAATACCGATGATGTAATTCTTAACTAGAGTAGCAAAGAAGATAATTTCATTGAAATGTGTGCATTGCAATCTAGCAACTAATTGCATAATAATCAATTATGTTATAACTATGTAAGAATGGAATTATTACCATTTGAAGATTAATCTATCTTCTAGCTATTGAATCATCATTTACGAATTTTAGAGCTGTATGACGGTAATAACACCAGTTTAAATTGCCTAATGGAGGGTGAAAAAATCTTTGTATTGTGCTTCCTTAATAGGAACAAGGCTATAATTGTTACAATAGCAATGCTACTAATTACATATTAGTTTATCCTACTAACCCGTTACGTAAATCTTTCCATTCAATATTGTTACGGCATAATGAAGACGTGGTTCCGGTAACTCGGAGTAATGTTTCCATGCGTTGTTACTCTTATCGTATCTTTCGATAGACTTAGCTGAAAAATTAATAATAATTCAATGTTAACTCTAAAGCTATGCCCTTTTTCAGAGACAAGTACCTGTGTGTACATGTTCAAGTTCTTATATATAACTCTACCGAAAATGCAACCATAATTTTTTTATGCCCCATTTATGGGCATTATGTTTTCTGGTCTGTGCGTCCGTCCGTCCGTCCGTTCGTCCGTTCGTCCCGCTTCAGGTTAAAGTTTTTGGTCGAGGTAGTTTTTGATGAAGTTGAAGTCCAATCAACTTGAAACTTAGAATACATGTTCCCTATGATAAGATCTTTCTAATTTTAATGCCAAATTAGAGATTTTCCCCCATTTTCACGGTCCACTGAACATAGAAAATGATAGTGAGGATGGGGCATCCGTGTACTGGGGACACATTCTTGTTTAATTATTATTTTTAAAAGAAATGGTTAAATATTGTTTCCATGTATATACTGAACAATACCAGTTTTCTTATCTTCAAAATGAAATTCTATTGCTTTTTCATGTAAATGACAATAGGAGCTAGAAAACGCACCAGAATGTATACATAATAAAATGAAAATATACATTACAAAAGCTGTTAAATTTCATAATATATGCTTTTTTTGGTTATATATAATAAAATATATACCAGAAACGGCGGCTCTGCTTGAAGATGGGTTAAATCCTCCGATCACAATGACATCTTGTAATGTTTGCTGTGTATCGTCTTGTGGTTCAGAACGTTGGAAACGTGGTGTCATAATTGGGGACTGTACCTCTACGTCTACTTTCCGTGAACCACCAGCACTCTGTTTTTTGGGGGTGTGCATAGGGGTTTCTGACTGAAGAATGATGAAATTAAATTAAAAATAAAGAAGTATGAATAAGGCAGTGGTACTGTCTGCAATTGTTTCGTTTCTTACATAGACATTTTTCTTGAAGAAGTACAAAGTTGCGACCCCGAGCTCCTATTAAAAAATGGGGAAAGAAAAAAAAACAAAAAAAAAAAAAACATTTCTCTTCAGCACTTTTGAATAATAAAAGTCAGTTAATTAAACATATGTGTGCCAATAGAAATATAATTTATACACATATATTTATGCATGGTCCGCCAATAAAAATTCTTTTTTACACCACAGTAGAGAAGCCGACCGTCGGGAGTTATACTGGTCCTGTCCTGGCCCCAGTGACTTATTTCTAGTTCTGCTTTATTCTGCTGTAAGTGTCTGTGACAGGAGCAAATAGCAAAACAAAACTGAAATTGATTCGCTGAGGCATGGCATTTCGGTCATAACACTTTACTCAGTACTCAGAGAACAAAATTTATGCTCGAAACAACAAATAATGGTACTCAAGAAATTCATGACCGCAAGGCCACGGCTGCTTGGACTAGGGATTGATAAAAGCTTGATACGAGATATATTGTACACCCTTGTTTTTGTCAGAAGTAAAAGATTCGAAAAAAGGCAGGTATTTTATAGCTTTGAAAAAAAAGACAGGAAAACTGAGTACAAGTCTAAGAATTCATTATTGCTTTAGAAATGGTATGATGAAGGTAGTAACACATTTTTTTGGGTTGATTATATAAATACTTCTTAGTACTCTAAATAAAAGTTAAGCAAGTTTAAGAACGAGCTTCGGGGATTTCTAACACGATATTTTAGGTGGTTTGCAAATTAGCAAAAAAGAGTTTTCTAGATTAACTTACATGATGCATTTCTTGTTGCTGTGCAGGTCGAGTAGCTAATGGTTTATTCAGAGTAGCTATACGTTGTTTTGGGACCACAAAGTTGTATGGGTCTTCTTTACATAGCATCTTGGCAGTTGCAATCCTGTAAATTTCATTAAGCTTATAAATTTACAGTTCATAAAATTCGCAATTTGTTATTATATATGCTAAGGTTGTAACCAATCTAGGCAATGTTGACCTTAGTCAATATTGTCTATAAATAAGATGTGGTATTATAGTTGCCTATATGAGACAACTACCTGTATATGATCAGTTTATGCCCTTTTGGGTTTTTATACCCTTCAGAGTTTTTGTGTTTTATTTTAGGCTTTCGAAACTTTGCTCTCGAGCGTAACCGATGATGGCTTTTTTTTTCTAAAACACTTGTGGGCATGGAAATTAATTTTTTTTTCATTTAAAAATGCACAATTAACAACAATATTTCGAGAGATAAAAACTTGCTTGTTTATACTAAAGAGTTGCCTTTTGTTTCCATAAATTATCAGTTACGAAATAAGTCATGCGTCAAATCGAACAAAACTTAAGTCAAAACAATTCTTGTAAAATAAAATGTTTCATGACGAATCAAAATATACATACCAAAGAGCTTCCAGTAACATCTGCTTGCAAAGGCTATCTCCTTTCAATATATCTGTTCTTTCGTTACAGTGGAAGAGTTCTGTCGGGGTCATGTAAGCAAAGCGCACACATTGCATCAGCCTTATAAGGTACTGCTTTCTGTTCATTATGTTATGTGCAATCCAGCGTATAGCTGCTTCGAAGACATCTAACTCTGTGCTGATGTTAAGATTATCACTGCTCAGAATGGTGATTAATGTTTCAAAGTCTATTTCTAGAAACACTCCTTCGTGTCTGAATGTATTAAACTGATCGCAGACAGCGACCATTACTCTTTCGTACAATGGTCCGAAAATCTTTTCCTTCATCAGGATGGCGAGTGCCTCTGCTAATGGTAGGCATTCTAAATGATCAATGACACGAGTTTTCACCATCGGGATTCGTAGACTTTCTGCCATCGTCATCAAATCACCCACGACATCTGGATAGACATCTAATATCCCGGTGTAAATGTATTTGAGTAAGATTTCGAACGCAATTGGTTTAATACCTTTAAGTCGGACAGTAAGTGGGACACGCTGTTTCTCACCTCTGCTGTAAAAAATATCGGCGAAGTAATCGCTGTAGCATGCAAGACATATGCGATGTGCAGCATACTTTACAGGACCGATGTGAACGGTTACATCGCATATTCTTTCATTGGCCTGCAGATGGCGGACGTAGTCTCCAAGGTGTGCAAAATGCGAAACTTGTTGGGCGGGTATATTCTTTAATCTGCCTAATGCTTCTTCCACTTCATTTGGTAAAGGAGCCATAACTTCCGGTTTCGATACAGAAATTAAATTCTTGATCTCATTCGTATTTCTTACAGGGTGAAGGAAATTCCTGTCATCGGTATAGATTAAAGATGTTGCGTGTTGTTCGGCCTTAAGTTTAAGATTTGGATTTGCATACTTTTCTGAAGAATAGTTAATATTTCCAATTAGGCAAACTGAACACAGCATTGATAAACAAGAATTTACAAACTGATATTTAATCAGTTAACATATGAAAATATTAATCCAGGCAAATATGACCAGTTATTTCAGTAGACTTCACATGAAATTTAAGGCATTGAAAGACAACAATACAAGGCTACAAGAGAAAAAGGCAACTAGGCAAAAAATATAGTCACGATATATTGCTTGTACTATGCCTTACCTATATGTAGTGAAATTGAAGAAAATAGAAATAATCCAAAACAACTTTGAATAATTTATAAAATTTGGGATAACAAAAAAAATCTAGAAAAGGCTGCCTATGAGCAACTTCAAGAATTTCTATCAGGATTTAGAAGTTTTTATACAACTGAATCTTGCTTCATTCAGTAAATATATCACATTAAAACTCAGACAGCCAAAGGGTTTTTTACGGGCATGGTCTTATTAGACCTACAGAAGGCGTTTGACACAGTAGATCATAAGATATTATGTGAAAAATTAGAAGTTATTGGGGTTAGATCTATACCTTGGTTTGAGTCATATTTGACAAACAGAAAACAGGTTATAAGTGTAAATGGGGTTACTTCAGAAGTCCCTCAAGGCAGCTTACTGGGTCCACTATTGTTTTTGGTCTATGTCAATGATGTTCAAACTAGCATTGACTCAGATTGTAAAGTTTTGATATATGCAGATGATACTCCAATTTTATTTTCCCATATAAACCCTGGGGTCATCTCCCATAAATTATCCAGAATGTTGGAGTCATGCCATGAGTGGTTATTAAAACTGACAATAACTTGTTCCTACATTTTGGAAAGACGGATAGTATAATTTTGGGTCCTGGTCGAAAACTTCGGTCTCTAATACCTGCTGATTTTGCTATCTCTTATAATGGTATTAATATTGAATCCAAAAATTGTAAAATATTAGTAATAGAGTCAAACAACTGAGACTCAATCATGTCTTCAACATTTTTAACAATATATACACAAATCATTTACATACTAATCTTTTAGAAATGAAACATCGTTTAACACAAGATCTACTACGTAAAATGAATTTTTATATACTTGGAATTAAAGGGTGTGAATCTACCACTTTTTTTTATAACGAAATAAAAGATTGGAATTCGCTACCAGAAATAGTTAAAAGTAACTTTTAAGTACAAGAAAAATTTAATTGATGGATAAATCTAAATCCATCTTTAATAGGGATTTTGTTTTTTTATTTATTTTATTGAAGCTTTGAGCATTTACTGTGATAGTCTTAAATGATTTTTGTTATTTATATGTGTCAAGCTTGTTGTGAACTGGTAGTCTCTTCTTAAAAGGACCCCACTGGTAATCAGTTTCTTTAACTTTTGTGGGTAATCCTGAGGTATTAGGCTGCAGTGGAAATCTAGTCCATTTAATTAATTATTTAGTCTAGTCAAATATTAAAATAATGTAAATTTCTATAATTTTCTCTTTTAAATTATTATTTTTAGTGATCATAATTATTGTAAATCATTTTAGTGTCTGTAACAGTAAAATCCTATTCATGCCTAGTGCTATATTTGTATGTCATTTTACTGTATTGTGCCTGTAAATTTTATGCCTTTTATCTTGAAAAAATATATATATATAATAAACCGTCATACCTTTGTATGATTCAATTCTAAGATTACTTAGCCTGATGGTGTTTTTGGCTATTCTTTAAAGGTACATGTTTGTCATGTAGCTCTTCAGTGGTACTTCTTTTTTTAATGGAAGTGGAATCCGGTAAAGGGCTTCGAACGCATTAATCAGCAGGGACATTTCATTCATTTAGTTTCAAGTTTTCAGATGGCAGTATGAAGTAATGAACAATTTTCTACATATTTTAGAGATATCCGTGTCCATCCTGTCTTCAAACATATAATTTAATAAGGAAATGTGGTATGATTTCCAAATGTGACAACTATGAATCGAAGATTAAAGGACAGGGATGATTTTATGAGCAACTACACCCATACTGCCTTCAATGATGAGCAAAACCTATACCTTATAGTAAGCTGCGTGTTTTTCAAGTGTTTCGTTCATAACTTCTGTATGATGTTTACAAGGTTTGTTAGCATAGAAAGACAGAAAGACATGTTCACATAAACATTGTAATAAGTTCTATCCTCTACCACAATTTTGAGGGAGTAAATGATGAATATATAAACATATTGAGTACCATATGTCGATACATATTACTTAATATTTGCAGAGTGAAATACATTGTATACATACACTGGTTTTGTCTCGTTTTTGTACTCAACTAAAATTATATTTGACAAAATGAACAGATGGCACGTTTATAATTTTATAAAATGAAATTGAAACTTACCACTATCGGTTCTATGAAACATACCACCATCGGTTATATGAAACATACCACCATCGTACGTGTGTCCTATATGGTTTACTGGTTCCGTTTTAATAGTATGGGAGTGTTTGATATCAAAACTAGCTGTGTCATCTGCCATCTTAAGTGTTAGTGGCGCTGCGACGGCCGCACTAGTTGTCATCTTTCTTTCAGGCTTAGGACTTTCAAGCTTTCCTTTTTGTTGATTTGCTGATTGGTTAGTCTCAATGGAATCTTTACTTGTTTGTTCTGTAATTTCCACATTAATTTTTTCTTTATTGTTGAATCCTTCTCCTTGTTCTTCAAATGTATCGTTTTCCTCCTCATGATATGCTGGCACTAGACCTAGATCTTCTAATGTATATTCACCTCCGGTCAAAGCATTGATTTCTGTAACTAGCTGCTTGTCAATGTCAGACGATGTTGTAGATACCTTAGATTCAACAGGTTGCTCTCCATCTGCAATCTCTGTCTTGTGTTTATCTTCCCACTCTGCTTGCGGATCTAGATCATGCAATGAACTAAAATCATTCAACGAGTTCTTTGAAATGTAAGAATCAAAATTGAAGCGCGGCATTTTGCTCCTGTTTGCTACTCTCTGCTGAACAGAAGCAATAATGTGACGATGACGTTGTCAATGGAAACCTTCAGTTCTATTGTTCGGTGTAGGTACAGTATTTGCAGTGCAGAAACGTTCCGTTTGTCTGCTGATTAATGTAGCTGGGATGTCTAAATATTTCTTCAACTTCTGGGTCAATGTACTTTCAAACTTCAATACAAACACTGGGGGTCATGGACTTTGTTTTAGCGTTAAAATACATTGAAATTAACAAAATCAGGGTTATTCTATATGGGTTACTAGTAAATATATAGGGGAAACTTAATTTTTCCTCATTCAGGAAACATTAAACGATAGAATTGGTTAAAATTCAATTAGAGAATTGCTTTTACAAATACTTCCGAAAAACCAAATAAAAATAGGTGGTCATGGGGATTATTTTCTTGAAAAATCACCTAACACAAATTGTCCTATCAAATTCAATATAATTATCTGCCCTTGATTTTAAAAGAATTTTTCTGAAAATTTTAGATACACTTAACGACACATATTTTTTCATAGTTTAATCTTTAAATTTCAAGTTTTAGATGTGTCTGTGTATATTGAATGACACTTGGTAAGATATTTTTAAACAAAAAAATTATTTTTGCAACATGCACAGAAGATATGGTCAGTAAAAGAAACCCGATCTACCTTAATATATTTTTCTGCAAACCACGAAAAATATGATATAAGAAATCGTCATTTTCTAAATTAATACAGATATTATTTAAAAAGGGTTTATATTGTACTATTAAAAAATCTGGCGAAAGACCTTTTAAGATATCAGATGTATTGATCTTAACAGTCCAGCGAGTAAGCAGCATACCATTATAGTAATTCTAGTAATGAAAATTAAAGTTAATGTGCAACATACTTTGTGCGATGAGTATAGTATTGTCAACTTGCGTGGTAGCTTCCAAGATGAACGTCTCCATATGACATATTATTTCAATCCAGAAATAATATTCTGACTTCGAGTTGTATAGTTCTTGGCTAAAAAGTAGTAGATAGTCGTTATCAATTTTGTTTTCTCAGTGGTATAACGGAACTTACGACTTCCAAAACGTTTTTCATGTATGTTCTTTTCAGGTGATTTGTTGCAAATGAAGTTTACTTTCCATTCCGATTTTTTATTATTTCACATCGTAACGAAGGCTCGCCCCGATAAAACTGCCGTTTCACCAATTGAAAATTGGAAATGGATGAGGAAAATAAGTTGATATCTTAAGGTGTGTTTCTCATCTGAAATGCTGACAATTCAATGTTATCTGTAAGTTGGAAATGTCTAGACTTATTAGTTTATTACAAAGACTTAACAGTTGTAGATGAAATCAATTTTGACGACTCACTATGCTTTGTCAGTTTATTTTTTGTGTTAGAGTTCTTTTTTCAATATAATTTTTACACTTCTGAGTATGCCCCAAGTTCCAATGACAATCAAATCTCTCAGTTCTGTGTGTAAACTGGTTTCAAACAGTGCATATCTTGTAACTCAATAATGTAATATTTGTCACTGGATTTTAAATACAGAATATTCAATCAATAAGAGTTGGTGAAGATGTGATATTCAAACCCCCTATCATTATTATTCATATATTGAATTATCACTTCACTAGCACTAAAGACTAAAGAAAAAAATATAGGTACTGCACATTTGCTTAATGATTAAATGCCAATTTAAAAGGTTCAGTAAGGTTGTCGTTGAGGGGTTGACTTGTCGTGTATGTTTAAGCATAGCCCTATGTTAAAATAATATGATGATTATTTTTTTAACAAATATCTAAAGAATTGCTCAGCTAGTAAACACCCATAAGGGGTATGTAAAACGTAAGCTACTTTGGTTTTAATGCAACATATTGCGAAAAAGAACTGCTTAGATGGTAAAAAAAAACCATTTTTACCAAACAAACATCAGAAGTATGTAGTAACGTAAGCTACAACTTATTGCGAAAGCATCTTATTAGGAATACCCTATCCAGGCTGAGTTATGACAACCCTAGCAAACGGTTTCAAAACGTTATTCTCTATTCGTAGCACTTGGTTTTGTAAATATGTTGTTGTCCTTGTAGACTCTTCTTTGAGGGACTCAAAGAATTTTGTTGTGGTCACCGTTTTATCACAAACCTTCCATTACTGCTTTATACCAGTTAAAATTTATAAAACTGACAACCGGAAAATAGGTTGAAAAAGTATGAATATGCTTTTAGCAAAAAAGTAAAATTATCCAATCCAAGTTTGGTTCAAATATTCAGTGAAAAGATAGACAAGTAAAAAACTGGCACTGTCAACTGACGCTTCATATTTTTATTTCAAGGGTTCAGATACAAGTATGCTTAAAAGGACAAAGTAACATGTACTATTACTACTCTTTTTTCACTTGTATAAATGTGTTGCAATTCTTAGTGGGATACCATCCCGAAACGGCCTACCTAAATTATTTTTTTTAGCGACAGTGATATTGATCGTGACCTGTTGACCCCAAAAAATTATAGGCTTCTTTGCTGTCCATCTGTATGAGTTTCATTCAATTCAAACAAGGTAAACTAAAGTTAAAAAATATTTTCATTTTTTTCTGCTTTTTATATATCATCTCATCGTCTGCCCTATTGAGGTGTAAATACCACTATTTTTCCCCCTATTAGTCTTTGTTAAATTTGCACTTTTCAAAAAATTGTGCAGAATTTATCTTTGTTTCAAATAAAGAAATACTTGGCATGAGTAAAATTTTATCCTGTCCAGTACTACACACAAAATTTCACATAACATTTCATTGCATATAAGATAATAATCATCACTGGAAGTTAACCAATCAAATTTTCACCCCTTTTTTCCTGTGTACAAGCTTTAGTAACCATGTAACCTCAAGTTTCCAAAATGTTCTATAGAAACACCAAATAAAAAAAGAATGGTGCTGTGAAACACCCAAGATGTATGTTTATGACTCAGAAATTTTTTACTGCAATGAGATGTAGGATTTACTGTCAAATTCAAGGGAATATTTTTTTTCGAACCTTTTTCGTATGCAACCGGATGTGACGTACTATGATTTGGCGGTATTACACCTAGACCCCCCAAAAAAACTGAAAGGCTTTTCCCCTTTCCTGTATCTTCCAACTGTATAAGATTCGTCCCAATCAAGCAAAGAGAAACCGAAGTTGAACCATTTTCCAAAATTTTACTATTTTTTAGTAACAGTGACCCCCAAATCATTCAGATTTTCACTCTAGCCAATATCATCCATCTGTACAAGTTACTTCTCAATCAAGTAAGAGAACTCAAGTAACAATTTGGAAACTATTTTTCTCTTTTTTTACAGTTACGTTGACGTTTGACCCTAGAATCAATGGACTTCTTACCCTTCCCTATATCTTCCATCTGTATAAGTTAAATTCGAATCAAGCAAGGGATACTAAAGTTATCTTACAACAGTTACCTTGACTTTTGACCCTAGAATCAATAGACTTCTTACCCTTCCCTATATCTTCCATTCGTATAGGTTTAATTCCAATCAAACAAGGGATACTCACTCAAGTTATCTTACAACAGTGTCAAGTGAATAACTTTTAAGAATAGGTTTATTCAAATGATTAATAAGTCAACATGAATTATATCTAAATTTATGGGCTCTGCAGTAAACAACATGACAGTAAATAATGATGCAATCAACTACATTTTGTACCAATCAATTGAGCTATATATTTAAGCACTTTTATTGTGGTAAATTTTAAGTACTTGAGGAGGTAGACTTTTACACTCACTGGTACGTTTGTATGGACCATTTCCATACACATTTTTTTTTCAGGGCCCTCTGAGGCCGAGTGGTCTAAGTAGTCAAAATACAAAACAACTAGCCTGTCAACACTAAGGTTATGGATTTGACTCCAGCATGTGGCAGGAGAGCTCTACATCAATATTAATTGACTAGGATTGTTAGTTTTCCTACCGAAGGTCATGGTTCTCTCAGGCTTCCTCCACCAATAAATACTGACCGCCACAAACTAGCACAATAGTGCTGAAAGTAGCAATAAATACCAAACAATCATAAATCAATCCATATATATAAACTTAGCCTCTAAGTCTATCTGTATGTATTGTTGAAACAGACTACTGTGGATTCATTGTTATTTTTGGAATACCAATTATCTTGGATTCTCTTGGATACAAATTTTCAATAGGCTTGTATGCAAACCTTAGCAAAACCATGACACCAAATATCCACAAAAATGCAAGTTTTCCTTATCCACAAAAATTGGTACCAACAAAAATGGCTGAATTCATTGAAAGAGAAATGGTACCAACAAAATGGCTGAATTCATTGAAAGAGAAATGCATTACTGATTTCAAGATTTAGCTCCCTTAACCAAAGTCTGTCTCATTAAATTCCTGATGCACAAATGTTCCTTAGCTGGTGTCGATGTCCTTCCTGGTACAATTTTGGGCTAAATAAACCTTATTGTTCTTATTCTTTTTATATTTTGTTTCAAGTACATAACACTGATAACAATTTTTGAAATGTATCTATGGTGAAACAAACTATTTTTAGCATATTCTAATTTTGTATTGTTGTCACAATTATTTGAGGAAAATGGAGTGACACTGACTTTCAGGGGTACACCGCATCCTTAAATGGCAATTATTATTGGATCACATTATATCCTGAGCATTGTGCCATTCTGCTAAATAACCAGACCAACTGAATGTCTTTGTGGTAATAGGTCTGATCATGATCTGCACAAGAATCTAGATAGCTCATCAAATTAATATAAATTTTTGAATCAGAATTTAATCTATTAAATGGTACAAAAATGTGAGGGGTGAATATCTTTATTTTTTGTTTTTATTTTCAACAGTGTTATGTGTATTAAACAATATGTACTGGAATCCCATAAATTAACCTCACATTTTTGTCCGTTGTTGAAGATTTACAATTCTGAATTTACAGTATTTTGTCAAATAAATAATTGATGCCAACTTATTGTGTAAATAGCATAACATAACAGTAAATGTCTAATTCATATTTTATTCTGATTTTGTATACAAAACATTAACAGATACAATATATAAAACAAAGAGTATACAATCTTTTAAACATGCAAAAAAAAAAGTTACCAGGTACATATATTTTACTTAAAATAATGTACTATAGAACCAAGTATCAAGGATGACTTAGGCCAAAATATATCATAATTGTTAAGGATTTCCCTACTTACAATGTTTTTTTTGTTTGAATGAAAATGCCTACCCTGTAGTTTTTATTGGCTTTTTTGTTAACGAATTTTGACTAAATTACTGGTGGTCCCGTCAGTACCCATGGTAACACATTTGAGCAAAATAAAAAAAATCCTCTTATTTTCTAAAGTAGGAAACTATAAACTCACATATTTTTTATTTTGGCCTTGTGCACAGATCTCTGATTATGATGTATACACATTCATTTGTATGTCAGTAATATGAGAAAAAAAAACTGATTCAAATGAGCAAGAAAAAATCAAAGATTATTTCAATTAGGGGGTAGGTAAAAAATAAAAGCTGAATTTAAGAAGTTTGAACATATATATAACAAAAAATGTCCTTTGGGTGAAATGAAAAAAAATTTTTTTTTTTTATTATGGCATCTAATTTTCCCAGATTCTTTAATGATATTATGAAAAACTGTAAACTAATATGTTCATAAGGTTTGCAGATAACCACGTCTAAGTGTTTATTGAACCATTAAAATTGATGGTCATCCTTTTTCAAATGAAAACATATTATATGAATTTCACAAAGCCGAGTTGGCGAAGGAGCAGATAGTTACCTCGAAAAAAATCGCAATTGCATTTAAACCTGAGAACAACCTGGCTTAACATGCTGAAACATCAATTGTCTAAAAATTAGATCGGAACTTTTTAGTGTGAGTTTGAAATATGATACCAGGCTAATCAATTTGTACACCAGACGTGCATTTCCTCTACAAAAGACCCATCAGTGACGCTCAATTGAAAAAAAGTTAAAAGGCAAAATAAAGTTTGAAGTGAAGGAGCTTTTAGCTTAGGGCCCAAAAATCCAAAAGGTTTTGCCAAATACAGTACCAAAACTGTTCCGAGTAATATTCATCATTATGATTTTATTTTTCCCTTACATGTACATATAATTGCATCTTTGTTGTTCATTATTTGAAGTAATAAAACATTGACTAATACAAAATAAAATGGATATAAGCATGATAAGAAACAATATTTTAAAACAAAAATTAAATCTGTCTAAAAATTATTCACCACCAAAAGCATATTCTCAAAGTAATTGAAATGTGAGTGAGCAATGGTGAAGATCCACCTTCTTTTGCAATGGTCATTGGAGTTAAGATTGAAAAGGCCACATCTGATTCTGCACCTCTATGTATTATGTTAAAATAAAATAATATTTTTCTTACCAAAATCCCACAATTAAATACAGTTTACAAAACTTCATATAGGCAATGCGGTAAATTTTTTTGTAAACAAACCGAGATTGCGATGCAATCAGTGATTTTTATCGACAAATTTCTACTGGTCCGCCGGACCACCAGCTAACAAAATCTACTGGTCCGACGCAAATTCTACTTGTCTCGGACAACTGGACCAGTGCTAATTTCGACCCCTGCCAATGCCACACATTATGCAATTACAAACACATTAAAAGAGTTACAATTGCCAAATTTAAGGTACATTTATAATTAATAAATATAAATTTAAATAATAATAATCTCAAAATATATATCAATAATATGAATACATGTACATATATATGTATAACAATGTAATGATTTACATTTTTTTGTAAACAAACATGTAGACCACAAAAATTCTAATAGGGTCCACAGCCACAAAAAAAAAACTTAATTTGAATGAAACCACTGAATTGGTCACAATAATCAATGATAATGAGCAGTAATTATAGTTATCTACGACAAATCATAAACAAGTTCCACATGTTGTTGAGAAAAAAAAAAAATCGAAAAAAGACTTTGATTACTAAGTTCTGATTATTAAAAGAGTATCAATTATGTATATATATTTCCAAAAGCCATAAAGATCTATAACTATTCAGAGAATTTGAGATTTTGCCAGGAGATATTATAATATTTTTGCACAAATTTGTTTGGCCTAAATGTTAACCCATCAATAAGTATCCAATACTAGGTTGTTGGTAATAGGTTTACTGAATGGACATGTCCGAATTGTAAGAGTGTACATTTGCATGCCAGTATTGTACATAAATATCATATACATTGTATATCATGCGTATAGTTTGTTAGAATATGTAATACAAGGAAAAATAAGTATAATCTATTATCTACATGATCTAGGTCCATCCATTAGTTCAAATATATGCATGTCATGTATGTATCAAGCATATGTCTAGTCATAAATATATTTTAATGTTGGTTGCCTGTTTTCCTTCTTAATCCTTTTTTAAAAATACAAAAGTAAAGTTCAAATATTGGAAATTAGAGATAATTCATAACACATTATGATAAAAACAATTTAGTTAGGACCTGATTATAAATACATAGTACTAATACAAAATTTCATATTCACCTTCAAGATGTAGAACTATCATGACTATACCTGTTCTTACATTTGTATATCAAGAAATTTTCCTGTTTGTCTAATCAACTGTAGAAGGTAAATTAAACCCATTATTTTAGAGTTCTCTGGTGGTCCTGTGTTTGCAGTAAAAAAAACAATTCTATTTCCACAGATTAAAATTAATAAGATTTTCACAATAGTCATATAATTGTTGTGCAAATCTTCCATATCAAATATTTATATACATTGTAATTAAGATCTATACTAAATACCAGAAAGCCTAAAAAGAGTAGCAGTTAAACCATTACAAACTTTAAGTTGTCTATCAAGACCACCAGTTTTCGAGAGCACTGCAATTTATCTTTAGCATACACTTCACTGTCCTTTCAAATGCTTTGTACATACATGTACAAAGCTGTCAAATGTGAACGATGAACACAGGAAAAATTAAGCTGCCCCTTCTAAGGCTAAAACCATTAAAAATAAATGTGGATAGTGTCCACATGTGGACACAGATGATGCCCACGCTTGCATATCATATAGTTATAAAGGGACATAACTGAAGAACGGTAAAAGTGACGCTACCCAAATTTGAACTTGATCTTGAGTTTTGTGGTAATAAGCATTGTGTGTTAGTCTCACAACATTTGGTTGAGGCTAACTTGAGAAGAGAACAGAAACTAAAATTTCAGCAATTTTTCTATTTGTAAACACGCATAATTCTAGAACTGTTGTGTATAAGTTTTATAACATTTGGTTGAGACAAACCAAAGTTAGAGAACGGAAACGAAAAATTAAGCAATTTTTGTTTATAAAGGGATATAACTCAAGAATGGTAAAAGTGTCACCACCAAATTTCGTACTTACTCTGTATTATGTAGTAATAAGCATTGTGTATAAGTTTCATAACATTTGGTTGAGACAAACTAAAGTTAGAAAACGGAAACAAAAAATTTTTACTTGTGTATAGGTTTCATAATGTTTGGTTGGGTCAAACTTAAGTTACAGAATGGAAACTAAAAATTTTGCAATCTTTCTATTTATAAAGAGGCATAACTCAATAATGGTTAAAGTGACACTACCCAAATCAAAGCATTGATTGTAGTTGATTCAACTATAATCATGGACAAACAGGGTTCTCACTAAGGCGAGTCCATGAGTCCTGGACTCATGAAAATCTGTCTGGACTCACCATTTTCAAAACTGGCGAGTCCAAAGATGCATCAAGATTGAAATATTTTGTATAAACTGAACACACATATCATCATTTTATAGCAAACCTTTTAATAGTAATCTTAATTTAATGTCATTTCATTGCTCTATTAAGTCATAAAGACTAAAATAATAAATTATATTGCAATAAAATATCTATTTCTTACTGTTGGACTCACCAGTGCTATAAATGATGAGTCCCTGGACTCGCCTTCAAAAATCCTTAGTTGTAACCCTGGACAAAGGAAGATAACTCCAATTTTTGTAAAAACAACTTGATATTTAGAAGAAAATAAAAAATTTGCAATTTTTCCATTTATAAAGGGGCATAACTCTAGAACGGTTAAAGTGACGCCACCAAAATTCAAACTTGATCTGTGTTTTGTGGTAATAAGCATTGTGTATAAGTTTCATAACATTTGGTTGAGGCAAACTTAAGTTAGAGAACGGAAACTAAATATTTTGCAATTTTTCTATATATAAAGGGGCATAACTCTAGAACGGTTAAAGTGACGCCACCAAAATTTAAACTTGATCTGTGTTTTGTGGTAATAAGCATTGTGTATAAGTTTCATAACATTTGGTTGAGGCAAACTCAAGTTAGAGAACGGAAACCAATTTCGGGACGTACGTACAGACGGACAAGGGTAAAACTTAATGCGGGTGACAGGGGCATAAAAAAAATGGCAGGAAAATTTCCCAATATAGTAACATGTACATGTACATGGTATGACAAGATATTTCACATTTTTCTTTATAATTTTTATGAATGAAACTCATAAGGTAGACCAAGGTGTAATTTTATGATAAATTTGAACTTTCAATCTGTGAATACTGAACAAGACTAAATGAACAATTGGCACAGCAATTAGTGCTACACCAACGACCACACCAATTGTAATTGCAGGTCGTCTCCAATCCAATACATGTGGATATATTGGACTGTGATTACCCACACCATAAAATATGGCAGTAAATATGATATAAATCAGGCCATAAATTATTGCATATACTGCATGTAATAATCTAACTGGTATAGCGTTGATAAAAAGATCAATGAAAACGATCACAGAATTTATGCCGTGTAGCTGTAAGTTGATCATGTCAATTCCTTTACTGTGGTCAAATTGCGGCCACAAAAATGCAAAAAACATGAATGTCACCATGACAGAAGCTGTAGTAGCAATGGTATAAAAAATCCATGTCAGTTTAAAGTACCATGGCAAGGAATACAATTTAACAATAGCATCTTCTGTCTCCTCTGAATTACGATCTTCATCCCAAAAAGTTGGAGTTACGGTCAATTCATTGAACAAGGCACGATGTCCTTCAGCATGGGGTCTAGAGAGCATATTTGAAGTCCTAAACTTAATGCAGTAATGAAATAAGGCAAACAAAAAATGTAGAGTCAAATATAAACAAAGCATTAGGTAGGTCCAGTTTGTCAGATAGACAGGAAAGGAATATTCAATGAACATATGACTGCTACCATTTGACATATTCTGCCATCTCATATTCTCCATCATAGTACCTGTTTCAATTATCCAGTAATCTGCATAGGCTGCAAGTGCTAGTCGATACAAAAGATAAATCAAGGGAGGTAATCGCCACTGAAATAATAAATAAAACTTTAAGTTAAAATAAAGTTTCAATATACATTTCTAAGATACATGTTTTGTGTGTAAAAATACAAAGCTGGCAAACATTTGTAGATATTTGAATCTGAAGGATGTGGGTTCTAATAAATGGAGGTTGCTGAAGCCAATCAACTCTTGTTCATGTAAATGTTCAAGGAGGATTCATTTATTTTTGTGGGTAACAATTTTCGTGGATTGAGGGAAATTTGTATTTTTGTGAAAATTTGACTTCATTTTTTTGCAGACAAACCTTTGTATCCCATGAATAATAATGAATCCACAGTATTACAAAAAATGTGCTAGTTTATAAATCGTAAAACTGAAATAAACAGCTGCACATCTGTATGTATAAGTATGATAAGACATCTGTCACAACTATTTTTATTGGTTGATTATACTATCTAGTAAGATTTACTCATCATTTGACTTAAAAACTTACCTAAGCTTTGATATACCAAAATATGAGAGATCACTTGACTTGCCATTGAAACTGGGAGATACAATAAACCAAAAACTTGAGCAACGGAAAGATTCTGTAAATCTTGTGGAGATAAAGTAAAAGATGAAGTGCACTTCCTTTTATATTGTCCCCTATATTGTAAAAACCTTTAAGAGAAGTTTAATATTTTCCAAATTTTGATTAAAGATGATGATGATATAAATTCAGTAATTTATTTACTTAATCCAAATAATTTAGCTAATACCAAACAAATTTGTAGTTATTTGAGACAAGCTTTTGAAGTTCACAATAATGCTTATTAATGTCAGTTGATCTACCTTAAGTTATGGAAGTACTATACAAAAACAAGAATGTGTCCATAGTACACAGATGCCCCACTCGCACCATCATTTTCGATGTTCAGTGGACCATGAAATTAGGGTCAAAACTCTAATTTGGCATTACAATTAGAAAGATCATATCATAGGGAACATGTGTACTAAGTTTCAAGTTGATTGGACTTCATCAAAAACTACCTTGACCAAAAACTTTAACCTGAAGCGGGACAGACGGACATACAAAATTGACTTTTATTTATATATATATATATATATATATAGCATATCATTCATTGTCATTAATTTTCTCTTGCTATGCATTAAGTTTTATT
Organism: Mytilus coruscus; assembly: GCA_017311375.1. Taxonomy (NCBI): domain Eukaryota; kingdom Metazoa; phylum Mollusca; class Bivalvia; order Mytilida; family Mytilidae; genus Mytilus; species Mytilus coruscus. The sequence continues at coordinate 83,498,937 of CM029595.1, read as the reverse complement.
TACATTATTTGTCATGTTGTATATGTCATGTATGTTGTACACTTGGATTACGCAATGTCATATTATCATATGTGCTAGATATCCAATAAAATATTTGAATTTGAATTATATTCGCTTAACATCCAGCAGAATATAGATAATGCATATTCAGGGCAAAAGCAAATTGAACAATAATACATGACAAAGAGGTAGCTTCTGTAAAAAGGTCCATCTACGACAGGATGACATGGGTATGTCACAATGGACATGTAACTTTGTTGGATGGGAGAAGATCATATCACTTGCAACAGGTGACTTACAGACCTTTGAGAGTTGTTTGAATTCTTTAATATGCTCTGAGTGTGGCACTCTACCAAAACAGACCAAGAATTCAACCTTTCATTCCTACCCAATGTAGCTGCATATTTTATATACATCCTACACACCCAACAATAAAATGATGCTCCCTCAGCTTGGGTCCAACATCTTTCATACTTGTAATATATGTGTTAGACTCAGATCGACATCCGTTCCTCAAATCGACGTCCAAATCTGACGTCATGTTCTCAAATGAGTGTCCAATATTTTAACCCTCTAATCGACATCCAATATGACATCAGGAATCACAAAAACGTCGTCTGATAGATGAGAGGAGTGATGTTTAATTTTATTAAATCATTTATTTTTCAACTGATCTTTGTTTATATCATCTGTATCCTTTTGTCTTTTTATGAAGTAGCTTACAGAAACTATAACTGTTTTCTTATATCTTTATCAAAATAAAAGGACAAACATCAGAAAATGACAATAAGACAATTACCGACATCATATTACTTTAATATTACATGCACATGCATATTAATATTTTGATGAAAGACGTTCAGTCATATTCTCGACCTACGTTGTGGTTTTCCTTCCTTTTTTATATAAATAAATGAAAGAACCTTAGTGAGCGCGCTCACATACCCCACGTCCCCACATTGTCATCGGAGAAATAAAATATGTGTAAAAAAAAAAAATTGTATCAGAAAAAAAAATTGAATCATAATTTCCTGTCAATATGCACATCTACACAGTATGTCCTTATTATCTACACAGTTTCATGAAATTCTGTTGTGTGGTTTGAGAGGAGTTGCGATGACAAAAGGTTCCAATAGTATATTGGGCAAATAAGTTCAAAGGGGCGTAATTCCTGGAAAAAAAATTGAATCGTAATTTCCTGTCGATATGCACATCTACGTAGTATGTCCTTATTATCTGAAAAGGTTTCATGAAATTCTGTTGTGTGGTTTGAGAGGAGTTGCGATGACAAAAGGTTGCAGTAGTATATTGGGCAAATAAGTTCAAAGGCGTAATTCCTGGAAAAAAATTGAATCGTAATTTCCTGTCGATATGCACATCTACGTAGTATGTCCTTATTATCTGAAAAGGTTTCATGAAATTCTGTTGTGTGGTTTGAGAGGAGTTGCGATGACAAACTGTTGCAGTAGTACATGAAAGTAAATAAGTTCAAAGGGGCGTAACTCCTAGAAAAAGAATTGAATCTTAATTTCCTGTTGATATGCACAACTACATAGTATGTCCTTATTATCTAAAAAGGTTTCGTGAAATTCTGTTGTGTGGTTTGAGAGGAGTTGCGATGACAAGAAACAGGACTGACGGACGGACTGACGGGTCAAAAACATTATACCCTCCGCAACTCGTTGCGTGGGGTATAATAACATGTGGGTATACATTGTATGACATGTTGGTGTACATTGTACGACAAGGAGACAACAACCCAAAGACAAAGATCATCGAAAGACATCTAGAGGGCAGTATACAGACTCAAACAATAGAAAGAATAAAAACGTACAGCCAGTTGTTGAAAAAGTATTATGATTTGGGCTTATATTATTCAACAACTTTTTGAGTTTTAGGTTCAACCCACCCTTTAATAAAGTTGTGATTTTACTGCTACAAGTCCATAAAATGGACTTTGATTACAGAAGCTAAAAAATTGGACGTCGATTTGAGAACAATAGAAAAGACGTCCATAAGAGGGGCATAAAATTGGCCGTCGATTTGGAATGTTATTTTATTATGATTAGATTTGGACGTCGATTTGAGGAACGGACATCGATTAGAGACTGGACGTCGATCTGAGTCTTACATATATGCACAAGCTGATATCAAGTTGAAATTAAACAAAAGAAATGGAACACTTTATAAGAAACAAAGTTGGTATATTTGAATTTTTTACATAGATCTGTTTCTATGACTTTTAACATGTTTGTTGTAGGCGCATAATTCAGGATTTTTTAATAATATATAATAATATCTATGTCATGTACGTGTGTATACTCAAAATTATTGTATGGTGCTACGAGATATTTGTAATATAAAAAAATTCTTTAAAGAATATTTATCAGATTTACCTTCACATTATTGTGATATATATTTTTTTAAATAGGGGCAAAAATTAAATTTTTCAGAGCAAAATAACTCCATGCAAACCAGAATCATGGCAAAACAAATCACTACCCCTGTACTGCATTAGTACTAACATTGTATACATATATATACTTATAATTATAAACAAGTCTAAATTGAAAACAACGTTCAAACCTATGATTGCATTGGATAAAAACCGCAATTTTTATACGTGTGCATGCAAAACAAATTTCTTGTTAGAGGGGTCTAAATACAGCATAAACAACATTTTCCAAAAGACCAAGAAAGTGAACAAGTATATTTTAACAAAACGCATTTGACTAACAGGTCTAACAACAAATGTTCTTAAACCCTGCTGACTGCCATTGGCGATTGCCAAATAAACAGATCAACGATGTTATAAATGGATCTTAATTATAAATTTAATACTAAACAGAAAATAATAAACTTGCGGAAAAGATGGTTTACCGCAAACAAAAGGTGCACAGGTTTTTGTACACCATATAATTATGATATAATTTTAGACCAAGTCTGCAGAAAATCATTCAACAGGTTCGGGACTATCCTCATAAATGAGTACCATCCTCATTTATGGGTATTACACCCCAAAACAGGCATAAATTTTCTGTGATAAAAATATAAACTCTGGATTTACCAATATTTTCTGTCATGGAGCAAACATTCAAGTAAAGGACAGCATTTGGCCTACAGACATCATGACTGAAATATCATCAAGATAAAAGTTAACAGCCTTCAAAATTGACATGAAGTAGGAGTTTAGGAGGCCTTAGACCTTATCGCTATTTGGAAATCTGTGTCACTTGACCCGAGAATCTGCACCTCTTGAACCACTGACGTCATACAACAATCACTTTTCCATTGTGGCATCAGATGTTTTCTATTATGTTGTCAAAATTATAGTGGGAACCTTTTTGATGTCCAGTAATGAAGGACAAATAGCGATAAGGTGTATTAAATGGCATTATCTAAATGTATTCAGTTCTCATTTGAATAATGGTCTTAAAAATTAAGGATTAATGTTGCTATTTATATGGCTATTTGTGCCATGACAGCTATTTATATATAATATGATGAAATACACAAAATTTTATTTTTTATCACTGTATATTGATACCTGATTTGGGATATAATACCCATAAAAGGGTTTTATAAAAGCCAGTATTGGTAACTATGACGTAACCATACAGAAACAGATACAGAATGGGTATAATTCCCATTTATGCAAATTATGATAATCTTCCCCAACCTGTCTGCCTGTGAATCGGGAACAAGCCAAATCGGCACCTGGTCAAATTGGCACCCATAGGAAACGTCAAATCGGCACCTGGTTAAATCGGCATCAGGTCAAATCGGCAACCATTTAAAGTCAATTCGGCATTCAATAATATTTTGATTTTATCATTCGATCATTACATTGTAATTAAAAAAGTAATTCATCAACTTGAAGCAGAAAGAATACATAAGTGAATAGTTTGAAAGTTTTCTCAACATTCTATGATTATGACTAATGTTTTAATGAGTTTTCTTTTAAATTAATTGATCAATAACTTTTCATGATCAATTAAATAATCAACAATGTTGTTGTTTTAACATGTTTAACGATATACCGGTAGTTTAAAAATTTTTTAACAAAAACTTTAAAAAAAAAAACAATGAAGCACCATCACCAAAGCTGTTGTACATCATGTACATGTTTAATCGTGAGAAAATAATCAGCAATAAAAGGGAAAACTTTGATATCACAATCAAACTGGCATGCAAAATAAACAGCAATTAAAGTCATATGAAACTTCAAATTAAAAAAAAAAAAAATATGCATATGTTTTTTATAACTATTTAAAATGGTTGAAAATACAGGGTGCCTATAAAGTGCGAAACGAAATAGAAACGAAACGAAACGAAAAGAAACAAAACGAAACGAAAAGAAACGAAAAGAAACAAAACGAAAAGAAACGAAAAGAAACAAAACGAAATGAAACGAAATCAACATAAAACGAAACGAAACGAAATACGAACCAACGAAAAGAAAAGAAACGAAACGAAATAGGAATAAAATTTAAACCAAATTGAATATTAAGCCGATTATATTTATAAATATTATTTATTGTCTAGTTTGATACAATTTCTTTTAAAATTGAGAAAAAAAAAACTGTGAAATTCAGCGTAATCGTTAACAAGCTGTGGTTTAGGAACGACTTAAACACAATATATAATATTTGATTATGAACTCTATATGTTATACTAGACAGACACGATTAGGCACGGACCATTTGACGGTCCACACGAAAAGGCCAGACTCCCCCCCAAAAAAGTCAAATGGTCCGTGCCTTAGTTTCGCACTTTATAGGCACCCGAATAATATACCTCAAATGCTCAATATCAATATACCAGGAGTTAGTATGATTGCGACTGAGACAGCTATATCCAACACGGACCAAAACGACGGATGTGAGCAGCCATGTCACCGCACGGTCTTCAACAATGAGAAAACGTGCACTATGTGTAGCTATAAGTAGTATAGAGGAGACACATATAAAACAATATAACAATGTAAAATCAGTTCTGAATTGACATGATAAAACAAAACAACTAACAAATAAATTTCATAAAGTATCGATCAAAACTTATGTAAATTACTGAAAGCTAGTTCAAAGAGAATTACAACTACAAATACAGTTTTCAGATTTATACACGTCCAACAGATTATTCTACAGTCAGACAAACAGAGGAAGCATGACCGGTTTAATGCAAAAAGTATTAGTATCGACAAGATTTAGAGGTTTCTGATTAACATTATCATTTATTATTTTAAAGCGGCATAGTTCTTAGGATTATGATGTCATCGAATCCCAAATTTATCTTGAGCACTTTAATTACACTGCATTCTTCTATATCTTGATAAGACAACAAAAGGAAGTTCATTTAAATTTGAATGTTTTGAAATGCCTGTTATACAGATGACGAATGATATCTTCCAATTGTCGTTCTCTTAATTGAATGTGACGCCAGTGTACTGAATGAGACTTAGCACCCAATGTGTAGTTGCATGAGCAAAACGAAGGATGTAGCTTGTGAAGCAAGATCTACTCGCCCTTTCGAGTATCGGATATATTACCCTGTGTCTGGTGCCTTGGTTCACATTAAGTTTGTCTTCAGTCTAAAGTTTTGCATTTCCATGGCGATAAGTTTCTTTCGTGATTTGTAAGTTCCAACGTTCTTTTAATATCGCCTAGCTACCTCTCTCAAGAAGACAATAATTTGTCATCAAACGGATGATATCTGCTTTCAAGAGTGGTCTCAGTCATGGTGCTTATGTAACACAATGTGTTTCATAACAATAATTATCAAGGTGTAATCAAATATAGCATAACTGAAACAAATACATTTACCCTTTAGACACTAAATAACATTGTGTACGAATATTATAGACATATATCCTGCAGCCAGTAGATGACAATGTCCACTGTTTAATAACATGTATCCTTCAGAGGTTAATTGCATTGTTTGACAATTAACCCCAGACTAGTATTATTCAACATCAAGACTACTACGTAACCGGCCAACAGCTATGGGTCATTGTTTATGGCCCACTGGACTATATAAGATCCAGCTTTGGACTCGAACGACAGAGATAGATTCGTACAGATAGATTCCGATAGGAGATTCCGCCAAGGTCTCACCCCTCATGGGTAGGCTGGAACTCATGCACCTAATATCCGAATATAATCCATCAGGACTCAACAGTTATACTACTATACGATCACGTGTCAGTGTGAGATAATGAACATTCGAACAATTCAACTTTAAAGACAGTTTGTGAAGATTCGAACATTTGAACTTTAGAATCTTTCTTGACTTTGTAATTACATAATAAAATTATTTACTCAACCACTGACTTCATTACACTTATAGGAATTTGTCGTTTGGAAAATTGTTATCTGCTGCTTCTCCGCTATTTTGTGGTTTTTCGTGAGGGTGAGGCAACACTGACTGGCCTCTCGGAATTAACGTTCCTACAGTTTTCATGCTGGCTGTTTCATGGTACACTGGAGCATACAAGTTTAATATCGACTAAGGCACGGACCATTTGACTTTTTTTGGGGAGCCTGGTCTTTTCATGTGGACCGTCAAATAGTCCGTGCCTAATCGTGTCTGTCTAGTATATAGAGTTCATAATCAAATATTAAATATTGTGTTTAAGTCGTTCCTAAACCACAGCTTGTTAACGATTACGCTGAATTTCACAGTTTTTTTTTTTTCTCAATTTTAAAAGAAATTGTATCAAACTAGACAATAAATAATATTTATAAATATAATCGGCTTAATATTCAATTTGATTTAAATTTTATTCCTATTTCGCTTCGCTTTTCTTTTCGTTGGTTCCTATTTCGCTTCGTTTCGCTTTATGTTGATTTCGCTTCGCTTCGCTTCGCTTTGTTTCTTTTCGTTTCTTTTGTTTCGCTTTTGTTTCTTTTCGCTTTTCGCTTCGCTTTGTTTCTTTTCGCTTCGCTTTCGCTTTTCGCTTTCGTTTCTATTTCATTTCGCACTTTATAGGCACCAAAATACATAAATCACCAAAACATGTTAATAAGTCAATATTTCTGGACATCGCATTCTTTATTTAAACCTTATTCTGAAAATACTGATAATATATTTAACATGGGTGCCAAAATGACTACACCAGGTGCCGATTTGACCAGATGCCGATTTAACAAGGTACCGATTTGTCTATACTGGGTGCCGATTTGACCAAATGCCGATTTAACCATGTGCCGATTTGACAGGAATTCCTGTGAATCAAGTGAAGTTAAATATATTGTCATTTTATGAAATACATTAAAATTGACGGAAATAGTTGTAAAAATCAATGTGCATATAAGTTACCTGAGAATATACAAATCTGCCAGGATGAACATCCCCAAACCCTAATTTCTTAAAACAAAATTCTGCTTTCAAAATTATAAGAACCATCTTCCCAGTTTATTATCTCCCCCTGTTATTTTTAATCTCTACTTTCATGTTTAAGATAATATTTATGCAGAATTTCAATTATTCGATTGTGTATTTCTAAATTAAAAATAATAGATATTTTTTAATCGTAATATTAAGAACACAGAAAAATAGTTTTGTTTAAAGAGTAAGTTCTCCAACAAAAACAAAGATGGCGACCCCATAGTTACGGAAATTGTGTGGAAAGCTTCAACTAATAATTTAGGCCTTTTCTCTTAGAAATGTTTATCGATTGCAACGACATCATGTGCAGATGGGGAAACATAAAAAGATAAAACATGAACAGAACAATTTTTTCCCGAAGATAAGCAGCGCTAGCAGAAAACTAGCTGCGAGAAGATTGGAAAGCTTAGATACGGGAGGGGTACCACATTTTATGTTACACACAAAAACTAGTGGAAGAGAACCGCTTGCCCCAATCCCTACAAATCAATCATTAAGCCTTAATGGCAGCAAAGGAGAATCTGCGACTGCTAATGATTCAGTGAGCAAGAGTACATTCGAACAACAGTCATCAAATCAAAGAGATAAAATATTCAAGGACAAAACTGATTCAGTTTCAAATCCAGATTCTAACACTATGTCTGGGAAAGCAGATGTTAATTTAGATGATAATGTTTTCACCTTTAAGCCGAAAGTTAGCATTGCTAGTGCCAAAATTGTAGAAAATCTTGGCACAGATTTTATGGCTAGACAGCAGCAACACTTAGAAAGGCAAAGACGTAATGTGAGTTTCTGCTTTTCAGTTTTGGACATCTATCTTGCCTTAAAGGTCTATTTATGTGTTCCTTAATATCCTTATTAGCGGTTAACAGAGTGGGTTGTACAGGTGTTAAATGTATTAGTCTTCATTGCTACATGTATATTGTATATATAAATAAGAAGATGTGGTATGAGTGCCAATGAGACGAATCCAGGTCTGTTCGCCAAAAACATGTCCACGCCCCCTTTCACTTTTGCACCATACACATTCGCACCCAAAGTCCGTTCGCACCCTTTTTATTGGTTTTGTGTTTAATAATTTTGTAAATGGAAAGAAAACACTTAACACCAATCCTTCAAGGATATTCACGTGCTCTAAAAACCCCATTCCAAATATTAATTCAATCGCCACAATCGAAATTCCCATCTAAATTTAGCGCTTTTTATAATTGTGTTAAAGGTGGCAATGCTGCTGCAGCCAGATTATTCAATAAAATGCACGTGGATATCCACAAATATTTCCGCAATGCCAGAAAATGACAAACCTGTTCTAGATTATCTTCTGATAATACCGTAAGGTCAACAGTGAACGGGAGACCTTTTTCGCTTTCCTTTTCCTGTGACATTACATGAAAAACCCAAAGCCTCATTTATCTGGTTACATGAACAAAGCCAAAGTGTGGTATACAATATGTAGGACAAACAGAACAGGAGTTTTTTAAACGAACACAGGAACATCTATACCGCTTATGAAAACCTAAGAAATTTAAAAGTATAATTTATCAACATTTAGGTAAACACAACCACAATATTAAATTTATTAGATTTCAACCGCTCGAAACAGTCCAGAAACAACAAGGGCAATTGCATAAACAATTTGAAGATTCCTGTAAAGTTATCGAACTGTCTTGGATTAAAAGACTTCAAACAGCTTATCCCCTGGGTCTAAATGACAATATACTTGGACAAGGGAACATATCTACTACTTCTATTGATATCATGAATATTATTGATAAAAGACAACGAAATAATAGGTCTCATGGCAAACGTATCAATCGAAATCAACGAGTTAAACATCGTATAAATTATACACTTGGTAATCTGTCTATATTTAAAAACAATGGTAGGCATCAATTATTATGTAAACTGGGTCAATTATCCATTAGTAAATTACACAATATTTTCAAAGAGTGTGACACCATCTCTTTCTTTAGCCCACTGTATGAATATTCGTATAATTACAGCTTTTGCCACCATAGGCTGTTCCCAGATCGACAAACCTGAAGATCATAAACGTCATTTTCTGAAAATTAAATATATTAGCAAAGGTATTGATTTTATCAACTTATCTAGTATATTTAATGACTCTACTGTTCAAAACTTTATACCTCCCTATTTTGATAACATAGAACCACCTATAATTTCATACACATACAAAAAACCAAGTAGATTTTTAATTATACGTCGGTAACATCAGACATGAATGTAGATAATAATACTCCTTAACTTGAAACTGTGAATCGTCAAGTTTAGATATGTTCCCTATGGCCATGTTATTACAGGGACCTCAATATCGTACAGGACAGAGAGGTTAAGAACTTTTGAAAAAGGACCAAAATATCGTCCTCCATCTAAAATAGATTGGAAAGAGTGTCATCAAGTCACCAAAGATGCTCTTTCCTCGCTTTGTAAAAAGTGGTGTAAACGGAAAAATCTGATAAAAATCTCTTGATTCTTATTTAAATAAATGTATGAATGTGGTAGATAAGAGAATATCACATTTTGAAAATAATTTAGAAGTAAATAATAGAGTACATAATACACCTATTTCCAGAATAAGAAATAAACTTCAAGAACTTTCAAAGCGGTTTGTGTTTGTACCAGCCAAGGTTGGCAAAAAAGCGGTCAATACTAGTATTGACCATGCCGGTGGTAAATACCGGTAAATACCGGCAAATACTGGCAAATACTGGCAAATACTGGTCGATTGAAATTTTGAGTGGACATTACTATAAAAACCACTCTCTACCTGGTCAATTACTTTTAGTAATGAAATAATGAAAGTGTTAAAGTCATTTTAAATGTTCTCATTTCTAATTTTATTGTAAACTCTTAATAAACAGTGATTTACAATGATTTGTTAGTCATGTTAGTACATAAGATAAAAATGTTTCGTCTCTGGCAAGGAAACTCATCAGGTGGCTTTTGCACTGACTATAGCATTGCAATCATTACATTTTGCACTGATTTGTTGTTGTCTTATATTGTATAGAAGCTCCAAATAGGGTCTTCAGGTTTCAGTTTGGTGCTTAAGGTCAAGATGGTTGTACTATGTGTATGTAAAAATTGATTATGTAAAGGTAAAATTTATTCTTCATTATATATTTTTGGGTTTAAAACATAAATTACAGTTCAGCCATAAAAGTAAAGGTCCTTGATACCTTCCATTTCCTGTATAAAGATGATTTTTGTCTCACATTTAATAGACAGGAAATATTTTATTGTTTAAGTGAATCTTCAAATATCACTTTTATTACTTTCAACCATGTTTTGTCATCATTTATAGGGGGCTGTTGTTTTTATAGTAATTAAATTATCACACCTAGCAATACCAGGTGATAGGTAATAAGACACCTGTAACTTCATTTACCTGTACTTTTATGAATGAACCTGTAAAAATTATGCATTTTCAATAAAAAATATCTTGTTGAAAAATGTTGTAATAATTAATTTGTCAATTCTTTATATATATCTAAAATATGCAAATCATAACTTATAAGGACTAAATTAGTAGGTAAAAGTGTTAAAAATTAATAAAACATATCAAATTCATTCATTTCAATCAGCTGAAACATGCCAAAAGATAAAAGTTTAAATATATCTTACTTTTTATCATTTTTTACTTCAATAAATAGTAAAAACCATCATGAAAATTTCTATCGACCAGTATTTGCCAGTATTGACCACTTGAGGAGTATTGTCCGGGGCGGTAAATACCGGTAAATACCGCCGGTAAATACCAGGGGTGGTATTTACCGCCCAACCTTGGTACCAGCCGACAAAGCAGCCAACAATATGGTTGTGGTATGCCGTAAATACTACACGGACGTTCTTAAGAATGAAATTTTAAATTCATCTACATTCAAATCCATCCGCTCCACAGAGAGTCATATAGTAAACAAACATATCACAGCCACATCAAAGCTTAAGGCTTCTTCTGAACATTTGAAGGTCCCTACTATGTATTGGCTACCTAAACTACACAAAAAACCATTTAAATATCGTTTCATCTCGGCCTCTAGTAAGTGTTCTACAACTAATCTTTCAGTGCTTTTAACAAGTTCATTAATTACTATTAAAGAGCTTATCATAAACTATTGTAATAAAATATATGAACATAGTGGTATAAACTATTTTTGGAGTGTAAAAAATTCTTTGGATGTTTTAGATAAATTACATGCTTTTGATGGTCCTTTTGATTCTGTTGACAGTTTTGATTTTTCTACTCTTTACACTACACTCCCACACTATCTTATCAAACAAAAGTTTTCCTATTTAATTAAATGGTCGTTTGGTAAAGCTGAATGCAAATATATTTGCTGCAACTCATTTAAATATAAAAAAGAAGATGTGGTATGATTGCCAATGAGACAACTGTCCACAAGAGACCAAAATGACACAGAAATTAACAACTATAGGTCACCGTCGGCCTTCAACAATGAGCAAAGCCCATACCGCAAAGTCAGCTATAAAAGGCCCCGAAATGACAATGTAAAACAATTCAAACGAAAAACTAACGGCCTTATTTATGTACAAAAATGAACAAAAACAAATATGTAACACATAAACAAACGACAACCACTGAACTACAGGCTCCTGACTTGGGACAGGCACATACATACATAATGTGGCGGGTTAAACATGTTAGCGGGATCCCAACCTCCCCTAACCTGGGACAGTGATATAACAGTACAACATAAGAACGAACTATAAAAATCAGTTGAAAAAGGCTTAACTCATCAGATGGACAAAATACAAGTGGACGTGGCAGGGTACTTGTACATCCAAACAACAAAAGACACTAGGAACAGATCTGAGAGTACTCGCAGTTATCTGACAGCTAGTTCAAAGCCACTAACAACTAATAAAAAATCATGCATCTAAGACTAAATTATCAATCCGTACACATCCAACATCCAATGGATTTAGTGTAAAGACGTCATAAAAGTCAGAGAAAACATGACCTTGTGCAATGCCAAGATACAGGTATCGACAGATTGTAGATCCATGAATGTCTATATGTATAAAACATACTAGTAGTATTTAGTTTGCTTTTAATTTACTGATAACAAAATCAATATTTATACCAATAAAAACAATATTCAATGATCTTATTACAGTGTTGAATTGGTAACCTTTAGAATAAGTTTATTTAAAGGAGCGATAAGTTTACAAGGATCATTTCTAAATTTCCGGCACGGTTAACAACATTTCCGTAAAATGAGGATGTGCTATCCCGTTTGAAATAAGTTTTCTACAGGTACAACCAAACTTCAAAACTAAATCTTTATATTTATGGAAAAATTTAGTAAAGGTTTTAAGTAATTTATGGTAACGATATCCCTGGTTTAATAATTTACCAGTAATACATAGATTACGTTCGTTAAAATCAAAATCGTCACAACAGACACGGAATAGCGAACGAGCTGTGAAATATAAACACCGTAAGATGGTGCCAAAGGAACATCACCATCTAAAATGGAAAATTAACAATAGGGAACGAAAAATCGTCCCTTTGTCGTAAATTTTAGTGTGGAGTTTCCGCTTAAAACCGAAATATCTAAATCTAGGAAAGGACAGTTATTACCGCTTAAATTTGATTTATTTAAAGTAAGTTCCTTGGGGTAAATTTCAGCAGTATATTGAGAAAATTCTTGATTATTTAACGAAAAATATCATCAAGATAACGGTAAGTGTTGTTGAATTTATCAATTAAATGCAATTTCGACGGTCTTTACTGAGTTTAGTCATAAACTGTGATTCGTAACAGTACAAAACAAGTCTGTTATTAAAGGCACAATTAGTGCCCATAAACCTGTCGATAAACTTTGTTGCCAAACGCATATAAATATTATCAAGGAGAAAATTAACAGCTTCAATCATCTCATCACACCTCCAGTAAGTATATCTAGCATATTTGCCTTTCTCATTAGAGAAGAAGGCTTTAAATGAGTTGCAGCAAATATATTTGAATTCAGCTTTACCAAACGACCATTTAATTAAATAGGAAAACTTTTGTTTGATGAGATAGTGTGGGAGTGTAGTGTAAAGAGTAGAAAAATCAAAACTGTCAACAGAATCAAAAGGACCATCAAAAGCATGTAATTTATCTAAAACATCCAAAGAATTTTTACACTCCAAAATAGTTTATACCACTATGTTCATATATTTTATTACAATAGTTTATGATAAGCTCTTTAATAGTAGTTAATGAACTTGTTAAAAGCACTGAAAGATTAGTTGTAGAACACTTACTAGAGGCCGAGATGAAACGATATTTAAATGGTTTTTTGTGTAGTTTAGGTAGCCAATACATAGTAGGGACCTTCAAATGTTCAGAAGAAGCCTTAAGCTTTGATGTGGTTGTGATATGTTTGTTTACTATATGACTCTCTGTGGAGCTGATGGACTTGAATGTAGATGAATTTAAAATTTCATTCTTAAGAACGTCCGTGTAGTATTTACGGCATACCACCACCACATTGTTGGCTGCTTTGTCGGCCGGTACAAACACAAACCGCTTTGAAAGTTCTTGAAGTTTATTTCTTATTCTGGAAATAGGTGTATTATGTACTCTATTATTTACTTCTAAATTATTTTCAAAATGTGATATTCTCTTATCTACCACATTCATACATTTATTTAAATAAGAATCAAGAGATTTTTATCAGATTTTTCCGTTTACACCACTTTTTACAAAACGAGGAAAGAGCATCTTTGGTGACTTGACGACACTCTTTCCAATCTATTTTAGTTGGAGGACGATATTTTGGTCCTTTTTTCAAAAAGTTTTTAACCTCTCTGTCCTGTACGATATTGAGGTCCCCTGTAATAACATGGCCATAGGGAACATATCTAAACTTCGACGATTCACAGTTTCAAGTTAAGGCTTCTTCTCTAATGAGAAAGGTAAAATATGCTAGATATACTTACTGGAGGTGTGATGAGATGATTGAAGCTGTTAATTTTCTCCTTGATAATATTTATGTACGTTTCGACAACAAAGTTTATCGACAGGTTGTAGGTATCCCTATGGGCACTAATTGTGCCCCTTTAATAGCAGACTTGTTTTTGTACTGTTACGAATCACAGTTTATGACTAAACTCAGTAAAGACCCGTCGAAATTGCATTTAATTGATAAATTCAACAACACTTACCGTTATCTTGATGATATTTTTTCGTTAAATAATCAAGAATTTTCTCAATATACTGCTGAAATTTACCCCAAGGAACTTACTTTAAATGAATCAAATTTAGACGGTAATAACTGTCCTTTCCTAGATTTATATATTTCGGTTTTAAACGGGAAACTCCACACTAAAATTTACGACAAAAGGGACGATTTTTCGTTCCCTATTGTTAATTTTCCATTTTTAGATGGTGATGTTCCTTTGGCACCATCTTACGGTGTTTATATTTCACAGCTCGTTCGCTATGCCAGTGTCTGTTGTGACGTTTTTGATTTTAACGAACGTAATCTATGTATTACTGGTAAATTATTAAACCAGGGATATCGTTACCATAAATTACTTACCGGTAAAACCTTTACTAAATTTTTCCATAGATATAAAGATTTGGTTTTGAAGTTTGGTTGTACCTGTAGAAAACTTATTTCAAACGGGATAGCACATCCTCATTTTTACAGAAATGTTGTTAACCGTGCCCGGAAATTTAGAAATGATCCTTGTAAACTTATCGCTCCTTTAAATAAACTTATTCTAAAAGGTTACCAATACAACACTGTAATAAGATCATTGAATATTGTTTTTATTGGTATAAATATTGATTTTGTTATCAGTAAATTAAAAGCAAACTAAATATTACTAGTATGTTATATACATATACACATTCATGGATCTACAATCTGTTGATACCTGTATCTTGGCATTGCACAAGGTCATGTTTTCTCTGACTGTTTATGACGTCTTTACACTAAATCCATTGGATGTTGGATGTGAAAGGATTGATAATTTAGTCTTAGATGCATGATTTTTATTAGTTGTTAGTGGCTTTGAACTAGCTGTCAGATAACTGCAGTACTCTCAGATCTGTTCCTAATGTCTTTTGTTGTTGGGATGTACAAGTACCCTGCCACGTCCACTTGTATTTTTGTCCATCTGATGAGTTAAGCCTTTTTCATCTGATTTTTATAGTTCGTTCTTATGTTGTACTGTTATATCACTGTCCCAGGTTAGGGGGAGGGTTGGGATCCCGTTTTCTGATTCACCACTCAACAACCGATTGCTCAATTAGGACAGCAATAAAAAACCTTTACTGAAAGATAACTACTCATCTACAATGTTTTTCTAATTTTATTTAAGACCATTGCACACATACATAGATATAAGAAGATGTGGTATGAGTGCAAATGAGACAACTCTCCATCTAAGTATACATTTGTATTTATATAATGTATCTTGAATAAAATAAAGCATGTTTGAGAAAAGCTACTTAGAAGGAACTGTCTAATATATACGAATGCATAACCAGTTATATATATATATGTGAATAGAGTAATAATTGTACAGTACACTAATGCATTTCAGTAGAATTTTGCTTTTAACACTTTTTCTTATATAAGTTATATTTTTAGAGTTTAAAGACATACATACATGGGCATGTACATGTACATTTTGTACGCTATGTATAAAATTTAATTAAGTGTAATTCTACAGAAAAATGTGTTGATTGAATGCCATAGGCATAGATTACATGTGTATGTATAAAAAAATTGTACACACAGTACTTAAAATATTCTTCATCAGTATTCTGGTATAACATTTGTAAATGTGTACTTTTTATTTTTAAACTGTAAAAATAATTTAAAATGTAACTTTAGCTAAGTTATAATTTCTGATCAAATTAATTATTTTTTTAGTTGGAACAAGCTAACTCTATACCAACTTCATATTCAAGTGGCCGTTTATCTCCAGTAAATAAATCAGTAAGGAAGCTAAAGAAGAATAAAGAGGTAAAAATTATTGTTTAAAATGAGAAAAGGAAAGGTACATTGTAAGGTTTAATTGACCTTACAAATTCACCGGGAATGAATAAATGTTAACATAACTGTTACCAATAGCAGTCACAATTTTTATACCTTCGGCTTCCGAATAAAAACTAGTAGACATTGCTAGGTGTCTTTGTAGCTCTCATTGCCATATGGTGCTTTGTTGCAATCAAATGTCATTGTGATCTTTTTCATAAATCTTCTTCTCTGAAACCACTGGACGAATTTCAACCAACTTGGGCTAATGATCAATATAGTACATGTATGATCGTCATGTATCTAGTATAAGACTTTCATGAAACTCACTTCTGAAAGCCTGAATCTGATTTTAAAATTTCAACCGAATATGAGTTATTTCCCTTGCTGGGAAATATATACTGTTCATTATACTGATTGCTGCAGTGAACATGGTGAAGAGCAATGGTGAGAAGTTAATAGAATACTATGTGTTAAATTATTTGAGGATTTCCAGGTTCCAAAACTTACACTTGGCAGCAGAAAGTGTTACAAGTATATATAGAAAATAAATCTAATTGTTGTGAATTTTTCCAGAATGAAGAAAATGAAAATTTGAATTCAACCTCAGAAACAAGTATAGAAAATGAAAACACAGAAAAAGTAAAAGAGGAAGAATCTGAAGGTGACAACAACATGCCTTTCATGTTGAATCGTACTAAAACCACTGTTTCTCCTAACCTTCAACGTTTACTAAATGGTGAGTTGTCTCCCATCACTAACTTAACTGCTAACTTGAAACATGGCATGCCATTCCCTGTTGAAAAAAGATTTGCATTTGTTTACAAAACGTTTTTTACTTAACTTGATGTGATTTATTAATGAATATTATATCAAAATATTTGTTGGACTGTGTTTACCAGTGTGTAGATTTAAATAAAACACACATTCTTTAATATCTTTTTGAGCTAAGCATTAGACTTTTGAAGTCAGAAACAGGACGAGGTGTACTATTCATGGAATTGATGTCTATGTTTACCTCAACAGATAGGTACATATGTACAGCAACATTCAACCTCCATCCCTCATGGCAAGGGTTATTTTATTGTATCCAGTACAATCAGTACATTTTTAATTAATAAAAGGTATAAGTCTTGGTTATAATGTATACAAGAATGATTCTGAAAAGATGTAAGGGAATCAAAGATATGCAAGTCAATACATGGGAATTTTGAAGAGCTACCAAAATGAAACTCACAGTATGGTTTTAAACGATTAGCATTAACTTGCATGAATAACATATACAGTTCTGTAAATTCAGACAGGAAAAGGTAAATGTTTTCGGTTATTTGGCTGTGCAAATTTACCCCCAAAAATTCAATAACAACATTATTTATTGCAATTTTTTGAACTTCAGAATAAAACTTTGATTAAAAGCTTTCAGAAAGTGTAAGTATTAGTCAAGGTGCACATGTAAAGGCACAATTTAACTGTGTCGTGACATCAGTAAAATGGAGTTTGAAGGACGATTTCTTAATATTTTAGGTAAAATAGGCTAATTTTACTAACTTTTGTCGAAATTTAAAGAAACACTTTACCCAAATAATTTAGTTTACCAGTGTGTAGATTTAAATAAAACACACATTCTTTAATATCTTTTGAGCTAAGCATTAGACTTTTGAAGTCAGAAATTCCATTGCTTGAAGAACTAAGCTTTGTCAGGTCTTATGAAGCTAAGTGTAGACACAGGATTTGTACTTCAGTCAGATATCCATAGTTATAATATGCCATGAGATACAGGAATCATGTTTATAAATCTTCAAGCTTAAGGTATTAAATAATATATGAATGATTTGAATGCTGAATTTACAGTACTTATATATGAAAGAACAGCAATTGCTCTTCTCTATTTCCTTTTGCCAAAAGGTGATCAATACGTTTGCCATTTGTTTAAATGCAATGTTTTATATTTCATTTATTTTTACAACAAGCAAACTTGCCTTTGTATATAAGTCTTTTTTTTCGGCAAATTTGATTAATTTAAAAATTATAATACCAATTTTCCTGCTCATCTGTTGGCCTGGTTGATGGTAAAATACCAATCTACAAGTTACATGTAAATGTTGAATAGGCAAGCTACAATTGTATTCCATTAAATATAAAAACAATCATGACAAATCTTTAGTTATATTCCTGGTACATATTTGAAATAACAAGAGCATATATAAAAGCAGAGGATATAAGTATAAATTTTTTATAGCTCCAACTAAAAAGTCTTCTAGGTGTAAGTACATATTGCACAACATAATTAATTACTACCGGTTTTACAAATTTGTAATCAAGCTAATATGATACCCTGAAATAATAGTCCAGTCCTAACTAGTAGATAAGCCATATGGTTAGTTATACTTTTATAAAATATTATAGCTTTTAGATAGGTGCTTATTTTTGTTTGTATACTAGTAAATAGAGTTAATTCTAAATTTCTTGAAATTTTAATTATCATAAATTGTATCTCAATAAAGCACATGTATGGTATGTGGACAAAAGTTATTCATTTCTTATTTTGTTCAAATTTTATAGATATTTTCAATTCAATATCTTTCATATTTTCATGAAGTTTTCACCAGTAGTTTTCAAAATTATTACATATGAACCCTCAAACAATTGTAAGGCAACATGATGACAATATATTTTAAAAGTGGGTACATCAGAAAAATTTTGGAAAAATTTAAATGTGTTTAGAATTAAAAACAAAATATTGAAATGGGAAAAGCTTAAAGTCCACATTTTGTACCGTTTTATGACGTTATAGGGGTTCAGCTGTGGTAGCTCAGTTTTAAGGTTTTATAGTTACAAGAAAGCAAAAGGACAAATTTGCACTTTAATAGGGTATATAGAATTTTTAGTTATCATCCAATTTGGATAATTTTTTTTCCTTAAATTCTAGCTACTTGACTTAAGCTTTTATGAGTAGGCAATACATATTTTACATCTTTTACAATTTAATGTTACAAGGGTTGAAAAGAGCCAAAATGACTTTTTTCAGTGGTACATTAGAATCAGGTTTTTGTGTTAATCTCAATTTTGTGTCCACATCACTTATGACAGTGCTGCCTTTCATGCTGCAGTCCGTTCGTCATTTTTAAAGGGGGCCTCGGTGGCTGAGTGGTCTAAGTAGTTACTACTGTAATCACTAGCCAGTCAACACTGAGGTTGTGAATTCGAACCCCGCTCCTGTGGGTGCACTTGACTCCTATCTTAATTGACAAGGATTGTCAGTTTTCCTATCGAAGGTCGTGGTTTTCTCCGGGCACTCCAGCTTCCTCCACCAATAAAAACTGGCCGCCACGAAATAGCCCAAAAGCGGTGCTTCAAAGTGGCATTAAAACACAAAGAAATCAAATCAAAATCAAATCATTTTAAAGTGCTATGAAGAAAATAACTATAGTTATTGCTATTTTCATTTGATCTTTCTGTGTGATAATTTTTCATCTCAAGCTACTCAATTGAGATTAGTTTATTCTTGTGATGTACTGTACAGTGGAAATGCAAATGCTAACGTCATTGTTGTTGCCTTGGAAAATAGCGAGAAACTGATTATTTATGGTCTTTCATTTAGCTGCGGAAGTTTGTTGCCCTTCTATGAGATTGTAGAAAACAAACTATTGTTTAAGAACCAAAGATAATCTAATATGAATGAATGAACATATGAACAAACAAAATAATGGAAAGAACCAACCAACCAAACAGCGAATGAATAAACAAATGAAAGAGCAAATGAACGGACAAAGGAATGAATAGTTATTAGAGTGCAACCTGGATATAAACAATGTACTGTCAGTTGTATAATTTTCAGCTAGCCAAATAGGCTTATGATGCATCATCATATTTTGATTTTAAAGTCCATGCATATTCAAAATCATGAAATCAGGTATAATTATATAGGTTGAATAAAAAATCTAGCTCCAGATAATCCTTATATAACAGTAGTTGGTGACAGTTTTTATTCAGTTTTAATATACTTATATTAGAAACATTCTTTGGTTTAATCAAACCTCCTTTACATATAGAATTAAAACCAGTATAATATAATAATACTAGAAGTAGGTTACAATACAAATGTAGGTAGCAAACATAAGTTAATTTGACACTTAAAAATGAGATGAAATTCACATCAGCACTTGCGCAAAGTTTTTTAAGCAAACTTTAAATTATCTGCAGGTCTTTTTTCCGAAACGATTCTGAGACAAATAGACAAGGTGTAATTAATAAAGACTTTGAAAGACCCTACAGGCCTGCACAGACCTGTTTGAATTGAGAGAGTTTTGTAATACATATACATTGTAGTTCACATTTTCTTACACATTTTTCTTGAATATTTTTAATTCTTTATATTTTTGAAAAAAAAAAAATAGAATATATATATTTCATTTTTTAGCAATAAAATATTTGACTTTGACTTTGAATTTTAGCAAGTTGTATAGATATTGGTAAGAATACCTTTTTTAACAATACACAACACTTTCTTTATGACAGACATTATTACATTCCTGTTATTTTAGTTATTTTCATGGGGATTTTATTTTTAAATCAATGCATAACATCAATCACTATTATATCTTTTATGGGAATGGATAACAGCATAATATTTAATTTTAGTTATTTTCATGGGAATTTGGAAATTGTGCAATGCAGAGCATCACACATTTCATATATTTAATGGGAACGGATTTAAGCATTGCTACTGATAGTTTCATTCTGACTTGATTAAGTTAAGTTATGCAACAAGTGTCAGTGTTTTGAAACCTCTTTTACAAAGATTGTTTGAAAAGACAACATAATGTTCATGAATTGTATGAAATTTCACAATTCATTTAAAATATCCTTTATTTTTTACAGCATGAACGAGAAAATAAAAACTACTATGCTCCTTTTCAATGAATATAGAGTATAGACAACAGATCTCAATTTAATGATGTAGTATGATTGCCAATGAGACAACTCTTCACTGAAGACTAAATAATGTAGAAGTTAACAACTTAGTCTATAAACTGACAACTCTTGCAGCGATAAGTTGAAATTTTGAGCGATTTTTTTTACACTGAAAAATGGGTTTATTTTCCTTAAAATTTCAACATATTGTCGTTAGAGCTCAATGCAATGCATCAAATTATATGATATGATTCATGTTCGGTGTGAGCCAAGGCTCCGTGTTGAAGGCCGTACATACTTTTACCTATAATTGTTTACTTTTTACACATTGTGGCTTAGATGGAGAGTTGTCTCATTGGCACTCATACCACATCTTATTATTTCTATTAGATAAAGCAGAATGGATTTCTAACCTTTGGAGTGTATTGCATACAGTTATTTTCACCTTACATGTCAGAAGAATTTCATAGTGCACAATTTCACATTGTTTGTAACATACATGGAACAGCCTAATACTTTCAATGTGTTTCAGGTGTGTCACTAAGTCAGAATCAGATGCAAACACTGACCTCTTACCTCTTTCCTAGGCCTGTAGTTTTATCTACTATTTTTCGAAATAAGGTTAGGAAAGCATGAAGCAAATCACAATTTGTTTATGACCTCTTTGTTCAGACCTTACATCTTTATACACGTAAAGAGATGTATGATTGCCAATGTGACAACTATACACCAAAGACCAAAGGACAAGAGCCCCAACAACAACAGACCACCATAGAGCCTTCAACAATGATCAAATCTTAGATTGGTTGATTGTTGGTTGCTTAACATCCAGTGGCAAAAAAGTTCAGGCCCTTCAGGATGAAGCAAATCTTAGACCACACAAGAAAAGCTGCAGGACAACAAATTGTAAAGCAATTCTATAGAAACAGTCTAATTTAAGCAAATAGCATTGAACAAAAAACAATTATGTCAAAAAGCAGCCAAAAATGATCACTTTAAAACACATACTTCTGGTCTTGTAGAGGCACATAAAGATAAATGGTGGGGTCAAACATGAATATGAGTTTTTAACATTCAGATTTCATATAATATACCTTTAAATTACAGCAGGTTAGACATTTTAGATATGGATATTGTGAATTCTTGTTTTTCTGTTGGTTACACAAGTTTGCACTGACCATTACTTTCTTGGTGGCAGAATGACTGTTATATTGAATTGTATTGAAACGCTTTTGAATACACACATTGTATTATGTTATATTTGTGTATAGCCAAAACAGTTTGAAGATAGTTATCATTACAGAATATAAATAATTATGAACATAACAATTCTATACTTTTCCAGGAAAGAGCTTGTTTGTTTTTAACATTTTGATTAATTTAAAAATAAACTAAATTGGTTCAGCTTTTAAAATTTTTGAGTTAAAATTAATATTAGATTATATTGGGTCAGAAAATTGCAAAAGTGACAGAACTAACCAAGGTTTGTCTTACATTAGTCCTTAATTATCATAATTGTTATCTTTTTATTGGTTGCTGTAATCAACGTTCTACAACTTGATATTATATAGGTCCCTATGCCGCTGGTAATCCAGACATGGTCCTGAAAAGACAACATATAAAATTAAAACAACATCAAGTGAAGTCAAAGTCTGGAGGGGACAGTGTGGATGTGGATTCTGCAGGTAATTTTCTTGTTTGAATTTAGAAGTTGTGGGGATGTGCTTGGTTGTCAGTAATCTATTCTGCTTCAGCAGAACATAAGTAAATGTTTGCAGGGTAGAGAGATGAAGTTGCTTCTATCAGTAATTTTATTTCTCGCCGCAGCCGAGGGGTGTTAAGTGTTACTCATGTCATCTGTAAGTATGTCCGTCCGTACGTCTGTACGTACGCCCCGAAATTGGTTTCTA
The DNA here is from genome assembly GCA_017311375.1 of Mytilus coruscus. NCBI lineage: Eukaryota > Metazoa > Mollusca > Bivalvia > Mytilida > Mytilidae > Mytilus > Mytilus coruscus. The sequence continues at coordinate 83,475,704 of CM029595.1, read as the reverse complement.
TTCTCTTTCTTTAGTTTTCCTCAACCAAATGTTATGAAACTTATACACAATGCTTAGTACTACAAAACACAGATCGAGTTTGAATTTTGGTGGTGTCACTTTTACTGTTCTAGAGTTATACACCTTTACAAATGGAAAAATTGCTGAATTTTTTGTTTCCGTTCTCTAACTTAAGTTTGCTTCAAACAAATGTTATGAAACTTATGCACAATTCTTATTACCACAAAACTCAGATCAAGTTCGAATTTGGGTGCCATCACTTTTACCGTTATTGATTTATGTCCCTTTAAAACGTTATATGCAAGTTGGGGCATCATCTGTGTCCAGACTTGGAGAAAACAGTGTTGATGTTTTTTCTACAGGTAGTTGACTGGCATGGATAGAGAGAACTGAAGTCTGACAGGAATAGATTATAATCAAGTATAGATATTAATTTTGCTGGAAATTATCTGGCTTAAGTTGAGAGAATGTGACTAAGCGTACATGTATATAGTCACCGTTTTTATAGTGTGCATTTTGATTCTACAAGAAGTTATCTAATATGGGTGGGAGAAAGTTAAATTGTTAATTAAAATACAGTTTCAATTTTTAACTGTGCAAATTTTGATTGTAAAAGTACTAGTAATTTTTCCAGTGGTTTTGATTTCTGTAAATAACTGAATATGACATATTGTTTTCCATTCGTTGGATGTGTTTGAGCTTTTGGTTTTGTCATTTTGTAAAGGACTTTCCGTTTTGGATTTCCTTGGAGTTCGGTATTTTTGTTATTTTACTTTTGTCATGAAATATTTATTAGTGGGAAAATAGGACGGCACTGAGAATCATATAAGATAAAATTTACATTTTGAATTCTTATCACATTCCTGTAATTGCATTAACTAATTACTAAATGTAATTAATTGATCAGCTACTGTGGATTCATTTATTTTCCTGGGTTCAAATTTTCGTGGATATGGAAAAATTTATTTTCCTAGATATTTGATTTTGTGGTTTACAGTGTACCCTAAAATGAAATGCAAGACAACTGGTATCCCATGAATAATAATGAATTCACAGTATTACAATAATCTCTGCACACAATAGTTTCTTAATTTACTTTTCTACAATAAATGTAGTTTAAGATAAGTGTTCATGTGTATCTGTAATAAATTTTTCGTAAGAGTTATTTTTATTTTTCACAGAGAGAATGACAGCTAAGATTAAATATTTAAGTAAGAATATTTTGCTTATTTGGTATACCAGCCACCAATATAACACATTTATAAAATAGATAGGACACACTATATTTTGCATGTTGTGTGTGTTTGTATATTGTCATTTTGTGTAGTGTATAAGTATAATACCTGCAGAACAGATGTTGGATTGCCATGTCATTTTAGGCTTTAATCATTATTTATTGAAAAAGTTACTTTATGGAAAATGCGAAAGTAAAGGTTTGAAAAGGGGGGAATAGTAAGGTAATTTTGACAAGAAAGAAATCCGAAGGAGGTGGGCTTTTAAATTATTAACACCATTACAAATTAATTGGGGAATGATTTTTCTCCCTGCTCCTTGTTGTGTATGTGTTTGAATGGGACAGCAGTAGCAACTGTTGTGTATGTGTTTGAATGGGGTAACAGTTGCAACCTTTGTATGTGTCTGGTGTTTTCTATGCTAATATATTCACATTTGTACATTCAACTGACCTCAGCTATTCGAGAGTAATGTTAAAATTACCTTTGTATTGATTGTAGAGTCCACAATTATGATAGTGTCATTGCATGAAATTTTGTAAGTTGTAAAGACATGTTCTTGTCTCAGGTCGATTCTAAATGTCATAATGAATGATGGACACTATCCTAATTTTGAGCTTTGGAATCACATCCAAACATTTCTCATTAGAACTTACTGAGGTGTGTTTGTGTAGGAAAGTGGCTATGTTAGTATAGAAAAAGTTTTTTGGTTGTTGTGATTGTTTACATTGTACTTGTCCTTTTTCCTTCATTTAAAAACAAATCTTTATTTTCATATACAGTAAAACTTTTGTTCAGATTAGACAAGTTTTCTTTTTTTTTAAATTTTGATTTCAAAATCATATTCATTGTATGTCCTGGTTCATTGTTTCAGTTAAAACAGGGTTCCAGTTAATGTATTGGTTTAGACTGGTTACATTGTATTTGTCAGAGTGATATATAATATCTCAAGTACTATATAAACACATATTAAGTGTTATTAGCTCATTTCAAATGCAATAAATTTTATTTTTAACACATGTATTTGTTCATAAAGAATTTGATTAATGTATTTATTATTTTTTGACATTTCAAGATTGTTGTCTAAGATACTTAGAATTGATTATTTACATCTGTATTCGTTTTTTACCTATATTAGAAGTTACAATTCTATTTCATTATTAATTTTAGATCTTGATGCAGATGTACATAGTTCTTTGTCAAGAAGTAAGACCATGCCATCACTAAGTCGGCCAAAACTCTCTAAAAAACTGTCCCATTCACATGTAGATGGTAATGCAGAGCGTCTTCGCCATGCCAAAGAAGTAGCCGAAAGGGCAATAAAGGTTAGTACTTTAAAAAATTGACCAAACAAACTTTTACTGTTACTATATATTTAAATATAAAGATTAAAGACACTGGGCATTAAGCAACCAACAATCAATCATAAAAATGAAAAGAAGATGGAATTTAAGAGGATTATATCAGAGAAAATCATAAGATTTCCTCAAATAAAGTGAAGAGCTTTGTAATTGCTTTAGTAAAATCATCAGTTTATTTTTTTTAGAGAATTGGTCAGACTTCCACTAAAAAAGTTAAGAGCTTTGTCATTCATTATTGCTTTAGTAAAATCGTCCGTAAGATTTTTTGCTTGTGGTTTCAGAATCGTAAAGTCTTTACCATACAAGGAGGTTATTCTACTGTTAGACATAGTCTGAGGAAGAGAGGATGGGTAGAAAAATTTTATAAACTGCCAGGCCCACCTAAAAAGACTCCTAGGAAGAAACGTAAGAAAGTTGGAGATGATGCAGATGATGATGACGACGATGATGATGATGACGATGATGATGATGATGACGACGATGATGATGACAGTGATAGTAAGAATATATTTACTTTTTTTAGGGTCCTGATTGTTTCCAGGAATAACAATTTAATATCAATTGGTCTGTGGTGTTATTGCAATTGGTGGACCCTTTTTCTGGCAGAAAATTTCTTATTAGTTATATTTTAAACCTGTCAATGTTTATATTCAATAATGAATTCAGAATAACTTGTATTTTTGTGTACTGGAAAATTTCTGAAAAAGTCATTAACAGAATCAAATTTATCAAGTTAAGAAACTATGAGTAATGTTGGTAATTTATGTAATTATTTATTACAGATGATCAGCCAAAAATTCCACCATGGGAAGAAGATGATGGTATCTATGGTATAATGGTATGTTTTACATTTTACATATTTAACTAATCATCAAATAGCTATTGGGATCTTCTTTTCTGCCTTGCAAGCAAGACTTGTAGATGTACACATGCCTGAGGGGGATGTATAAATAAACACATTGTACCTAAACCTGGACAATAGATTATACGCATTTGTTGAGAGAATGCTTCTTTTTCTTCCTACAAATTAACAGCCAGAACAACACAATACAAAGATAAACATTCCATAGATTTCCTGTCATAATGTAAAATTTCTAACCCTACCAAATAAATGATAAGTGACATCTTCTTACTGTAGATTCATTTATTTTCGTGGGTACCAATTTTCGTGGATTGAAGAAAAAACCATTTTCCATGATACTTGATTTCGTGGTTTTGCCAAAGTTTGCATACAATCCTATGAGAAATGTATACTACATTGAACATTTAAATTCCTGGTTCATTTATACCCACTAAATCCACGAAATTTGGTTCCCAACAAATAATAATGAATCCACAGTATTTCTTTATTTTAATTGTTTGACACTGAATATTGAGCAAATACAGGAAAATATAATTATCAAGTGTTCTGGTCATAGAACATAAGGATGAAAGATTTTTTATTGCCTCTAATTGGTTTTTACCTTGACAAAAACTTAGCAAATTATAACTATGAATTTTAAAGGATTGAATTAAAGTTAGATAATATATAAATAGTAACAGGAATTACCCCTATAAAATGGACAGTACAACAGACCAAACTTACCATCAACTATCAATTTTTAAAATAAAGTTAAAGATGTACTCCGGTCAGGTTTATGAATTTTTGTCAAATGTTCAGACTCCTTGGGGTTTTTCCTATGATACAGGGTAAAATATTTTGCTCCATATCACCCACTTTTCTTTTCATAGAAGACTTTAGTATCTCATGAAAAGGTAATTAACAAAATGTAAGCAGATTCTAGATTTTTTTCTTATGATTTGCGACCCAAAGAATGCCAATGCTAAATATAAGATAAAAGTCCAAGTCAGCCTTTTCCTGCCATTTTTTAAAAATCAAATATCTCAAAATGGAGTTAGATAACCTATCAATATTTTTAGCTTATTTTGCTCCTTAACTAATGCTCATCTGACTTATAGTATCAATTTTAAATTCTAGATTTTTTTAATCTCACCTAACTACATCCTTATAGTGCAAGTTATAAATTTTCAATTACCTTTATAATAACTAATCCATGAATTCAGATATATATAGAAAAATATTCAACTTGTAACCAAGCAACACCTCAATTCACAAATGTGCTTAGCTGATGAAATAATAATTTATTTTGTTCACTAAGAAATTAATATTTTTCAATATCTCAATTCTTGGATTACTTAATATTTTTATTACATTGACCATGGACTTTTTAATGGAAATAAAGTAGAAATGCAAGTAACTATAATTTGTTCTACGCATTCTCAATTCATTTAGATGACAATGTCTTGACAGCACCCATTGTTGAATGAAATCAGAGGATTGAAATAGCTGATTTATCCCATTTATTTCACATGTGATGTTCATAATATTAACCTGATTTTATTACAGAATGTTTTGATTCTTTTTCAGTCTCGTATTGTACGGAATGTAAATCCTACCTTTATATGGGTGTTGAAGAGAGATATAATTGACTACAGATTTCTGACAAAAGAACAGATGGTGAATCATTATTGCAAAGCTGGCTCATTCACTACAAAGGTAATTTGTAAAACAGATTTACATTCCCGTTATACTTTGAATTACATGCAGTATCTGATTTGCTTATTATACCCCCGCTTTAAAAAGTGGGGGTATACTGTTTTACCTCTGTCTGTACTTCTGTCAGTCCATCCATCAGTCAGTCAGTCAGTCCGTCCGTCCGTCCCATGAATATTTTCGTCGCATTTTTCTCAGGAACTACTTAACAAGGATTTCTGAAATTTGGTTTCAGGGTTTATATAAGTAAGTTACACGGTGTGATGTGTTTTCAGATTCATCACTCAACAACTTCCTGTTTACTGAACACTTGTATTATTTTACACATGATAGCCAAGTTGAAAATTTTCGTCACATTTTTCTCAGGAACTACTTGAAAAGGATTTCTGAAATTTGGTTTCAGGGTTTATATAAGTCAGCTATACCGTGTGATATGTTTTCAGATTCATCACTCAACAACTTCCTGTTTACTGAAATATTTCGGCGGGGGTATCATCAGTGAGCAGTAGCTCACAGTTTTACTTGTTCTAACTCTGAAATAGATCAAGATTATGCGATAGATATAAGGAATAACAGTACAGCAGTTGAAGAGTTGCCACTGTCTATTCTTATATTGATGGCAGCAACTCTTCAATTATTTTAAGTCAAGAAGAGCTTTTAAAAGTTTTAATTTTATATGAAATAAACTGAAAATTATGATACCACAAATAAGGGAGATAATCAAAGTATATTCTCGATAAATTTTCAGTATAAATTTTTAGGCCACACAAGATAAATATCTAGTCTCTTTAATGTCTTAAAAAAGATTCTTAGATAAGGCATAGTACTTGAAATGTATTAAGGCATCAGTGTTAATACTGAAGAATAGGCATCAATGTTATGTTAATAAATAGTACTTGATTCTGTTTACTATGATAGGTTGGTTTATGTGTTAACATGAGAAATGTTCCATGGTTTGAAGATGCAAATCCAGACCAATTTTATCCACGATGTTATAGACTTAGTCATGAAGAAGAAAAAAATGCATTTATAGGTAAGGTATTGATTTTGCCGACAGGAATAAATACTCATAAATAGCTTTGTAGAGGAGCTGTACCAAGGCTTCCAAAGCGGTCATATATTCTGGACATTTGTATAATGTCCGTAAAAGTCCGCTGTGCAAAGCATGAAACGGTCATCTACTTTTTAGTTTTCAAGGCTTTCTTAAGAGACGGTCATTTTAACATAATTCGCGATCTTTATGACCCAACATTTGCCATTAACAGCCACACATTTCCAGTCATAAAAGTGACATGATCATTAAGTACTATCAAAACAATCCCTACTTTAATACCTTCTCATTTTAATCAAGGCTAATTAGTTATGGAACAGCTGAAATTTACCTGTTCAGGTGACAGGTAAACTATTTTGAACTGGACATTGATCGGTCTACTCAAAGTTAATTTCTTACATTTCAGCGGTTAGCATCTAATTAATTTAGTCAAAAGATTTAAATTATCAGAAATACGTTTTACAAATATGATTTGATGAAAAAATTAAAAAGGTGAAAATGAAAATCGTCATAACCACGTTGTTTGAACCACATGTCTCCGCTTGAACTAGTACACGTGCGCATGTGCGCAGGTGTGAAATTTAATAATGCATCCAAATTTCTTCAAAAATGCTTAAATTGTCATTGATAACTTTATCTCACGTTTATTTGAAATATTTTCTTGAAGAAATAACGAGAAAGAGCTACTTACACTCATTCATGCTTTGCAAACGTACACGGAATTTACGTATCCGTCTCTGGTCCATGTTTTACCATTGTCACAATAACATCCGTATTAGATTTAAAACGAAAGTAAAGTTTATGACAACGTTATTTTCCACTAATAAAGACAAAGAGTCTAAGGCAGATATAAATACGCTGATGTTGCATACTTGAATGATGCACTGCCAATTTAACAGTTTATGTCAGAACTTTGAATATGAATCTAAGAAAGTTTAATATCGTTTTTTTAATGTCAATCATTGGGATGGCCAACTCGGCAACTGATTACCATAATTTAATCCCGCATAATTGCCTTTTATTTATTTAGTCTTAAGGGATTAAAATCGATAATATATAAAATGTCCGGCTGGCTAAAAATAATTTTGGAAGCCCTGAGCTGTACTAACGTATTAATTAATTACATATATTAGTAATGTAGATTTTATGTTGTTGTGATTTTCAGTTTTCATGGATTGAAGTAAAATTGCCTTTATGAGGAACTTTGTTTCTTTAGGTTAACAATTCTGTACATAAGCTTTTACAAATAGGAAATTTGGTTTTGTTTATCACTTAAATTCATAGTTCTTATAACCCAAAGAATCCACAAAAGTTAAAACCCCATCAATACATGAACTATAATGATACCAAATTGTACAACTCTATATTGTTAAATTGATACCAAATTGTACAACTAGATTATTGAGATGTATAGCTATGATCTTGGCTATATAATTGAAGAAATATATAGCAAATAACACTGGGAAATTAGTGTAAAAAAATTACCTCCCCTGCAAACACGGAAAACTTGATCTTTTCTTTATTTTTACTCATTTTAGAAAGGACGCTATTAATTATAAAATTTTTAAGAGAACTTCCTGGTAAATAGTAACAATGGAAATAAATTGAAATAAAAACAAAATTTTGATACAATGTTATCATACCCTCCTAATATGGCAAAGGATGAGTAAAGCTGACTATAGGAGATTTGTGAAAAATTGGCTTAGAATGTTGCTGTGTGAATTAATTCCTTGAGTACCAACTTAATTTATTTTTCTACTGACTGTATACCTCTCTGGAAAATGCCAGTTATTCATATATGTATGAAGAAGTTCATAAAAATATTAACAAAATCTATTCATATGCAGAAAAGATTAACACTTTTGAAATTTAGTTATTATTTATTCTGATGTAACATTTAATGTGAATAGATCAAGAATTTTAACAATCTGGTGGTGTAAACTATTTTTATAAAGCTTTATATTTCAGAAGGTAGAAGACCTGAACGCTTTATACCTTGTATGCAGATACCTTATGTTATGAAGTTTCTGTCTGTTACATGTTGATTGTCCTTTACCTCATTTTCAAGGTTCAGATACTTCTTGAAAAAGAATTAAAAGTTTTGGTATTTGGCAAACACAACATGTCTGTGAGACAGCGTTCATCTGACCTCGACCTCATTTCATGGATCAGTGATCAAACAGTCCTTGTGCTCAACCACAGGCCCACCAGCCCAGACTTGTAAAAATGCTGTCGGGCCTGTAAAAATCATCACTTCAAGCCAATAGAATCTAATTAAAATTTTCATAAAATTAAGCTTCGGGACAGTAGATTTAAAACTTTATCGTGAAGACTGGATCATGGTTAAGTTTACCTGGGGAAGTCTGTATCTTAGATACTTTAAGCAATAATTCAACAATATTTGGTTTATGGAATGATTTTAAGGTGTACATGTCCAGCTGATAGGTTTCAAATGACCTTGACCTCATTTTCATGGTTCATTGGACAATGTTTAATTTTTGTGGTTTGGTCTATTTCTCAGATACTATCAGCAATAGGGTCACTATGTTTTGTATATGGAATGATTGTAAGGTTTACATGTCTGTCTGGCAGTTTTCGTATGACCATGACCTCATTTTCATTGTTCATTAGCTTTCATGATTTTGCTAGTTTATCAGATACTTTTAGCAATAGGTCAACTGTATTTGGTGTATGGAATGATTGTAATGTGTACATGTCTGTCTTGCAGAGTCCATATGATCTTGATCTCATTTTCATGGATCATTGATAATGTGAAGTTCATGTGAACCTTTATATTGCAGACTTTCAACATAATTCAATCATAAGTAAAGCAGGCAAGACATTTCAGCATGTACTCTCCTTTTCTATACTTGTTAATCCGTTTTATTCTAGTGGAAGTAATAAGATTGTCCAGAGTAATTTACTTATATTGTATAAGTTTGTGATAAACTCAGTATTGAATATCATCATTTTCTTAAATGATTTAATAAGTGAGATGAAAGATGCCAAATGGACATTCAAACTCATAAGTCGAAAAAAAAAAATGACAACACCATAGCTAAAAAGGAAAAAGACCAACAACAGTACACAAAACACAACATAGAAAACTAAAGACTGAGCAAAAACTGGGGGTGATCTCAGGTGCTCCAGAAGGGTAAGCAAATCCTGCTCCACATGTGGCACCCGTTGTGTTGCTCATGTTAGTACAAACACGATGATAAGTCTAATTCAGTAGGTCACATTCTGGGAAAAGGGGACGGGATTATAGTTACGGCAATTGGAACATATCCTTGGCATTTGTAAAAAAGATATGCCATAATGATCAACCTACTTGTGATGACGCCTATAAAATTAACGAAGAGAAGATTTCAACTTCACCACTTGGAATATTACCCAAATAAGTTTTCTTGTTATACTTGAACCAATATTTTTTTTAGATATATGCCCTCTTTACAAGTTTTTTTATAAAACAATCACTCCTGTTATATTGGCATCAAACCTAATTTGTCTTGTGAAATTTATGGAAACATCTGTGGATACAAATACAAATACTTAATTAAATTCAATTAAAGGGCCTGTTTCTGAGCAAATATATGTCCCTTTGGTATCTTTCACCTCTCTAAGCTATTTGAAATAAGTGTATTGTAGCTGAAATAAGCTACATTAGCTTATGCCGGTAGCTTCCAAGATTTTTGGTCACTTAATTCAGAAGTGTTCAAGATTTACTACTGAAAAGATTTTGGTTTAGGTTTATTATAAGAATGTTATATATTCTTTATTCTTAATACTTTGTTCTTCAACAATGCTTGACAAAGACTGATGGCAATTTTGGATTAATTTGGGGTAGTACCGCGGCTACAACTATTTCCTTGCAATAACTTGAGAATTGTTCAACCAATGCTTTTGAATTGTATTATGTTGTTACTAATGACAAAATTGAGTTCATGTTTGATAATGATAGTGCCCATTTTCACTTTTTTTTTCCTGGAGTCATATGGTCCTTGATTGATTGGGAAATGTCACTTTATGCTGTTTATGTGCAATAGGTTGTGAACCATTCAACTACAGATTTTAAGGATTATGCAAATAATGCTGTTACTGACAAAAAAATGACTAATTCCGTCCATTTTCAATTCTTAAATTTGGACCACAACATGATTTTTTTTCTTGCCCTATGTTACAATTGATTCAGACATTTTTCAAAAAAACTTCAAAATTTTATATTATGACCTTGAATATATTCCTCTTTTTTTCAATTTTATATACAGTCGAACCTCAATGTGTCGAACTCGGTTGTGTCGAAAACTCGAATGAGTCGAAATAATTTGTCGGTCCTGGTAATATTCCTGATTGATCAATGCATATTTACCTCTGATGAGCCGAACTCGGTTGATTCGAATACTCGGTTAAGTCGAGTAAACTTTATAGTCCCGTCGATGTGAAATTAACGAAAATTAACCCCCGGATGTCTCAAGTTCAAAAATAAGAAATTGTTATACATACACCTTAATAATAACAATTCAAATCGGATGTATTTCTTATGCAACCTAATCATTATCATAAGAGATTAAAGCTGTGTAAACATACTTGTTTGTATAACAGTTAAAATGACATGTTTATGGTGACCGGTAGTTAACACCTTCGTTCCAAGCGGAACCTATTGTGTTGAACATATTTTACCTGACATAAAAACGAAATGAATTTAAATGACCCAAGCGGAGTTTAAATGAATCAATAAAATAAAAATTCATAAATTACAATAAATAAAAAGATTAAGACATTTATGATCAATTTATAATAATTGAATGAAAAGCAGGCGACCCTCGATCATCAAATCTTTCTGAACTTGTTTCGTTTCGCGAGTCATTTCATAATTACAGGACTGACCTACGAAATATTTGTGAATTGATTTTAGTTGTGAATGTTTTGTGTCTGTTCTTGTGTGTTTAAATTTTATGAGTGACCAAAAAACATTGAGATTGAATACACACTCATAGTGTCATATTAAAAAAAAGGCACACTGTTCAATATATCTAGTTTACACAAAACTCTTGCCATATTTCATTCATTCCAAATTTATGACGACACACTCGACCTTGGATGAGTTGAACCTTGGATAAGTCGAATACTTTTGTTAAGTCCCTTCGACTTCGACATAACGAGGTTCGACTGTATATCTTTTGTTTTCAGACTTCTATGACGCTATTATTCATAATTACTGCCATACAGCAACATTTATGATATTACTGAATCGATCATCACCATTTGTTGTTTTCATTACATTATATCATATATTTTTTTATGTATATAATTAAAAAAGAAAAAGAGTTGCATTGACTATAATGAATGTTGATCCTTTTCTATTCTAAAAAGATATTTATGTGTTACATTTTGTCATTTCAATATTTTGTAAATCTCTAGAAGTCTTCATCATTTGCCAGTTGCTTACTCAGCTAAGTAGTACATTGTAATTTCTAATAAATTAACTCATATCTATACCAGTATATGTTTGTCAAAACTATGTTTTAAAATATTGTACTGCTTTTGTAACATAATATTAGTTTCAATAGTTTATTTGCAGATCTGAAAAAATTTATTTTATTCAAATGATATAACAGATTCAAAGTTTTTGGTAGTGTTTGATATTCTAGATAATCAATTGTTATCTGAATCCAGACCTGACCCAGATTTTGATTAATCCATTTATGGTGTTAAACTCCTTTCCTTTGTTTGAATGAATGTTTTGGCTGATTTATAAGGAAACATTAAAAAAGAGCAGATAAGGTCTATTTTAAACATTAAACAGGTCAAAAAAAGCATCGGGAAGTATCTTATAAAATCTTAAATAATTTCACTTTTCATGCTTTCCGTGTGTGAACTTTCCTGTCATTGATAAGGAAGTTTAAAAGTAGAAGTAAAATTTGATGTTAATTCCTCATTTTATCCTTGGATTAAAATATTCATATGAAAAATGGCCTTACTCAATAACTTTTATACATTAAATAAGTATCAGGAAATTTAAACCATAAGAAGAGTAAGGTATACTTTACCTCCTTTGAAAATTGATTATATTTTTATTTATATCTTTTATGTCACAATTTATATATAATTCATCAATGCTTATTATAGAACTAACAATTCCACATATTATAATTAAAATATCAATGAAGTTATGACAGATGATAGTATAATTGATGCACTTAGAATTAAAATTTGGTACCTTTCCAATAAAACTATCCAAGTATAAACTTACATAAATATTTCCTTGTCCGTAGTAACATTTACAAACTTTAACATTTACCATATTTTTAATGAGGAAATTCTGGAAACAGAATACTTGCAGTATAAACTTTATGCATAACTATCTTGAACAACTGTCCCGCAATGTTTGTGTGACACATATATATGTACTTTAAGATAAACTTTACCTATGAATTTTATAATGGTATTTTTTTGTGTGTATGTAAATGTAAAGTAAATATATAAACACAATCTCACCAATTTTAAACTGATAGCAGAAACTTTTGTTTATACTATTTGGTTTATCTGATATTGTCATACTTTATTGCACTTATATAATTAACTTGACATATTTCATAATCTTTTGACATTTCATAATACATACAGCCAAATTATTTAGTATACATGAACAATGCAAATATTTTGTCCATTGTTTCCTGTACAATAAAAAAATATTACATATTTAAATGGAAACAATCCACATTTGTTTTCTTGTTGTTTATTTTCCAAAAGAAGATCATGCAGTTGTGTATATTAACCTTTTTCTCTGATTAGATAATAAGCAATTAATAAAAACAAAAGATTCTGTAGAATTAATTTTAAAAAAAAATCCCAATACTTGTGTTTAAGGTAGCTAATGGGTATCTAAATTTTCCACCATAGATTTTTCTTAAACTTCTGTAAAAGACTTCTGGTTCAATGTACACGTACTTTCAAATTTCAAAATAAAAACTGGGGGTCACAGACCAAATCCATTGAAATTAACGAAATCACAGTTATTTTATAAGGATTATACAGGGGAAACCTATTTTTTCCTTTTGAGGAAACATTAAACGATAGAATTGTTTAATATTCTATAAGAGATTTGCTTTTCATAAATACTTCCCAAATATCAAGTAATGGGCCTTATTTTCTTGAAAAATAAAAAATACACAAATTGTCCTATTAAATTCAATATAATTATGTGCCCTTGATTTTAAAATTATTTTTCTGAAAATTTTAAATACAGTTAACAGTTCTTAATTTTTTGATAGTCTAATCTAAAAATTTGATGTCTTAGATGTTTCTGTTGTGTATTGAATAATACTTGGTAAAATATTTTTAAGCCAAAGGAGTATTTTTGCAACATGCCCAGAAGGGATGCTCAGAAAAAGACACGCAATCTAATGTAAAGAAATAATTTACAAAAGACTTACTCAAATGTATCTTAGTATCATTTTATTTTATTGTCTCGCCTTGACGGAGTCGAAAAGTGAGACATAGGTATGCCAGTTCTGGTGGCGGAGGCGGCGGCGTCAACAATGTATTAATTTGTGATTAGGTCTAATTTATGGTGAACCACTAGTGGTAGCTCAATGATATTTGGTATGCAGCTGTATTAGCATTGGCACATCTCATTTCCATGGAGATTATTTGGCCCTGCCCCCTCAGTCATGGTCTATTGACTTTGAAACTTTGGCTTAGTTTACATGTATTAGTTTGTGATTAGGTCAGTTTATGGGGAACCACTAGTGGTAAGTCAATGATATTTGGTATGCAGTTGTATAAGCATTGGCACATCTCATTTCCATGGAGATTATTTGGCCCACCCCCTCAGTCATGGTCTATCAACTTTGAAACTTGGGCTTAGTTTACATGTATTAGTTTGTGATTAGGTCAGTTTAAGGGGAACCATTAGTGGTAGGCCAATGATATTTGGTATGCAGTTGTATAAGCATTGGCATATCTTATTTCCATGGAGATTATTTGGCCCCACCCACTCATTCATGGTCTATTGACTTTAAAACTTTTGCTTAGTTTTCATGTATTAGTTTGTGATTAGGTCAGTTTAAGGGGAACAGTTAGTGGTATGTCAATGATAATTTGTATGCAGTTGTATAAGCATTAGCACATCTCATTTCCATGGAGAATATTTGGTCCTTACCTCTCAGTCATGGTCTATTGACTTTGAAACTTTTGCTTAGTTTACATATATTAGTTTGTGATTAGGTCAGTTTAAGATGAACCACTAATGTTAAGTCAATGATATTCGGTATGCAAATGTATTGGCATTTGAAAGTTTCATTTCCATGGAGATTATATAACCCTACCCCCTAATTATGGTTCATTGACTTTGAAACTTTTACATAGTTTACAAGTTAATGTTTGTGTTTAGGTTTGTTTAAAGGGAACGACTTATGAAAAGTCAATGGTATTTGGTTTGCAGTTGTATTAGCATTGGCACATCTCATTTTAATGGAGATAGTTTAGCCCTGTACCTTCAGTCATGGTTCATTGACTTTGAATATTTGCATAACTTACATGTTAAAGTATTGCTATTTTAATTTCAACATTTGCATTATCAAAATAACAAATAGGCGAGACATATCTCTGTGTTAACAGTTTATTTTTCAGATATAGCCTAACCAATTTGCTATACATTCAGTTAGGTTTTTTTTTTAATAAAAACTTCTGACAAAGATCAAACAACCTCATGTTTTTATTGATTATGACTTAGTTTTGACTGAGTTCTATTTTAAATTCATAATCATATGTGGCAAAAAATGTGTTTTATGCTTTATCATTTGGGAAGTATTAAAGTTATTTTTATTTTTACTTTCAGATGACTTCCGAGAAACTGCCTGTGTGAATATACTTAAGATAATATCTAGTCAAAATAGTTTGAAAACTGTAGAAGAAGTTAATAATAATGAACAAAATCCTTCTGAAGAAAAGGATCCCCCACAAACCCCAAAGTCTACTGATCCTGCCACAGAGACAAAGGAACCAACTGGCACAGTCTGTAGTAATCCAGAATGTACCAGATCTCGACCTGGTACTACTTCAGAGAATGTGTGTGTACATGTACAACCCCAACCTTCTGTAGATAAACCTAAAACTCCAGCAGGTTAGTAGTCATGGGTACCAGTCATTCATTACTAAATATGTATACAGCCACAAATACCAGTCAGTGTAAAGTTATAGAATGTATGTTGTCTTGGAAACCACTCAATTCGCAGATTAATAATAGTTTGTATGTTTGAGTTTATTACAATTTCCTATAGGTCATTACATATTGGAAGTCATTGTGCGTTAAATAAATAATATTTCTTGCTTGTAAACAATGTTAAAGGCATACAAATTTTGATTAAATTAAAAAATATTTCAGCCAGTTGAGCCTTAACTACAATAAGGAATTTTGTTTTTAGGGAGTGTGCTCAAAAATGTAAATTTGTCAAAAATGCTTTTCTCTTGGAGATTAATTGTTTTACAGCCAGTCATTTTAATATTTTTTTCTATTTTAGTGCCAAGAATGCCTCCTCAACCACAATTACCTAAAATACAGAATAAAAATAATAATAAGAAAAAGAAGATTTCAGTACCAATTCAATGTCTAGAACGTGCCATGGTTCAATGTGAATGGTTGTTGATAGAACGAGAGCATGATGATATAGATCTCTCAGGAACTTTTGTACGTAATACTTGTTGCCTAAGCTATCATTAAACGCATTTGTTTTGTTATTCTACTGTTGTGGTTCAATAAACTTACCAGTTTAGGGATACAGATTCCTGACTTGCCTGATAGCCTCTTCATCAACATGTTATCTTTTGTATACTTGAAATTCAGATATTTTTGTGTGTATTTATTAATGTGATTTTCAATCAAAGAAAAAAATATGAAATAAATTAAAAAAACTTAAAAGAGAAATGCTGTTATACAAAAAATGAACTTTGCTAAATTTAGCAGGGTTGCTACCGCTAAATTTACCAATCAGAAAAAGTATAATTTTTGGCATAAAAATGGTTTAAAGAAATCTACATTATAAGGGTCAGGCCTTGCATTGGCAATCATATCAGATTTTAAAAAATTTATATAATTATTTATTTTAAATTGCCTTATTATTATATTTCAGAAATATGAACTAACCCAACAGCAGTGGGATGAACTGCTGAAATGGTACTATCAACTTGTGTGAGTAACAAATATTATTAATTAACAGTGTATTATGTGTGTAGATGTCTGCTGTTTATCATTGTGTCACTTCTATACAAATAAATTCATGCATTAATATATTTAGTTTTTGATCACATGAAAATGCATGAACTATTTGCCACTGGACAGTACTCAAACAACAATCAATCAACTTGTTACCTTGCCCTGTCATTTTTTAATATTGGTTGGTTGGAAATATTTTGAATATGTAACTTTAAATTTTGGTTTTTTATTGTTTTGAAAAAGTTGGTAATTCATTTAATTTGCTTAAAACATTCCTTTTTATTGAAAAACCCATAACACTATCATGCCTGTCAACAGTAAGGTTGTGAGTTTGAACCCCACACATTGCAAGTGTGTTCGACTCCAATCTTGATTGACCAGGATTGTCAGTCTTCCTACCAAAGGTTGTGGTCCTCTCGGGGCACTCTTGCTCCCTCCACCAACAAAAACTGACCGCGATGATATAGAAAATAGTGGTATTAGTGCTGAAAGTGGTGTTAAACACCAAAAATCAATCATGTACAAGATTTGAATGTACAGCATGAAATTAAACTGATAAATGATCATGAATGGTAAATTTCATTCTCTTATTTCATTCATTGTAAGAATTCTATTGTTGACACTTTGTCATAACTCATTAAATATTATTATAGTATTTTGGTAAGTTGAAGAATTTAAAAAAACAAAATGTACATCTTTTACAGAATTGATATTAATTATGAACAAGAGTTTATGTCATTTTTAACAAAATTAAAAAGTTAGAATTGGGAATGTTGGTTACTCTTGAATATAGCCAAATGTCAGTTGGAAAAGCTGAAGGAAATTTCCATTATGAACAGTTTAACTAATAATTTTATAGAAATGTTACTGTTTCTTTAATAAGTATAAGGATTTTGTGATTATCTATAATAAAGGCAGCCGGAGTCTGGAATTAAGCTGATTTCTCAGAAACAGCCAATGTGGCAAAGAAAAGCATATAAATTGAAATTCCTGATATACATGTACATTATGTGCTGCATAGATTTTAAGTTTTATCAATTTATTTACATTTCAGTGATGAGGCAGTTATTCCCAACATCCCACAGAATATGCTCAATGAAGTTGAACAAATGTTGAACCAAATCAAAATTAAAAAACCCCAGTTTGAACTTGATGGAATTAAGAATGTATGGATTGTAAAACCTGGTGCTAAATCAAGAGGCAGAGGTATAATTTGCATATGTTAATAGATTTACATATGATAATCTTTATACATGTATTGAGAAATTAATGACAGTGATGTTTTCATTTATAATGAGACAAATGATAATTGGTGAAGATTGCATTTTCATCTTTATTCTAATCATAAATGTTTTAATAATCAATGTATGTGAGTTGCTTTAATAATTTTTGCATTTTAGTTAACGTTGTCTATTTACATGAATATAAATAATGTGCCCCAAAATTGGTTTCCGTTCTCTAACTAGAGTTTGCCTCAACCAAATGTTATGAAACTTATGCACAATGCTTATTGCCACAAAACACAGATCAAGTTTGAATTTTGGTGGCGTTGCTTTAATCGTTCTAGAGTTATGCCCCTTTATAAATGGAAAAATTGCAAAATGTTTAGTTTCCGTTCTCTAACTTAAGATTGCCTCAACCAAATGCTATGAAACTTACACACAATGCTTATTACCATTAAATACAGATCAAGATTGAATTTTGGTAGCGTCACTCTAACCATTCTAGAATTATGCCCCTTTATAAATGGAAAAATTGCAAAATTTGTAGTTTCCGTTCTCTAATTTAAGTTTGCCTCTACCAAATGTTATGAAACTTATACACAATGCTTATTACCACAAAACACAGATCAAGTTTGAATTTTGGTGGGTCACTTACACGGTTCTAGAGTTATGCCCTTTATAATGGAAAAATTGCTGAATTTTTAGTTTCTGTTCTCTAACTTAAGTTTGCCTCAACCGAATGTTATGAAACTTATACACAATGCTTATTATCACAAAATACAGATCAAGGGTGAATTTTGGTGGCGTCACTCAAATGGTTCTAGAGTAATGCCCTTTTATAAATGGAAAAATTGCAAAACTTTTAGTTTCCTTCCGGTCTCTAACTTAAGTTTGCCTCAACCAAATGTTATGAAACTTTTACACAATGCTTATTACCACAAAACACAGATCAAGTTTGAATTTTGGTGGCGTCACTTTTACCGTTCTAGAGTAATGCCCCTTTATAAATGGAAAAATTGCAAAATTTTTAGTTTCCGTTCTCTCATTTAAGTTTGCCTCAACCAAATGTTATGAGACTTACACATAATGCTTATTACCACAAAACTCAGATCAAGTTCAAATTTGGGTAGCATCACTTTTACCGTTCTTCAGTTATGTCCCTTTATAACTATATGATATGCAACCAGGGGCATCATCTGTGTCCACATGTGTCCACAATCCACATTTATTTTTCGAATATTCTCAAAATGCCAGGAATTGGTCAGAACAGAGGGGGGGAGGAGGATGTTAGATATTCACAAAAACTGGTAGTTGGACTTCATTTCCTTCTTACTTGCTATATAACTGAAAACATGGTTTGTACCACTACAGTTTAATGTCCCTAATGCAATAAATAAGACTTTTTAGTATTGTCAAATATTTAATAGATACCGGGAAGTTGAATTTTTTTACCACTAGAAATAGAAAGTTAAACTTGGTGACTACTAAAACTGGAAAGTTGAAACCTTTTGGCTGAGAATTCTGTCCTGCAAGAGTAGACATTTAGAATAAAAATGAAAGATAGATCATCATACATAGTGTTAAAACTTATAATTTCTTATAGTCAGGTGGAGAAGGGGAGGGGGCATCATTTGTGTCTTACAGACAGCGCAACAATTTCAGGTTGTACTTCAGCATCACTGTTTGTCAAATCTAAAGTATGTGGAACTATACTCATGCATATGGCAGAGCAGAGGGGGACGTCGTCCATATCTAGTTCTTGATAAATCTAGCTGCATACTTTGTAATTTGGAAAAGTTTCTGTGATGGCACTTAAGAATTCTAAGTGAAACCTGATCTTTTATATTAAAAAAAAAACACTGATTAAAAAAGGCAAGTCTCTAGTGTTTAATGTGTGAGTTTTAGACTTGCAGAAAGGGGACCAGAGCACTCAGTCATAAAACTTTACTCAGTACTGGGGAGTACAAAATTTTGTCTCAAAAACACCAAATCCAGTATTTTGATTGGTTGGTTTCTGAGTCTGAGTATGAAAGTCTTGCTTAAAATTTTTATGACCGCAAGGCAAGATAACAAGAATCAATCAAACAGTTTATTTCTTATTGAAAATAAAAATAAAACATTGAGCTTTGTAGTCAGAATTAGAAAAATGAATTATACCAAAAGATAACCACTTGAATGTATTTTCTAGGTATTGTTTGTTACAACAAATTGGAAGATATGACAAAGTTAGTCAGTAGTCAAGTTGTAAGAAAAGACAATAAATATGTAGTACAGAAATATATGGGTAAGTTTAGGAAACCAAATACTAGGGATAAAAAAATATATTTTTGGGATTAATTTTCCTAGATTTCATGGGTATAGGTGAACTATGAAAATATGTGTTACTCCTAAATGCATCTCGCTTAACCGAGAAATAACAAATACCAATTTTCAAGTCTGATTTGATCCTACTAGGGATCGAAACTGAAACTCCCTTCCTTCTGCACCTGAGGCTAGTACACTAAACTGAAACTCCCTTCCTTCTGCACCTGAGGCTAGTACACTAAACTGAAACTCCCTTCCTTCTGCACCTGAGGCTAGTACACTAAACTGAAACTCCCTTCCTTCTGCACCTGAGACTAGTACACTAAACTGAAACTCCCTTCCTTCTGCACCTGAGCCTAGTACAATACCATGAGACAACAGAGGAAGAAGCACTCATGCAAAAGATAAATTTCCACTGCCTTAAATTTTTTGCTATTTCAAAAAAAGAGGTGGAAGACACCAAAGTTGCAATAAAAAAAACATTTTGAAGAAAAATTTAAAATACCATGTCAAAAAGGAGAATGATGAAAAGACAAGTCCACAAAAAGCTACAGTATCTTCATTGTGATATCTATATTAGGTATTTTTCCCCAATGTGAAATTTTCAGCAATTTTTTTATTCTACAAAGCAAAATGTATCCACACATGACAATAACCAGATACATAGTGTAAAAGCCTAAATTAGAAAAAAAATAATGAAGTGTATTATTTATGCATTGGTCATATATTTTATTTTTATTTTCAGAGCGACCATTATTGATATACAATACAAAATTTGACATTCGTCAGTGGTTTTTAGTGACCGATTGGAATCCATTAACAATCTGGTTTTATCAGGATAGTTATTTACGATTCTGTTCACAACAATACACATTAGACAATTTTGATGAAGCTATACATTTATCTAATAATGCAATACAAAAAAATTATAAAAATGGACCAAGAAGTAGTAAACTGCCAAATGATAATATGTGGACACATGACCAGTTTAAAGATTATATAAAGTAAGTTGATGAGTTTTGGGCTTTTCCATTCAAACATAAGGTAATAAAAAGATGCACTTTTATTCGCTATTAGACTAAAGGATGTGTGGTACCCCATAAAAGGTACTCAAAATACAGGATATAATATCAAGCCCCTGTTGAATTGTTTCTTATTGTTAAAATGTTCTTTTGGATAAATATTCCTGATTTTTTTATTTTTTTTTTAAATTTTAAACAATGATATAACTTTGATGGCAAGTATAAGGAGATAAGAAATATTTTTATATTTGAAATGGATTGCAATTAATTATTTTGTAAACAAAGACCAAACTACAGTATTTGGTGTATGATTTGGACTTGTTTATGCGTATAAATTAAAGAAAGGAAGATGTTGGATTTATACCAATCCCACAAACAAACAGAAAAGACATCTAGAGATCAACAAACTGTCTTCATCAAATATCAATACAAGATTTTATGATATGAATGAATTGCACTTGCATAATTTCATATGGTAATTTGGGAACTATCACTACTGTTTATATCATGACTGAGTATTTTTGAAACAGTCCATAAGAAGATAAAATTATGATTGGTTGAATAGCCTATTTTACTTCCAGTATATCATGGTATTGTCATTACAGATGATTTTTTTTAATTTTAGGTCAAGAAAATTAGGCAATCTGTGGGATGATGTGATATATCCAGGAATGAAGAATGCTATTGTTTGTGCTCTGTTGTGTACTCAAGATATTATAGAATATAGAAAGGTAAATGGATAAAGGAATAACTTGGTGTTTTCTTAAGGTTTATTATTATAAGTAACATGTTTCATACAATTCACTAATGATGATAATTTTCATTTTCCAAAGATACATTAATCTCCAAAAACTTTTTTATGCCCCACCTACGATAGTAGAGGGGCATTATGTTTTCTGGTCTGTGGGTCCGTTCGTCCGTCCATTCATCCATTCGTCTGTCCTGCTTCAGGTTAAAGTTTTTGGTCAAGGTAGTTTTTGATGAAGTTGAAGTTCGAACAACTTGAAACTTAGTACACATGTTCCCTATGATAGGATCTTTCTAATTTTAATGCCAAATGAGAGTTTTAATCCCAATTTCATGGTCCACTGAACATAGAAAATGATAGTGCGAGTGGGGCATCCGTATACTATGGGCACATTCTTGTTTGTTTTTTTTCTACAACAATTATTTCTTTAAGGTTTTTCATTCAATAGATTTTTTCTCCAACTCAACAATCAAACTTCAAAGGGCCAATACGACTTTGGTACTCAAATATTTTTAATTTGGTATACAAATTTGTACTTCATGCTTTTGTTCTTATAGTGCAATTTCCTGTACCGCATTTGGCCGTGTATAGTCCGCATTTGTATATAGTCTGCACCCCTTTTCATCCCCAATTATCGTGGAAAAGTCTAGTTCGCTTGTATAGTCCGCGCAACTTTTGACAAGATCGGGTCCATGAACAATGACGGAAAATGCCGAATTTGCCGTATTTTTTATATATTTTTGGGTTTTTTTTGCCGAGATCGGCAAGCTGGTAAGTATCGTTGAAGAAAAAAGATCGACAGTTAGTAAAAATTAATGATTTGTTTTTGAATGGGATCTTTAAAGATATGTTTTTAATCTTTTTTAAAGACTGGCAACACAGCAATCATTGTTGTTATAAGATCGATGATTGATATAAAATTATGATCAGTTTGTGAAAGAGAACTTTAATGATATGTATTTAATCTACTTTAAAAGTCTTCAAAAGATTTTGTTTATTTGATTAATTAAATCGTCTTTCAGATTATCATTCTTTACTAATTGATTTAAAGTCCCACACAATGAAAGTAAGAACTGTGTCCATGTAATTAATGTTAATTAATTTAATCATGTACATTTAACTATCGGCTTATCACTTTTGATATCATTGTAAGTGGTAGCTTGCCCAAGCCAATAAACTGTTCAACATTCTAAAATAAATATTTGGTATGCTATCAAACAAAAGAAAATTAAAGATCAAACATTTACGATCGAAAATGAATTCAACTCAGACTGTAAAAACCAAGCTTATCCCTTTTGGTATATAAAGAAATGTTTAATTTTCACTATCATACCTTCGAATTGTCATTACCAGACGATGGGTAAAATACGTCAGTCCTTCACCGTTAAAGAAAACTTAAAGTTGTCGCTTATGCTGAAGCCCACGGTAACCGTGCCGCTGGTCGAGAGTTTACCATTGATGAGAAAAATGTCCGTAATTGGAGAAAACTTAAAGAACGTTTGCAAAAATGCCAAAACAAAAAAGCCAACAGAGGTAGTGCCCTCACTTCCTGATCTTGAAAAGGCCCTAATGCCCTGGGTAACAGATCGTAGACAACAAGGCTTTGCCTTATCTACAACAGAGTTGCGTCTTAAAGCAATTCATTTGTCAAAATCACTGCCTGATCTCAAGAACTTCAGAGGCTCTATAGACTGGTGTTATGGGTTTTATGTCGTTATGATTTGTCAATCCGTCGTCGTACCCATATTTCTCAAAAACTTCCAGCTGACTACGAAGATAAACTTCTAGAATTTCAGAAATACATAATAAAAGTACGGAAGCAAAATAATTATCTTTTGTCTCAGATAGGCAATGCAGATCAAACTCCTCTTACATTTGATTTGCCGGCTGATACAACTATTGACCATAAGGGTACATCAACCGTAAATATTAGAACTACTGGCAATGAAAAAATCGGTTTACCGTAATGCTAGCGTGCACAGCAGATGGGGAAAGCTTCCACCATACGTTGTATTCAAAAGAAAACCATGCCAAAGATACCTTTCCTAAAGGTCTAATAGTACAGGTGCACCAAAATGGTTGGTTTGACGACCGCATTACAAAAGATTGGTTGACCCGAGTGGGGTAGGCGACCGGTGCCGGACTCAGTCGTAGTTTGCTAGTGTTAGATGCCTTTAGATGCCATAAGTCAGAGGAAGTAAAGACTTTACTGAAGGACGAGCATAAACCGATCTTGCCATTATCCCGGTGGTATGACTAGTATTTTACAACCCTTGACGTTAGCATCAACAAGCCAATGAAGGTTGCACTTCGACAGAAATGGAACGCCTGGATCAGCGGAGATGACCATTCATTCACCAACACAGGTAGAATGCGCAAGCCAGAATTGCCAGTCATCTGTTCCTGGATAGTAGAAGCGTGGGAGGAACTTGACCCTCAAATCATCTGCAGATCCTTCAAGAAATGCACAATTTCTAATGCCCTCGACGGATCCGAAGACGACATGGTATGGGAAGAACACGTCAAAGCTTCCATTCCACCAACAGAAGATGAAGGTGAAGAAGATGAAGAACTAGAAGATGATAGGGACATCTATTACTATGATGAAGATGAAGATGACGACATGCCACTTGCTGCACTGAGAGACATCTTTGCCATATTCCGTGAAGAAGACGAAGAATCATTTGATGGTTTTTAATCATTAAAACATTTTAGTGCTATTGTGACATTGAGCAAGATTGTATTATCATAACTTTAATAGTGCATTATATTGTATTAAAAATTGTTTGATCTTATTATAAACTTTACTAGTGCATCATATTCTGATAAACCTTTGTATTGTTATGTTTGATGTTTAAAATTGATTAGACCTCATTAAAATGTTATAACTCTTTAATCTTATCATTTCTTTTATTGATTTGAAGAACTGCCTCAGGTTATTGTATTACATTCATCACTTGTCAAAAGTTGACATGATTAATTAATTGCTTTACACACAAACCCGTAAACTCATTCATGTAAGATGATACACCTGCACAATATGACCTTTCACCTGGAAATATAGTTTCGTATACAAATTTCCTTTTCACTCCGGTTTACACTTTCAGTATTAATGGTTACGATTTACAATTAAAAAATGTCAGGTCTTGATTTATTTACGTCGATAAGTTAGAGTAAAACACAAAAAGTCGGAATACGAAAATTTTAAACACACACTTTCAAAATGGCGCATCGTGGTTTACTTGTACTGTAGACACGCAAATAACATTAAACAAAATCGATCTTGGGAAGATTTCACTAGATTTCAACTTGACTATTATGGTTTTATTATTGAAGGTTTCATCTTTCATTGATATTCAGGATTCAGGTACACTGTTAAGATGCAATGACACATATTTGACCAAATCCAAACAAAGCGGACATTCGATCAAAGGCTGATTTTTATGCAAATTACTAAGTCAACACTGATAGATTGTTTATTTTATATTTAAATAATACATAGAGTAGTCATGAATACAGTTATATTGTTTATTTTAACACTGAAAAAAATGTCATGAAATCTATAGTACTGTATAGTCCGCACCCTTCCATCAATTTCATTCCCAGGGTAAAAATCGCGGACTATACAAGCCTTTATACGGTAATTTATTATGTAGATGGACAGCATGGTAACACTCATGGATAATCTACTTTCTATTCATCTTGAAATTAGTTATAAGAAAGATACTTTGCTATGGTAATCTTGCACTTAACTTCATTTGATTGTGAAATCAAAGTAAAAATTTGTTTCAAATATGCACATCAACCATTTGATTGTAATACTCATGATAACTTTTGTTCCTAATATAGATGCCACACTGTTTTTTCAGTCCTCATTTGAATTATATGGTGCTGATTTTATGCTGACAGAAGATTACCAGCCCTGGTTGATAGAGATAAATTCTAGTCCAAGCATGGAAAGCAGTACAGCAATTACATCTAGACTCTGTGCTAGTGTAATGGAGGACACGATGAAAGGTGCAGTATTTGTCTGTTGTCCTTAATAAAGCAGTATCAGTGGATATTTGCCTTGTGTAAATCTTTAAATTATTTGTTGTCAAAAAGATATCATGTCTGGCCTGATGCTACTTAAGAGGATTCTATATGTCATTAGAAAACAGATATCAAGCTGTTTTGATCTGAAACGATTTGAAACATCCAAACAATAACACTTCACTGTCTGTTAAACAGTTTTTTGAACATTTTACATTGCTGCACATTCAGTAGTTTTACAAAATTTGTTTGTATGAAATCAAGGTCTGCTCAGTTTATTTTTGTCTTTGAAAGTTACCGTTATTAATTTTACTAAATGATAAATACTGATGTGCTTTGAAATTACTGAAAAGGTCTTGAGTTAGTTGCAAGGGAAATGTTCAAACATTTATGAATTTACAGAAAGGATAATGTCTTAAAAAATACTAATATCATGAAATGTTAACAAGTTCTTATATTTCTTATTCTGATTAGATCTAAATTTCTGTTTCATTTTGACATAAGGCTATGTCCACAGTTAACGCTTCAGTATTAATATTTTATGTTGATAGATATAATTGCTATTTGTTATTGTTTGTTTGGCTAGATTTTAAAGGTTTTTTCTAATTGTCTGAACTATAGTCGAAAATCAGTTTTATGAATTTTTTTTAATCATATTATCAATGTGAGATTATACCAAAAGCTTGTTACTGCTTGTAATTGAAAGCAATTGATTTTGACGGGGGAGATAATTCAGGATTTTTGTTTACTTACAAAACAAGAAAAAAAGACACAGAAGTTTTCTTTATTTCAATGATATTTTAATGAAAAATTATAATATATTAGGTTGAACAAGTATGAATTTTTGTTTGTTTTTGTTTTTTGCTCTGTTATATTTCTTTAAAAAATTTCGGCTTTTTTGTACAAGGGAGGTAATGATACACTATATGTTTTGTGTTGTATAATTAATGAGATAATTATCAGATGTACAGTAAGTAACACAATGGCATGATGGGTAATGGTAGATATATGCTTCATATAACTTGTTTCTTGTCACTTATAATATTATCCTTTTGTAGTATTTATTATCTAGTTATTGATGAACACATCTGTCTCTAGGATATTTTAAAAAATATTTTTCATTGAAAGTTGGTTTACCAATAACCATTTTGAAATTTATGGAGTTTAGTACCTGCTAAGCTCAACATATTTGTCTTCAAATAACAAATTAAGAACCAAAATGACAAAAGAAAATTAAAATTGAATTCTTTATTATTTTTAGTCTGTTTTACAGCTCAATATTGAGTATGTACTTAGTTTTAAAAACAATGATATAGTTATTTCATAGTACACCTAACAAAAAAGCAAACTTTTCTCTTAATTGTCCTTTGTACATACTCAGATAGGTATGATGAAAGGAACTTTTACCTGAGTTCCACTTCTTTCACAGAAAAAAAAATGCTTTAGCTTTGCATGTTATATGCATGTTACGTTCATTTGTTGTCAATTTTTTTATAGCACACCATTAAAATAAATGTATCGGTTTGTACACTTATTTATTTGATACAAATCAATGAAACATAAATGAAATAAGATTTTCTATTAGCTTTTTATAGAAAAGGAAATTATATTATTAATGAAATTAAAACTTAGATATCATTTGGGTTGTCATTGGATTGTTTTTATCAACTTACACCTCACATCAAATTCATGTTTGTATTTCTTCATAACATTTAAATACAACAGATCTTTACTTATTTATGTAACCATATTTTGTATATGTAGGTAAAATGTTTTAGAAAATTATTATTATTATGTCTCTTTATTCTTATTTATAATATATGGAAGTAGTTTTCTATTCCCAATTATTCAGCGTTATACCTTTTCATCACTTTAAATAATAATCACTTAAATGATCAAGCAAACCCATATGTTAAATGTGTGCTTTGACAGTGGTTCTCCTTTATTTTATTAAGAAATAATGTTTCACTTGAATTTTGAGATATCTGTACAGATATTTAAACTAGATATAACAAAATATACTCTATTAGTAAATATTTATTACACCTTGGTGGAAGAATCTTTTTGGTTTATTATTTTATGGAGACTTTTATGTTATAGTTATGCTGTGTTTCACAGTTGTAGAGATATTCTAATGACATTTCATAAATCAATTTTGAACAATTTACTAATATTGCATGAGAATAGGTTTGGATGAGTTTCCACCATAAATTTCAGATTTGACAGTGGCATCTCTTCAAACACTGCCAGTACTGTTTAGATATTATTAAATTTTATAATTCTCTGTACTAGAGTTAAGTATGGATAGGTTTTTGGTTACCATAGGGTTACAGGTTTCACTGTATTTTTATCAGAGTTTTGTACACTAAAAT
This sequence comes from Mytilus coruscus, assembly GCA_017311375.1. NCBI lineage: Eukaryota > Metazoa > Mollusca > Bivalvia > Mytilida > Mytilidae > Mytilus > Mytilus coruscus. The sequence continues at coordinate 83,447,589 of CM029595.1, read as the reverse complement.
ATGATACCAATATACATGCCCTTGACATTTTCTTTTTATATGTTTTTTTTCAAAGGAAATTCAAAGTTTACTCAAATTATCTTAATGATTTTATACTTACATTCAGTATATATTAAGCAATCCTATTGGAAATTTTGATATTCTGTATCTTTAGCAATCTCATTTGAAATTTTGAATCATTAATTGACAGGAAGGCATTTTCTTCTCGGGTTAATAATTTATATTTTTATCTTTACAGTTGTGATTGATAGAAAGTTTGACAGGAATTGTGATATTGGGAGATTTGAGTTGGCATATAAACAGCCCCTGGTAACAGTGCCCCCATACATAGGGATGAGTCTGGCAGCAGAGGGACAAGCCATTAAGAAACCAAGCTTCATACGGCGAAGCATACAGGACAGTAACCATGGTAATAATGAGTCTGCGTCCACCAATGCCAACTGTACTCCACGTAGACAGCCATCCAATGCTGTGACGTTTAGTAGACGTCCCCAGAGTGAAATTTTGGACCAGAGCAGTAACAAGCATGGGTCCAACTCTGCTCCTGTCAAACTTGGTAAGTCAGCAACTGAAAATCGTGTCAGTCAGTCTAAACAATCATCACAACAACAGACTAAACCTATTATCAACAACACAGAAAAATCTTCCAGACCAGAGAAATCATCCAGTTACACAATACGTTCCAGTAGCCACTCGGATGTTGTCAGTGTCAAGGCCAAGGAACAGAATATACCTCCTTCCCCACCTGTGCCAAAACTGGAGAAGTCTGCGGCTATTCCAACTGCTAGCATTATGCATTATACTCCAACCAGAATGGTTTCTAATACGTCTTGTTCAACAACAAATTACTCCATTCCAAACTTGGGTGACGTTAGGCCAAACCTTACCGTAAACAACGTTGAGTCAACAGACTTAAAGACAATCAAACCAGCATTATCGTCGAGTACCATTGCATCTAAAGGTAACGCAGAAATAGATATGGTTTACAAACTGGCTGCTTTTCCTCCAAATAAGCCGCCAAGAACCAGAAAAAGGATACATCAGCATCGTCCTTTAGGACATCAGATACGTAAACCAAAAGAAATATTTAAGAGGCCAGAGGTTATGATCACATTTCCCAAAGTTCCATATGCTAGTGTTAATGTCAGTATCAAGGGTTTGTCTTCACCTAGATTGAAGTATTTCAATTTGAGGAGAGAAAGTGAAGATATATACCGATCTGACTTAACACCAGTATCAATACCCTAATTTCTTTTCAGAGTGAAAACTGTTTGATTCATGATGCTTTTGATTCAGGGAGTCATTTTGTTTGGATCCAGTTTTAGGCAAAAATCATTCAATGTAATATAATTTCATTTTGGTGAAAAGGATAAGTGTTTATATATACAGAAATTTTTCATTTGTATGATAAATGCTAAAACATTTGTTATGTAAATTCAACATTTTAATGATTTATTCTTATATTGACACAATTCAGTGACTTTTTTATGTATTTGATCAGGAGTTACTGAAAAGTGATTGATAGTTGACTGAAGTCAAGTACTTTATATATTTTCTTATAAATTTTACCTGTATTATCTCAGAATTTTTTCTGTAGATTTTTTTATGTTAATACAAAGCTTCAGACTATATAACAGTAGGATAAATTAATTAATAGTTTGGCTTTTCTACCATTTATAACAGGTTATTTAACCCTACAGTGCTAGAGTAGAATTCACTCCCTGATTAGAGTTCACTCCCCTGTTTAGAGTTCACTCCCTTCATTATCTATTTTTCTTAACTATTCTTTTACATAACATCATCTAAGAAATTATATCACCACTTTTGCTAGAAAACACTTTGGTGTCATATTACTGTTTGGAGTGCACTGACTTTGGTGTGGAATGACACAAAATCCTTCCATCCCCAAGTTAACTTGATAGAATGGGTTTTAAAGGGATAAATCTTGGAAACAAAAATTTGAATTGAGATTTCAGTTATGTATAAATGTTAAGAAAACATTGCTACCCATTTTACAGCTAAATACTTGAGTGTGTATATAGTGCATAAAAATTTATTTTGCTTGCTTGTTTTGTAAATGTAGAAACTAACTTGGTTTTAGGGGGCATTTTTTTTAACATGTTCAATGATTTAATTGGCCAATGATAATTATTAAATGCTTCTTTAAAGGGCATTTAACAAAGAGATGTTGAGTTTATGGTCCACCTAGCAAACAAGTAAACTTAACTTCATTGTCCTTTGTACACACTCAAATTAATATGCTGTAAAGAATAAAAAATGCCTATTATGAGATTTCTTTCAAGAACTATACAAAAATTTTAATTGATGTCAAACTTTAAAGCCTTTTCATATATCAAAAAGCTTATCAAACCCTGCAAGGTATATACTCAAATATTTCATCAAATATTTGAAATTAATAAAGCTTTAATAAAAAGAGGCTACCTGGATCTGTGTATTTTTCCTTAAGACCCCTTCAATCAATCATGAAATAAAAACATACATTTCTGACAATGACTTGGGTCTTTTCTGACATTTGTTCTAGTATTTCTTTTAAAAAATGAAAAAAGAGGGAAAGGTATAAAAGAAAAATACTAAACTGAAATTTATAGCAGTAAAGTTTTTTTTCCATCTTTAAATTGTAATCTGTCACAAAAATTACAACACAAATAATATCCATCTCTGATGAAACCAGACTGATAACATATTTTTAATACAAAATATTATTATAAGAGTTTCTATTCATCTCAGTAGAATGTTCATTTTGAAACAAATTCCATCTAGCATTGTAGGGTTTTAATCAGAATTATTTAACATCTTAGGAATATAATAACTAAGGAAAAATTGTTTTGACTTCTCAAAATATAATGAAGGAATAAAGAAGACAAAAGCGGAACATATAAGTGTGTTTGTTGAAAGATTATGTGATGAAAAGCCAAACAGGAAACAAAAGTTTGTAAAATACATTTAAATTAGACATGTATGTACTGACTTTGATGTCCAGAATTGTTTATTTGAAGGCAAACGTCGACGTAAGAAAGGACAGTCATCGGGGAGCAGTTACTATACATTTCAGCAGTTTCCACGTCATCCAATCAAATTACATCTAACGAAAGCTTATATCCCAAAACTTCCAGTCATTAAGGTCCATATTGTTAACCACGGTAGTCCAAGTGTTGAGTTTTAATGGTGAAGGTATAAATATTAACCTCTGGTATACTGACTTTTGGCTTATGACCACGTTTACGCACCCAAGTGGCACTTTATATAGTCAATATAAATATATCGCATGTGGTGTAGGTTTATGGCACATTTCTGGCATGTTATCATCACAACATTTCTCAGCTAATATTAATATTGTGGAATTGCATGGTGGTATAATTTTAGAGGTCGGTGCATGCTTTATTTCTGCATTGAGGTGATGGTGCTTGCTAGTTAGAGATCAATTATTGTCATTCCAATCTTTGTTTCTTCTGTTGTTTTTTTCTTATTTTCTTTCATTTCATGTCTTTTTCTCATCATCTGTGTATTTGCTTCTGTCATTTTCATGAACCGATAAGCAGGAAACTAAAAGGTCACTTATAATTTTGAGCTCCTTTAATAAAGCACTTATTTTCATTTTGTGCTATTAAATTGACTTACCATGGGAAAAAAGCTGCAAATATTTACCATATTAGCTTAATTCATGTACATGTTATACCTTCATAAGAACATCAAAAGCTATTCAAGCTAACACAATTAATCAGTTTAATGAACAATTTTCTTAAATTAGAAATTTGTACATCCTTTGGTAAATGCATGTACTTTTACCAATTAATTTTACAAAGGACCTTTAGTTAGTTTAGAACAGTTGTCCATTTGTTCTCTGTGCCTCTTTAAGAATTTAAAGGACTGTCAGTAATTTCATTATTCAGACTCCCAAATGATAACAATGTTTTGCCATTAGTTGAATATCCATTGTTTTGGACATTGTTAACCAATCAACCATTTTAGATACTTTTTAAAATATTACCCAGAGTGCTCTAGATTCTGAAGTTGTGACTTGGTAAGATGTTACATGAGGTACATTTTATATAAATGTCTGTAAATCTTTAATGTTGTCTGTCATTTCTGTATCAGCTGTATTATTACATGACAAGTTTTTGAATTGTCCCTATAGGAATATTGGATGCATAGTTTCTAAGTGCTTTTTTATATTTATTGGTCCTTGGTCTGCATATGGTTTTACTTCTGATTCTTGGTCTGTTCTGTAAGTAAACTTTTTTTCTGTCATGTTAAGGAGATAAGAATCTCTGACTTACACCTTGGTGAATATCAGTTTTCACACTGCTCACAAACAAACATTTACCTTTTTAAAAGACAACACATAAATCTTCAACTTGGAAACATAATTGGTTGATATACATATTTATGCATGTTCTTTGCAACATTTCTTTGCCTAGTTATTTATGAGCCAGTAGATTTTAGCAAAGTTATGGATGACCTTGGTGAAGGGTATTTAGACTGAAGGGAAAAATACCTGTTCAAAGAACTATACCTTTAGCTTGATGTAACCTTTGACCTTTTAACCTTTATTTCATTGTAACATTCTTGTCTTATTAACCAGAGGAAAAGCTGCCAGTTTTCTTGTTTTATGCTTCAGACAAGTTTGTATTGCTAAAAAAAATAAAATTTCATTCTTTGTTTTCCAAATTCCTTTTAATTCAAATTTAAAATGATTGACTTCTTTAGAGATGCTCCAAATTGATTTTTTTTTTTCCAAAGCTTGAACTTTTACCACAGTTTTCATACTGACGAATTTATTAGTTATTACGCAGTTATATAACAACTCTGAAGCAAATCTAATTATTGCTTTCACCGTTTAGCTTGAAAAGAACACCAGTATTTGAATTTAGATTTGCAAGAAAATTGGCTAACATGTGTATGTTGTACACTATAAGTAATTTGATCTAAATTTGTATCTATATTAACTGGCTGAATTTCCCATCATCCAGAATTTGGCTATTCTTTTATTATCTTGGAATCCCCCAAAAATATGACTTGAATAAAAAATGAGAGTCATAAATACATCTATTGACAAATATTGGTGTTCATTTTATTAACATCTATATGCATTATTTGTATTAACCTTTAAACCAACATTTCCATTTTCAGTGTTTCTAACCATATATTGTTTGTTGTTGTCTGCCTATATACACTCTACATCAATGTAACTACATGTAGTACTTAAATATTTGGTATTCAAAATGATAAGTATAAACAGCAAATGAAAACAAATATCAAGTAACATTTAAGTACAGGGGACTTTTTGACTGAATGGTCATGTCAATGTTGGTATCATATTTTAATAATGCCTGTTGACTAAAATGGTGTCTATATATAGAAGAGTCCAATACATACAATATTTTAGTACTTTGTTTCAAAACCTTTTTTTTATGCCCCACCTACGATAGTAGACGGGCATTATGTTTTTTGTTCTGTGCGTTTGTTCATTTGTTAGTTCGTCCGTCCGTCTGTCTGTCTGTCCCGTTTCAGGTTAAAGTTTTTGGTCAAGGTAGTTTTTGATGAAGTTGAAGTCCAATCAACTTGAAACTTAGTACACATGTTCCCTATGATATGATCTTTCTAATTTTAATGCCAAATTAGAGTTTTTACCCCAATTTCACGGTCCACTGAACATAGAAAATGATAGTGCGAGTGGGGCATCCATGTACTACGGACACATTATTGTTTCTCATAGTTTATGTGATTTAGCTTTATTTAATGTCCTAGATTAAATTTTGTTGGCATGGATTATAATCTGAAAGAAAATTAGATGGTCAAGTTATTTCCATATCTTTGCATATTAACATATTTTATTTCCACTCATCTCTTATTTATTTCCTCAATTTCGACAAAATGGACCTTTATTTATCATTCTGCTGTGGCACCATTATTACTAACTATAAATATTTTGTCAACATCAATTTTAACTTTAATACTTACTGATGATATTTCCATGAAAAAGGGGAAAAAATATTAAAAAAGATGAAGGCTCACACTACATGATGTTTAAGATCAGTTTTATCAGCAAAAGTTTTGAGGCTTAACATAAGAAATTGTTAGTTCTCATTAAATATATATCATTCAGGTGGTATGCACGCAAATGCTCGGAATAGCTCAACAGTTTTAAAGAGAAAAACAGAAAATTTATTGTTTCTAGGTAACCATTGATTTTGAAAGTCTCAAAAATTTGGACAATTATCTAAATTTGATCGTGGGATTTTTTCCCTTTATTTTTTCAAATGAAGCTTTTTTAACCAGTTAATACCAGAAGAAAATCATTTCCATGACAGAGTAATTAATTTCATGTCATGTTCATTTCGTAAGCATTTTAAACACATTTTTCTCTATTTTATCATTTTAACTAAGATATCTGGACAAATTTAATAACTAAGGCCATAATTCTCATCCCCAACCCAGATGTTTTCTTTATCCAAAAAAAATTAAAAAATTCAGTTGGATTTTCTGTTTTATGCCCCATTTATTATGCCCCATTTATGTGCGTCCGCTTGTTCGTTTGTCTGTTCGTCTGTTTGTCCGTTCGTCCCGCTTCAGGTTAAAGTTTTTGGTCGAGGTAGTTTTGATGAAGTTGAAGTCCAATCAACTTGAAACTTAGAATACATGTTCCCTATGATATGATCTTTCTAATTTTAATGCCAAATTAGAGATTTTCCCCATTTTCACGGTCCACTGAACATAGAAAATGATAGTGCGGATGGGGGCATCCGTGTACTGGGGACACATTCTTGTTTATTCTACTTTACACAAAATAGATTAATTGTTTAACAAATTTGTATGAGAAATCTAGGATTTTTTTATGATGGCTTAAATAAAGGTTTAATTCATTTTTCAAAACATACATTTGTTTGCTATTTTGAAAAAGTTTCAGATACCTTAGTGTTTGGTTGATATGTTCATTCCAATCTTGTCATAAGTTTTGTTTCTTCAGTGATTTTTGTTGGTATTTTGAAAAGCAACCTCTAGAGGAGACTTTCTTTCTATTAGTGTCTTTTTCTTCCATTTGTTTTTGTTTCTTAAACTTAAGGTCTTTTCTCCACAAGTTGGACAAAAAAAATTGTAAGTACTTTATATAGCCTTAAATAATATTCATGATATTTTACATCAATAATATGTTCAATTTATATTATTAAGAATTATAGATATGAATGAGTGTTACTTGATATTTGTTTAATTAGGAAGTGAATTATTACATATTATATTGTTATGAAAAAATGATTATAATGCATGTAGTACTATTTACTTTATCTACATTCTCTGATTAATAACAGCTTTGGAATTACATATTTCATACCCACAGAAAAAAAAGAAAATTTTACTTTTTTTACAATGCTTTGAAGAAAAGAAGAATACTTATATATATGTATGCAAATAAAAAAGAAATGCTTACATGTATTTAACAACTAAGGATACAGGCAAGCTTACACTAAACTGAACAAGGCTATAGGTTGATTATGTTAAATTTGGTCATTTTTGATTGAATTACGTTTGGTACAAAAATTAAAGCCTTCTTAGCCAAAGTTGAAAGTCATGTTTCGAGGAATGAACTACAAAGGATAATTTATATTCTCATTTATCAAACTAGGGAAGTAAAGTCCATTTGTTTATTTCTCTCAAAATTCTATTACAGTACATTTTGTCAGAACTTTTTCAATCCCCCCTGTCTACCAACCAATTTGGTGGTCATAAGTGAAAGATGGAAAAAATTAAACAAAAACTATAGAATGAATCAACAAAATTCTGCAAGTAGTGGCCACATTTGTAAAAAGACACGGTTATCCAATCCCTGTACTTACTCGATTGAGTGTTTTTATTTGCGGTCGTATATTGGTATGACTGTGGCATCGTCGTCGTCCGTGTCCGAAGACACATTGGTTTTCGCACAATAACTTTAGTTTAAGTGAATGGATCTCTATGAAATTTTACCATAAGGTTCAATACCACAAAAGGAAGGTTGGGATTGATTTTGGGGGTTATGGTACCAACAGTTCGGGAATAAGGGGCCAAAAGTAAGCATTTTGTAACTTCCAGACAATAACTTGTGTGTTAGTGTATGGATCTCTCTGACATTGTACCACAAGGTTTCATATCACAAAGGAAATGCTGGGATTGATTTTGGGGCAATTGCCTCAAAATTTTAGGAATTAGGGGCCAAAAAGGGCAAAAACAAGCATTTTCAAGTTTCATGACAATAACTTGTGTTAGTGTATGGATCTTTCTGAAATTGTACTACAAGGTTCCATATTACATTGGGAAAAGCTGGAATTGAGTTTGGGGTAATTGCCCAAAACGTTTAGGAATAAGGGACCAAAAGGAGCCAAAACAAGCATTTTCTAGTTTCCAGACAATAACTTGTGTTCAAGTGTATGGATCTCTCTGAAATTGTACTGCAAGGTACCATACCACAAAGGAAGGCTGGGATTGATTTTGAGGGTAATTGCCTCAAAATTTTAGGAATTAGGGCAAAAACAAGCATTTTTCTAGTTTCAGGACAATAACTTGTGTGTAAGTGTATGGATCTTTTGAAATTGTACTACAAGGTTCCATATCACAAAGGAAAAGCTGGGTTTGAGTTTGGGGTAACTGCTCTAAACGTTTAGGAATTTGGGGCCAAAAAAAAACAAGCATTTTCTAGTTTACAGACAATAACTTGTGTTCAAGTGTATGGATCTCTCTGAAATTGTACTGCAAGGTACTATACCACAAAGGGAAGGCTGGGATTGAGTCTTGGGGTGATGAATCATAAGGGGTTCAAAAATTTGGGGGGGATTTTTTTCCTTTTTTTCCCCCTTTTTTCCTTTTTTTTCTTTAAAATTTTCCGTTTTAAGTTGGTTATTTCTGATTTATATATAGATTTCGTCAAAATTGAATTCTTTGGATGCTTTGATATGCTGAATCTAACCATGTATTTAGATTTTGGATATTGGACCATAATAGGTAAATTAAAAATTTTTAAGTTCTTAGACCACATTCATTCTGTGTCAGAAACCTATGCTGTGTCAAATATTTAATCACAATCCAAATTCAGAGCTGTATCAAGCTTGAATGTTGTGTCCATACTTGCCCCAACTGTTCAGGGTTCGACCTCTGCGGTTGTATCAAGCTGCGCCCCAGCGGAGCATTTTATTTTAAGTGTATTTTTCAGAATTTTAACTTCCTGGCCACCACATTTTTTCATGGATTCCTCTGTGCTCCCTCCATAAAAATACTGAATCCACCACCAGCATTAAATATTCTCTAACATTTCCAGTGTCCCCCCTTATGGAGCTACATACATGATAAATGCATATACTTTTTACAAGCATCAGTCCAGACGTTGGCTAACTATGGTCTCCCCCCTCCCTTTTCAAAATCCGGTATCCACACAATATTTCCTTATTTCGTTAATAATATTTCAAACGACTTACCATTATATAACCATCTTCCTTTGATTTCTATTATAGATTCTTAAACTTTGGTCCAAGTTCTTCTATCTCTTATTTAACGATTGAATATTTAATCCAACTCATTCACTTGTTATATAAATGCAAGATTAAAATCTGCACCAGAATCTCTTTCCGTCATTACAATTGATTTGCAGTTAAAGATATATTTGATGAAGATTTGCACTGTTTCTTATCCACAAAATGGTATAATAAAATTTCCACATTGATAAGATCTTTAGGTGTACAAGGGGTAGTAGCATGAACTTATGATTTGTTACCCACATTTCATCTTGGAAAAATTAAAGAAATTTTATCCGTAAAAGATGGCAGGAAGTGTGTTGATATCTGTTGGTAAAATATATATCTAGCAGTAGGATACCTGTGGTTTGAAGTTTTTGAATCCCATGTACAGAATTGAGAAGGACAAGAAGGCGATATTCATTTTATGGTACTATGGAAGTGATGAATATTGTACTATACATGAACAATATTTAAAGAATCTGAAACTCTTAGAACCCTTATCGTATTTAAAGTATATTGTAAACTTCCGTTTATGAAAAGAAATTATTTGGTAAGGCTTGGTTCCTTTGGCATATTGTTTGACATTAAAGAATCACTATAAGTTAAAGTATATGCTAACCTAGATGTCCTTCTCAATTTGTTGTTTTGCTTATGGGACTTCAAACCATGTGACTGCTGACAGTGAGTGTATAGCTTAGCCTGTATATTTATACACAAAATAAAGTGTGTTTAACATTGAAGTTCAGTCCTGTATTTTTGAAATTGTAACACAGTAACAGATATCTCAGCTCAAAATATAATACTAAAATTTTAAGACTGTCAAGACATTTTTGCAACAAGATAATAAACAAAAATATCATATTTTATAAAACAAAATTATTAAATAATGAAAAAAAAAATATAGATGAATCAGCTATCAGGCAAAACTAAGAATGGACAAATATTATATGTGATAAGAATTTTTTTTACCTTCTTGACAGTTTTAGAATTGATATATGATTGTCTAACCATTGATTGATTTAACCTTTGTGTCAGCAATAACTAACAGCATCATTTTCTCAACAGGTTTAAATCCCTTCATCGATGGTAACTGGGCTAGGACATGTTCTCAGTGTGGAGGTGGAATGAATTTACGTCTAGAAAACTATGATCCTAATTGTAAATGTCGGCAAGACAGTGTGTATTTTCCGTCTTCAAAATCTTCTACTGGTAGTGTAAGAGGTTTTCATCCAAAGAGACCAAAAAGTAGCTACACTTCACGTCCAGCTAGTGGTAACTTAGTTAGCGGGCGTGGGTCTGCTTCTAATCTTGCTATTACCTCTGCTCGTAATGATAAGACCTTATTGCGCTATACAGATGGAGGAATTCAGAGACCTAATTCACCACAGTTATATGTCGGTGGAAGTCCACTTCCAAAAATTGTACGACGGTATATTGGTCGTCGAACTATGCCTTGTCATGAACTATCTTCTGGGTACCCTTCAACTTCATCTATATACATTGACACATCTCAGATTCGTAATCCATTATCCATTATATCACACGGTATAGGGAACAGATGATATAGGAAACCAGTATGAATGGTCTCCCTTTTCATGAACTGAAGGTTCACAAGTGAACCAATAATAAGTATGAACTGCACTTGTTTTGAAATGAAGGTTCACAAGTGAATTGAATTTTTTCTTATGTGATAAGTCATTGCTTGTGTCAGATTTTTTCTCATAAAAGCTTTTTAAATGTAATAAGAACAGTAAAACAAAGGTTTGTTCATATGATTTAAGCGAGTTTACTTTTTAAAAAGTGCTTTATTTTCCTTCTTTTATAAAGGAAAGTTTTGTACAGATCTAATGAACTTTTAGAACTGTTTTAACCAGTTTTGTTTCTTCAGTAGGAATAACACTATAGGTCAGAGGTATATATATATATATATATATATACATTTTGTATCTACTTGATCCCAACTATCATGTTTCTGTAACTATAAGATCAATGTTTAAAAGAAAAGATGAGGGATTTTTGTATTCAATTTTGTATTATCATTGTATGGCATTGAAGATTTAAAATATAATTTTGTAATGGTATACGTTTCAGTGTAGATTTCCAGTGAGGAGATGAATTATTTTTATTTTTGTCATTAAGTATCTGTGATTTAGGTTACCTCAGGCTAAGCTGATCTCAGTAAACTGTATTGTGCCAAGTAACAAGATTGAGATCCATATTGCTTTCCATTCATTCTGAATGTTTCTCCCACTTTTATGTCGTCTTACACAAAGAAGGGAGGGATTTAGGGTGTTTGGCTTACTAGTAAAAATTGGGAAAATGGAAATTTATGAACCTTTTTTAAAATACAAAAAAAGAAATGATAAGTTAATAACTTTTCCTTCATATGTTTATCAAACATTTTTATGCCTTTTTAATTGAGATTTGCAGAACGAACATTTTTGTCAATGTGCCTATTGCCTTTATAAACATCAGTCCTATCAAAACCCCAAAGAAATTATAAGGCCAATGTTTGTTCTGTGTATTAAAGTTATTTAGACATATCAAAAAGTGCTTTGTTAAATTTTGTATTTAAGATATATTGAAATTCATATTTAAGATATATTGAAATATTTAAAAAAAATGTTTATATTATTCTCGCTAACTTATAACTGGCCTTTATTATTAAAAGGGTTAATTTTGACAATATTTAAATTAAGAAAAAAATATGTAAAGGACATTTTATGACCCATATATCAATATGTTATAATTAGTGCCAAACATTTTTTCTGCTCATTGTTTTATTTGTTATAGAGGTTCCTTTTGATATGTTTATCTATACACTGTAACTAATATATATCTATTGTTGAAAACCTTAGCTTGTGTGGTTGGGCTGCTGTCTCTTTGACAGATATCCTCCTTTTATTCAATATAAGATATATCTCAACAGGTTAAATAATTTTGTAGGAAGTTATCACCATGTATGCAAGTTTGTTTACAATATTTGAACACTGCAGCAAATAAAGATCAACAGGTCAAGAGGGTAAATTACTTCCAAATGTACTTGTTATCGAAGAATTCATTTGCCAGTAGTATAATGAAAACTAAAATAAATTAACTTAGATCAGTGACTTTCTTTTTCCAGTTACAAACTTGTGTCCTGGCAGTACCCAAAAATCAGAATTTAATTAGGAAATTTTCACTAGATCCCATGATTACTTGATGGTAAATTTCAATTGACAAAAAATGTGTGTGTCAGGAAGTTTCTATAGCAGGTAAGTTTTTCATCAGGCCCTCACAAATAAAACTTGACTGCTATATTTATCAAAGATCAGGTAAATGTTAAATCCTCAAATAATTTTAGTAAGGAAAGTAAATTTTGTACACTATTTTACCTTGTCTGTTTAATTAAATTTCTGGTACCTGTATTGAAACTTTTACCCAAAATTTTAAACATAAAACATATATTCTGGCAGTGTTTAAGAAGTTGCCTATTCATTTGTGTCTTATTTTATTTTACAAATATTATTTTAAGTTCCAAGCTACCTGCTGTTATGGAGCAGATAGCAATTTAATGGAAGAATGCTCGATGTTCAAAAAGCTTACTCTTATGGAGATATATCTTTTGGTTATTGTACTAAAAAATATGATTGTTTTTCGTACTGTACTATGCTTCAATGATAAAGCATGCCACTGTGTGTGATGAAAATTATACAAACTTGGTATTTGGTGTAGGATCATATTTAATGAATTGATCACTGTGACCTATATTTCATGCATCACTGACTTTAAACTCATGTTTAGAACCATTGATGTTATGTCTTAATATTAGGATATGACAATGGTTTTCTTGTTACTGTGGCATTGGAATTTTATTTTTACTGTTTATTTGTTATCTGCTTTGTTCAGTTTTATTATCACTGTGTGATTTTGTTACATGTTTTTACTATCTGCATTCCTACTTTTCATAAGATGTGAGTTGACTCCTAAAAAAAAATTCAAGAGATACCAAGGGTGCAAGGTACGCACCATACATAGTTTCTATGGGGAAATCAGTATTTTAGGCATGTGATGAAAAATGTATCAAAAAGCCTTTCAGAAGTTAATTAAATTAAGTAAATAAAGTTTAAAAAAGTTAAATGTATAAAGATAGCTATTCAAACCATTTTAAAATCTCTACTCAGATGGGAGATAACTCTTTTGAAACTTTTTATATGAAATGTGAAGTATGGAATAAATTTGTTCCAAGTAAAAGGGTGATGAAGTGTTGGCCCAATTGGTGGAAACAGTGGGTCACACAACTAACTTTGATTTTATTCTATAAAGATAATTACTGTCAACTTACAAGGTATTCTCCTTCCTTTTTCCAATAAAATTTTTGACTTTTTGCACTGTTATAAAAAAATTTAATTCCTTTACTGTTGTTAAAGCATTATTTGTGTGATTTTTGCCATTACGACTGACAAAATATAAAAAAACATTAGTATAAAGTTTTCCTATTTTTGGTCAGTTTTAACCAAAAATCAAAGGTTTGTTTTTAGAAATTTTTTCATTATTAGACACTGATTTTTAATTGCATTTTAAACTCTTTTGTGATAATTTGAGTGGTGCTATGTTTTGCTGCTGAATAGTTACAGAATTTTGTTGACTATAATATATTTAAAGTCACTGTATAAAATCCTGCACACTTTTGAAATTTTCACTATTATTTTATATTTTTAACTTTATTGCTATGATAAATGATTTATTTTTATATTCCACGCTCAAAATTAGCACAGCCTCAACTGTTATTCGTTATAGAATACTTTTATCTTCAGTTTTTAATCTATATAGTCTTTCTCCACACTAAAAGTTATTTCAATAATGAACTACGATGGGATCACAATATCCTATTACATTCTTCATTTTACCTGTACCAGAACAATAACAAAAATACCGCTACAATTTACATTGCTTGTTATACTGTATGACTTTATTTCTAGTGAAGCAAAGTTTCATTGAAATTGACTCCAACGAAGTGAATTATTGTGTTTTAACACAGGACCACAAAAAATTTTCGACTCCCGACCCGATTTAGGTGAGTTGGAGAAGATGGTCATCTGTACTTACATTCAAAATTAATCTCTGTGAAGGAATATTCTGTATCCAAACCATGAATCTAAAATGACCCCAGCTTGATTTTTACTGGCAATTAAACATCCATCGGGTATCCACTTATCAAATTAAAGAAAATATATTAAATTTGCAAAAAAGTATAGTCTACCATTAACCATATCTCTTAAAATTTTGCATTTTAGTTGTTTTGTAAGATTGAAAGGACTGAAGATTTAATGATATATGACATATATTTAGGTTTTCATAATACCTATAGTTTCTTAATAAAACTTCTTAATTGTGATTAATGTTTATAATATACACTCTATTTAAAGAACTGCACAAAGGTTTGATTTATTACAAAAATTGCATCGCTTACATTTCATCATTTTGTCATCAATGAAGACAATCTATGACCCAAAAGGGAGGATTGTTATTCTTGCATTACTGCAGTTCTATAGACTTGATGGTACACTTCTTCATATACACAGCACTGAAAAATACCATTGAAAGTTCATTATCTTATTTCAGATCAAAGTTTGGAATTGCACTTTTTAACATCTCATTTCAATGGTAAAATTTGAATAATTGCCTATTGTTTTTAGTGATTGAACTATATTTTATAAAGTTTGATTTCATGTGGCTAAATAAAATATCGGACAACAGACATTAGTGGCAATCCAGGAGAACAGTTTGGATAGTTAATCAGATAAAGCATAATGAACTTTTTCAATCATATTTTCAAAAGTGGTGTATTAAGCTGGTTATCATCTTTGTATTGGTGATTGTAAAAAAAAATCAAGATATTTGAGTTAGAAGTTTATTTAAAGGAATAATTCAGATATCTGTTTTAGAGATTGTGATCAAGCTTGTTGATTTGTCAGTCAGTAAAGAGTTTTTTGTGAATGATTCAATAAAAATAAAAGTGCTTAAATGTTAAGGCTTGGGGAGTAATGCTGGAAGAAACCTGTTTTCAGTTTGTTACTTTTTAATTATAATTTATGAAATGCTGCAGAAAACCGTTTTCAGTTTGTAACTTTTTAATTATGATTTGTGGCATGCTTGTTTTATCTTTGTGGTAAGATTTCAGTATTGAATACTGAAACTTAAGTTACATAAATACATTTGTATTTATAAGTTAAAAGTTTTTCACTGTTGTGAAGGGTAGCTGTGTAATCAAAGGAAAGAATACTTTCATAACACCTAATTAAGGTCAGAATAATACAATTTTTAGATTTTACTCAAACTTTTCAGATTTAATTTTCAATTTCCTTTTCATAAGGAGATCTTTTTTTTTATACTTTCATTTGACTTTTTTCTGGTTGACCTCTGTGTCTGTAAAGGGTAAGATGTACCAGCTATTGAAGAAGGAAAAAGGGAACATGCAAAAAATGTAGAAAATCTAATATTTGAATTCTGGCCTTGAGGTGTCAGTAAGTTTTTAAACATTTAAAAAAAACTATATAATTGTTGAGTTTATGATACTTTGTTTTAATTTTTTTAAAGCACATGTGATAAAATCATATGTATTGTCATAAAATTGTTTAGAGAAGTTTTATTTATACATGTATATTATTTAATAAATTGTTATGAGTTTGTAAATCTTGTTTTCTCTTTTTTAAATGATTGATAGTTGTTTAATACAACTTTCTTCTATACATGTCAATTTTATAATGTCATTGCTGTGAAACTATGCCCTTGGTAGGTAACTATCTTTATAACATACAGCTTCAAGTCAAGTGCACCCTTTTTGTGCTTCACAAAGTCATGTTCAAAATCACCCTAAACCAGTGAAAGGGTACAGTGATCTATAGAAGACAACCAGCTACATCCACAAGTCAGCCACCAAGGTCCCTTTCTCATATTGTCAAATAAATACTGTTAATTCAGAAATAATTGCGATGTTTTGATTAATGTGAAAAATGTGACAGCATCAGGTTCACAACGATAAAAACTCGCATTCAAAATTTCAGTAGTAATTTTAGTTCATAAAATTTTTGCAATTGCATTAATTAGATTTTGCAATTTTGCCTGAAGTCAAGCTGAATTTACAGTAACTGTGAAGAAACAGCATATGAATAAAAGGAGATGCAAGATATACTTGGATGAGACAGCACCCCAACAACAAGAATAACCAAAAAGACATTTAGAGGGCAACATACAATCTTCAATTGACAGGGTTATATATAAAATATGTCTAGATCTTTATATTCCAAAATCAATAAAAGCTGTGAATAATTTCATTTGCAAACAACAGTAAAATAATAAAATAGGATAGAGCAAATATTCAGCTGTAAACTAAGATTTATCATGTTTATAATATTGGTGTAAAATTTTCTGTATACCTGCTTGGAAAAAGACACTGGTGCATTTGTGGGAAGTAATTTTTTGGGGAAACTTTCATAGGGTATTATTTATAATTTTTGTAATGAATCCATTGCAATATGAATATGAAAGAACTCTTAATTGTTTAGCTGCAGAGGATTTTTGTCAACAACTGAATTTTTTAAAATCTATTCATTGACTGTAAAATATCTGCAGCTGACCGGTTCTAAGACTATTTCGGACCCTAGTTATACATTCTTATTTTTTTCTATTGCTATTGAAAAACCTATGAAATTGGTGAGTCATTAATTAATTTGTAATATGCTGCACACTGAATTCGAATATTCAATCAGTTACAATAAGAGTTAGTATATGTAAAGTCTGAAAGTGAAAGAGATGTAAGCTAGTGGCTGTCTGTTCAGTTAAGAATTTTCAAAGCTGTCTTCTAGCTTATACTTTGTATTGACTGTCTATTAAATTGAGAGCCTTGGCAAAGCTGTCTTCTTACACTTTGCACTGGCTGTCTATTTAGTTGGGAGTTTTATCAAAGCTTTTTCTTACACTTCGTATTGGCTGTCTATTAAGTTGAGAGTTTGTCAAGCTGTCTACTTACACTTCTTATTGGATTGGCTGTCTATTAAGTTGAGATAATTGTCAAAGCTGTCTTGTTACACTTCGTATTGGCTGTGTAGTTAGTGACGAGTTTGTCAAAGCTGTGTACTTACACTCCATATTGGCTGTCTATTAAGTTACGAGTTTGCCAAAGCTGTCTTGTTACACTTCGTATTGGTTGTTTATTAAGTTACGAGTTTGTCAATACTGTCTTCTTACACTTCGTATTGGCTGTCTTTTACGTTGACAGTTTTATAAAAGCTTACACTTCGTATTAGCTGTCTATTAAGTTACGAGTTTGTCAAAACCGTCTTCTTACACTTCGTATTGGCTGTCTTTTACGTTGACAGTTTTATAAAAGCTTACACTTCGTATTAGCTGTCTATTAAGTTACGAGTTTGTCAAAACCGTCTTCTTACACTTCGTATTGGCTGTCTATTAAGTTAAGAGTTTGTCAAAACTGTCTTCTTACACTTCGTATTGGCTGTCTATTAAGTTACGAGTTTGTCAGTACTGTCTTCTTACACTTCGTATTGGCTGTCTTTTACGTTGACAGTTTTGTCAAAGCTTACACTTTGTCTTCTTACACTTCGTATTGGCTGTCTATTAAGTTACGAGTTTGTCAATACTGTCTTCTTACACTTCGTATTGGCTGTCTATTAAGTTACGAGTTTGTCAATACTGTCTTCTTACACTTCGTATTGGCTGTCTTTTACGTTGACAGTTTTGTCAAAACTTACACTTTGTCTTCTTACACTTCGTATTGGCTGTCTATTAAGTTACGAGTTTGTCAATACTGTCTTCTTACACTTCGTATTGGCTGTCTTTTACGTTGACAGTTTTGTCAAAACTTACACTTTGTCTTCTTACACTTCATATTGGCTGTCTTTTAAGTTACGAGTTTGTCAATACTGTCTTCTTACACTTCATATTGGCTGTCTTTTACGTTGACAGTTTTGTCAAAGCTTACACTTTGTATCGTCGGTCTATTAAGTTGAAAGCTTTGCCAATACTGTCTGCTTACGCTTCCTGTTAATTGGCTGTCTATTAAGTTAAGAGTTTACCAAAGCTATGTTCTTACACTTTGCATTGGCTGTCATTTTTGTTGAGAGTTTGTCAAAGCTGTATATTCTTGCACTTCGTATTGGCTATCTATTAAGTTAAAGAGGTTGTCATAACTGTCTTCTTACATAGAAAAGTGAGGGGAACCTGTGCGTAAGCGTTGTGTTACATAAGACGTTTAATCCATTGATAAGATCAGTCTATTAATGCATTAGTGTAAAATCGACAAGCTTAGCTTATCCATGGTAATCTCTCACACAAATATAAATGTCATGCAAAGTAAACATTCGAGATATTCGAACTTAAAGAGTGAGATTGTTTTGTCACAAAATTTAGATAATCGTGAATTACTGTTGTAATGACAATCAGGAGTATATTAAAATAAAGATCGTAGACATATAAATCCATAAATAGTAGAATCAAATAATAAATTATTTTTTCTTGTGAACCCACGTTGTTTTCACTTGGAGTCATTTCGTTTACTTTTTGTAGAAAATCTCCGAAATGTCGTATTTTCCAGAGCTTGAATTTTAATCGGACTATAACTGGTTGTGGACAACCATCCAAATGGGGAATAGTTCCCCAAATAAGTGATACTTTTCTAGTGTTAAAAAAATTATAATACACATTTTATACATAGCACATATTCAAGAAAAATACAGCAAATTCTCTAACCGATGAACAACCCTTACCTGGTTTGCTTAGCAGTTAGTAGGCAATGAAAACTTTTTTTTTTTTTACTAACTTTTCTAAAACTCAAAATAAAAATATGGTTCAGTTTGGAAAGAACGGTTGTTCCGTTTTTCTTTAAATTTGTGCTATTTTAAGTAAAAAGACTCAGCTAATATGATTTTGTTTTAGCACTGTCAAATGTTTACTCAATTAAGGATTTTAACTCATTTAGGGAATAGCTCCCCATCTGGCGGGTTGTCCCCAAACTGTATAATATTAATTCAAATATTAAGGCAAAATAGAAGTTTACCGAAGATTTAAGATTTACTTGAATGTACGTTCTTACATTCTAACACACATTCGATGATAAGCCTTACTCAATAATAAGAAAAAAACTTCTAATATAAACCATTAAAAAGTTTGATATAAATGCCTAAATTATGGTACTGTCATTTGAAGAAATGAAAAAGTTATCTCTTTAACTGTAAACTCGTGTATATCTTCGTATACCGGGTGAACATATTTATCTTCTTTATACGCTTTATCCTCCCAGTCCTTGCATTTACTTGAATAAGTTATTACTCAGTATCAATTTAACATCGAAGTAAGATCTATGAATCTTGTTTTTATCAGTATTTATATATATATAATTACATTAATTATGAATTTGATGTACAGTTATAAAAATTAATCTTGGTAGAGGGGTCTAAATACAGCACAAACAACATTTTCCAAAAGACCAAATGAGTGAAAAAGTATATTTTAACAAAACGCATTTGACTAGCAGGTCGAACAACTGATGTTCTTAAACCCTGCTGACTGCCATTGGCGATTGCCAAATAAACGGATCACAAGATGTAACAAAACAGATCTTATTATTAAATTATTACTAAACAGAAAACAATAAACTTGCAGAAAAGATGGTATACCGCAAACATGAGGTGCAAAAATTTGTACACCATATCCGGATTTCGACAATTAATGTCTCTTCGGTGATGTTAGGAATCAAAACGGTATTTGGAAGGCCATATAATTTACTTCAATTTAGGATAGACTCTTGAATTTTGAAAGAGTCAAAATAGGATGAACGGATCATATAAACCCGAAGGCAAATATAATACAAGCCCAAACGAAAAAATATAAACAAGTCTAAATTGAAAACAACGTTCAAACCTATGATTGCGTTGGATAAAAACCGCAATTTTTATACGTGTGCATGCAAAACAAATTTCTTGGTAGAGGGGTCTAAATACAGCACAAACAACATTTTCCAAAAGACCAAATGAGTGAAAAAGTATATTTTAACAAAACGCATTTGACTAGCAGGTCGAACAACTGATGTTCTTAAACCCTGCTGACTGCCATTGGCGATTGCCAAATAAACGGATCACAAGATGTAACAAAACAGATCTTATTATTAAATATGCAAAACAAATTTCTTGGTAGAGGGTCTAAATACAGCACAAACAACATTTTCCAAAAGACCAAATGAGTGAAAAAGTATATTTTAACAAAACGCATTTGACTAGCAGATCGAACAACTGATGTTCTTAAACCCTGCTGACTGCCATTGGCGATTGCCAAATAAACGGATCACAAGATGTAACAAAACAGATCTTATTATTAAATATATATATATATATATATATAAATACGTCTGAACCAGTGACAACTCTACAACAGATTTATCCATCGGATCACCAGAAGTGATGGTGATACATGGCTGTGTACATTCTGTATATACAACTCGTCTAAACATCAGCCCAACAATGTTAGATCTGTAAATTTGCTTTCGCAAATGTTTTGTTCTTCCCTCGCCGGGATTCGAACTCATGCTACTGAGATATCGTGACACCAAGTGAAGCCTAGGTGGTCGTGTGGTCTGCGTCGGATACAGTGCAGGCGATTTGGTGTCACGATATCTCAGTAGCATGAGTTCGAATCCCGGCGAGGGAAGAACAAAACATTTGCGAAAGCAAATTTACAGATCTAACATTGTTGGGCTGATGTTTAGACGA
Organism: Mytilus coruscus; assembly: GCA_017311375.1. Taxonomy (NCBI): domain Eukaryota; kingdom Metazoa; phylum Mollusca; class Bivalvia; order Mytilida; family Mytilidae; genus Mytilus; species Mytilus coruscus. The sequence goes on along the minus strand of CM029595.1, from coordinate 83,426,324 downwards.
GTTGTATTCCAATGGGAACCAATTGTGCCCCTCTTCTTGCCGACTTGTTTCTTTATTATTATGAGGCTGACTTCATACAGGAACTTCTTAGGAAGAAAGATAAGAAGTTAGCAATATCCTTTAACTCTACGTTCCGCTATATAGATGATGTTCTCTCACTAAATAATACAAAATTTGGTGACTATGTTGAACGAATCTATCCCATCGAACTAGAGATAAAGGATACTACAGATACAGTTAAGTCGGCCTCATATCTTGACTTACATCTAGAAATTGACAATGAGGGTCGGTTGAAAACAAAACTTTACGACAAAAGAGATGATTTCAGCTTCCCAATTGTGAACTTTCCATTTCTATGTAGCAACATTCCAGCAGCGCCTGCATACGGGGTATATATCTCCCAATTGATACGATATTCCCGGGCTTGTGTTTTCTATCATGATTTCCTTGATAGAGGATTGCTGCTCACAAGGAAGCTATTAAATCAAGAGTTCCAAATAGTGAAGTTGAAATCATCCCTTCGTAAATTTCACGGACGCCATCACGAGTTGGTTGACCGTTATGGAATAACCGTTTCACAGATGATATCGGATATGTTCCTTATGTCGTAACTACAATACCCTTCCCTTTTCACGAATGTGACTTACCGAATTAGACTATTTACCGGATTTGTAATAACATAAGCAACACGACGGGTGCCACATGTGGAGCAGGATCTGCTTACCCTTCCGGAGCACCTGAGATCACCCCCAGTTTTTGGTGGGGTTCGTGTTGCTTAGTCTTTAGTTTTCTATGTTGTGTCATCTGTACTATTATTTGTCTGTTTGTCTTTTTATTTTTGGCCATGGCGTTGTCAGTTTGTTTTCGATCTATGAGTTTGACTGTCCCTCTGGTATCTTTCGTCCCTCTTTCACTTTACACCCTAGTTCTATTGTTATACTTCATAGTTTCTATTTCTGAAACAAGTGTATATGGATTAGAAACCCGACGACTGGACACGCTTAACATACAAAAATACAGATTGCATATGTAGGAACCCCCCTTTTTTGGACAATCCAAAAAGGGGGGTACGGGGGTTGAAACCCCCCTTTTTTAACAATCAATGCTTTTGAATGGAGACATATGGCTGAGCCCCCTTTTATACTGGGTTGGCAAAATATGTCTTTTTTTTAATATGTTTTGAAACAACTTGTAGTGAACACTATTAGTAATCTCTTATGTTCATTCAATTAAAAAAACCAATTCCTATTGTTATGAATAACAATGGACTGTGCATTCGGGATGTAGAAGCAGGGGTTTCTAGAAACCCCGCTCGTCACACCCTGTTGTCAAAATCCATTGTTATTCGTAACAATAGATCTATTTAATATACACTTGTTTCAGAAATAGAAACTATGAAGTATAACAATAGAACTGGGGTGTAAGGATTAGAAACCCGACGACCAGACACGCTTAACATACAAAATACAGATTGCATAAAGGAACCCCCCTTTTGGACAATCCAAAAGGGGGACATATGGCTCCGGGGTTGAAACCCCCCTTTTTTAACAATCAATGCTTTTGAATGGGGACATATGGCTGAAGACTTAATCCAAATGAAAACTATATAGATATAGGAAGATGTGGTATGAGTGCCAATGAGACAACTCTCCATCCAAGTCAAAATTTATAAATGTAAACCATTATAGGTCAAAGTACGGTCTTCAACACGGAGCCTAGGCTCACACCGAACAGTAAGCTATAAAGGGCCCCAAAAATTACTAGTGTAAAACCATTCAAACGGGAAAACCAACGGTCTAATATATATAAAAACGAGAAACGAGAAACACTTATGAACCACATCAACAAACGACAACTACTGAACATCAGATTCCTGACTTAGGACAGGTGCAAACAAATGCAGCGGGTTTAAACGTTTTAATGGTACCAAACCTTCACCATTTTTCTGAAACAATAGTGTAACATCACAACATAGAAAGAAAGACACACTATAAAATATCAACTGAAATAGCTTAACTCAATCAAAGGACATAGTAACACCATTGAACATACACTGAACAAATAAATTTGACCTATGATACAATGCAAATTCAAAATAAATAAACTAAGGGAAGAATGATAAAAGTGACATGTTATATCGGTATGAAATGTTAAACAATTTAAGAAAAACAATATGCTCGAACAAAAATATCAGCCATTTGCAATAACTTTAAACACAGGTAAATAAAATAATTTTGTTGTTAGGTATACGTATACAGTTACAATAGAGAAAGGAAATATTATAACAAAATAAATAATTTTGATGTTCATAGTACGAAGTGGAAATTTATATTAGTACCAAACACTTATCAAAGCTGGTATATAGACCAGATATAACCCTGAATAACATTAAAAACAAAAAAGCATTACAATTAGTATCAACAGGTCAAATAAACAAGAAAGTACGATTTGAGAGTACTCGCAGTTACTGACAGCTAGTTAAAAGCCAAAACAATTAATAATAAAAATCATGCATCAGAGACTAAAATCAACTAAAACACATCCCAGGGATTTAGTATTTTAACGTCATGGACAGTCAAAGAAGACATGACTAGTGCAATGCCAAAATAAATGTATCGACAGACAGTAGGATAGTTAGTTTAACCTCTTTATAGATCAAAATGAACGTGGGTGTGTCTTTAAACATCCCGTTTGAAAAGAATACAAATTTAGTTATGTTTTAATTTGCTGATGACAAAATCGATATTAGTGCCAATGTAAACTATATTCAAAGATCTAATTACAACATTGGTAAGATAACCTGAACTAATAAGTTTATTTAAAGGTTCGATGAGTTTACACGGATCATATAGTGATTTCCGCGCTTTAAGTACAATATTACCGTAAAATTTAGGATGTGAAATACCGTTTTAATCAGTTTTCTACAGGTACAGCCAAATTTACTAATCAAATCTTTGTATCTATGAAAGAACTTAGCAAAAGTTTTACGTAATTTATGGTAACGAAATCCCTGACTTAATAATTTACTAGTGATGCATTGATTACGTTCGTTAAAATCTATGACATCACTACACACACGGGCATAACGAACGAGTTGGGATATATACACACCGTATGATGGAGCCAAAGGAACATCACCGTCTAAAAAAGGAAAATTAACAATAGGGAATGAAAAATCGTCTCTTTTGTCGTAAATTTTCGTATGGAGTTTTCCTTTAGAGATTGAAATGTCCAAGTCCAGAAAAGGACAACTACTGCTGTTTATGTTAGATTTAGTTAAAGTAAGTTCTATTGGGTAAATTTCGGTAGTATATTTAGAGAACTCTGGATTATTTAACGAAAAAATATCATCTAGATAACGGAAGGTATTGTTGAATATATCAACCAAATGTAACAATGAAGTGTCTTTATAAACTGAGATTCATAGCAATATATGTTTTTAATGTATAGTTCAAATAAAAGTTCTTTACATGTATATTCTTTAAGACATTGCCTTATGGGATTAAAATTGTAGCTTCAAGCAAAGGCATATTTAAATGTTTTTTTTTTAATTCAAAATAGATGCTAAATATTTTTTCGCTATTGGAAGTTCCTGAAAATATGTTTTTTTAATATGTTTTGAAACAAATTGTAGTAAACACTATTAGTAATCTATATACACTTGTTTCAGAAATAGAAATACTTCATAGTTTCTATTTCTGAAACAAGCGTATATTGAATAGATCTATTGTTACGAATAACAATGGATTTTGACAACAGGGTGTGACGAGCGGGGTTTCTGGAAACACCTGCTTCTACATCCAGAATGCACAGTCCATTGTTATTCATAACAATAGAATTTTTTTTTTTTTTAATTGCATACATGTAAAGAACTTTTATTTGAACTATAAGAGATTACTAATAGTGTTCACTACAAGTTGTTTCAAAACATATTAAAAAAACATATTTTCAGGAAATTCCAATAGCGAAAAAATATTTAGCATCTATTTTGAATTAAAAAAAAAACATTTAAATATGCCTTTGCTTGAAGCTACAATTTTAATCCCATAAGGCAATGTCTTAAAGAATATACACGTAAAGAACTTTTATTTGAATTATACATTAAAAACATCTAGTTTTCATTTGGATTAAGTCTTAATCATAAAATAAATATTAATGTTTCGATTGTTGAAGACTAATGATGGCACCCAGGAGCAGATCCAGCCATTTTTAAAAGGGGGTGCCAACCCAGTATAAAGGGGGGGGGTTCAGCCATATGTCTCCATTCAAAAGCATTGATTGTTAAAAAAGGGGGGTTTCAACCCCCGGACCCCCCTTTTTGGATTGTCCAAAAAAGGGGGGTTCCTACATATGCAATCTGTATTTTTGTAAGTTAAGCGTGTCCGGTCGTCGGGTTTTTAATCCAACACACCTATCCCTCAGTATGAATGTTTGTGTAATGTTGAGAAGAAGGGGGGCTTTTTTTTATAAAACCGTAACATGTGAAATACATTTATGATTACCTTCATTAAACTGATACATATAAGTACTTTGGGTTTTAAATATTGCGTTATCTTCAGTCACTTCTGCCAAATCCAACGCCTGACTCAAAATGTCGTCCGTCTTATACCCGTCCGTATTGACAACTGCATACAAGGATCATGATGTATTTTTTTTATAATAAGAATGCACGATACGGCCAACCTTGACCTGCTTATCCATATTAGCACATGGAACTAACGGGAATATGCAAAACGGCAACTTTGACATTTGTAAAATCGACTCACTTGTCAAAGTTTGAATGAAGATCGTCAAAGTAAGGTAACTAGTGGGGTTTCATTTAAAAAAAAATTAATATTAATCATGGTTTGATATTGTCAATAAAAATGCTATCGCTGTTCTTTTTCATCTAATATCCATGTAAACAAATATAGGGTTAATTTAGCATCGGGTGCAGTGTATGTAAAGTGCGGATCCTAAAATATCATTTTCACTGTATATGCCATTAATTTCTGATGTAGAATGATAAATAAACAGACGAAAAATTTATGATTTTTGAAGAAAATGAAGAAAAATAGTTCAAATGTATATGTTTAGAAATAAATAATACTAGTAAGACAATGTAAGAGATGCGGACGGGGTTTTATCGCGCCTAGAGCCATCCAGGTGTGAAATATATACCGAAATAGGTGAATATTTAGGACGTTTCACGAAAAGATCGTGCAGGTGATTTAAAACTAGCAGGTAAGATGTAGTTGCAGAAAAATATTCATTTCAACACAATTATTAATGTTGTATAACGTAGAATAGGTTTTGTCATTCAGTTTGTTCATATTGAACTAAATTCCACTATGATACTTTCTTTATGCGAGTCATGTTTACTGTCGAATAATGATACTTTACTTTCATTTTCACTGTAGGGCGATTCATTAGTATTGTATATGCGGTGCATTTTCACCGTATGAATTTTATTCATTTTTATCTATTAAATTCTTAATTTAGCCGACTCTCTCAAACAATAGTTAAAGTAAGAGAAGGATTTGATAATGTTTACTTTGTGCAGGAAAGTTTGATTTAAGGTTCATCATAACCTTTTGGCTTATATGGCCGTATTTACACCACAAATTTTACTCTAAGTACAAACAAAACTATGCACCTGCAAAAGTTTTAAGGGATGGCAGGAACTAGATATATAAATTTTAAATGCATTTTATATTTTAGAAAATTATAAACTTTACTAGATTTTGTTATCCAGTTTTTTCGTTCCTGCAGAAGGTGTCAAAATAAACTAAGTTGGGAAAGAGGTTTGAGAATCTCCTCATATAATACATTGTAATACATGTTGTGAGTAGTATTAATTGAAATGGACAATAGACATCTGCTTCTGAAACAAGCGTATATTGAATAGATCTATTGTTACGAATAACAATGGATTTTGACAACAGGGTGTGACGAGCGGGGTTTCTGGAAACACCTGCTTCTACATCCAGAATGCACAGTCCATTGTTATTCATAACAATAGAATTTTTTTTTTTTTTAATTGCATACATGTAAAGAACTTTTATTTGAACTATAAGAGATTACTAATAGTGTTCACTACAAGTTGTTTCAAAACATATTAAAAAAACATATTTTCAGGAAATTCCAATAGCGAAAAAATATTTAGCATCTATTTTGAATTAAAAAAAAAACATTTAAATATGCCTTTGCTTGAAGCTACAATTTTAATCCCATAAGGCAATGTCTTAAAGAATATACACGTAAAGAACTTTTATTTGAATCATACATTAAAAACATCTAGTTTTCATTTGGATTAAGTCTTAATCATAAAATAAATATTAATGTTTCGATTGTTGAAGACTAATGATGGCACCCAGGAGCAGATCAGATAATAGGTGATTTAAACTGTGTAACTGAGTGGACCGTATCAAATGAAACTCGGGTGTTTGTTTATTTTGCTCTCTTCTGCAGACTGGAAAAACTGGACATCAAAATCAAGGTAAGCTTTTAATTTTCTGAAACGTAGACTTCATATAACTTTTATATATCTAGTTCCTGCCATGCCTTAAAACTTTCATAGACTTACCAGTTTGTCTGTATTCATTGTAAATTTTGAGGTGAAAACACGGCCATATTTTTCAATTCCTTATGATGAACCTTAACACTCCAATAAATTCAATAGAAATGGTCCAAAATTCAACATTTTTTATTTCATCAAAATGAATTATAGCATGAATGTTGTGTACATACTTTTCCCAATTGTGCAGGGTTCGACCTCTGCGGTAGTATCGAGAAGTGCATTATGGATCATTTTATTTAGTTTTGTTTGTATCAAGGGTGTTCTACATCACGTAACAATGCCACTTCATCAGTGCAAAAGCTTGGACAGAAAAGTTCGCCCCACACAACTTACATTTCACGCTTTAATGACTGGATAATTTATATGTCACTTGCCGTTTCATCTTATACAGTAAAGAACATGCAAGCTTGTATTTGTAGTATTTTTATTCATCTCATGAGTTAAGCCTTTTTCAACTGATTTTTATAGTTCGTTCTTATTTTGTACTGTTACACCACTGTCCCAGGTTAGGGGGAGGGTTGGGATCCCGCTAACATGTTTAACCCCGCCACATTCTGTATGTATGTGCCTGTCCCAAGTCAGGAGCCTGTAATTCAGTGGTTGTCGTTTGTTTAAGTGTTACATATTTGTTTTCGTTCATTTTTATGTACATGAATTAGGCCGTTAGTTTTCTCGTTTGAATTGTTTTACATTGTCATTTCGAGGCCTTTTATAGCTGACTATGCGGTATGGGCTTTGCTCATTGTTGAAGGCCGTATGTTGACCTATAGTTGTTAATTTCTGTGTCATTTGGTCTCTTGTGGAGAGTTGTCTCATTGGCAATCACACCACATCTCCTTTTTTTATATATAAGCAACAATCGAGTCAAGAAAATTTATTTTACCAAAAACTATCTTTTCTTCAGAATATGGATATTGAAGCAGTTGAGAGCTCAACGGTAGAGGAGGCAAGTGAAGATGAATCCCAGAAAAAAAGAACTAAAGTTAAGAAGGAGGGGTCTTCATACCAATGCACTTATTGTTCCTTCAAGACCAAATAAGTAGCTAGTTGGTACAGGCATAAGAAGATCCACACTAATGAGTTACACAAATGTGACCAGTGTGAATCAAAATTTCAAGACAACGCGCTTCTCAATGATCATAAAAACTGCAATCATGGAGAGGGCCTGATCTGTACTCATTGTTCCAAACACTTCAAAAGCAGAACTGGACTGTCTTACCATATGAAGAAAGTAACAGGAGCTTTTAATCACACCTGTCCGTTTTGTAGTAAAACATTTGTACAAAAACAGCACTTTGATGGCCATGTCAACAAGCACCTGAACAACAAGCCATATAAATGTGGGAAATGCGAGAAGTCATTTTTGTACAAACATAATTTGAAACAACATGCAGCAAGTTGCCAAAATGAAAACAACAACAAGTATCAGTGTGATTTATGTAAACAGGAGTTTTCAACTTCAAAAGGCCTAGCGAATCACAAAGCAGGGAAACATGGCAATACAGTTCACACCTGTCAATACTGTGGGAACACGTATAAATGGCCAGCCAGTTTTTATAGACATATAAAAGTCATAAATAGATATTAAGAAATAAATGTTTGTTACATTAATTGTCTATGTTTTCAAGTCGTCTAGGTTAATTCCAGCTCGAACATGTGGTAATATTTTTGACTCATTTAGTTTGTATCGCTCTTCTCTTACACTTTTAATCCCCGAGACTGCTTATAGTTCCTTTCTTTCTTTTTGGATTAGCACGTTTCCTTTCTGGCTGGTCAAAGACATGATCCCTATATGCGAAAAGAAGAAAGTATATTTTTGATGATTTTCAATGCAGTTTTCTAATGCACATGAGTTGATAAATTTGTAATGGGTCAGTTTTCGGTACGTTCGTTTTGGAATTTGTAATTGACACTAAAGTTCGTTTTGTAGTTTTGTTTTGTGTCGAGAAAGAATGAATGAGGAGTTTGCATTTCAATTTGAAAATATCATAAATATTAAAGTAATCAACTAAGTTTTTTCATTTGTTGCAAGTCCATTTATCACATAAATCTACAATGAAAATTCATCGCATCTTCGAAAATTCTACATCAGAAATGATTGCACATACAGTGATAATTCATCGCATCTATAGTTAAAATGGATCGCTTTTAATAATCGATATGCTATATTATGTTGCTTTTATAACACATATTTGAACTTTAATGCTGTTATTGTACATTAAAAAGACATATCACAATGAAAATATGTTAAAACTTACCTTCAAATCAATTATTTTGGTATTTTCGAAACGTAAACAAATACAGTTTTCCCATGATCCTTCATTCTACAATAGACATACTCGCATATGATAGTGAAAATGAACTAACTGGATTCGCACTTTATGTACACTGGGGTGTAAGTTAGTTATACACTTCGGGATACGGCGTGTCTGGATAAGAAACCCCTCCGGCCTCCGGCCGTCGGGGGTTCTTATCCAGACACACCTATCCCTCAGTGTATAGTAAGTAAGTAAGTAAGTAAATTATTTATTATAGTGACATGTGTAAATATGTACAGATTATAAACATACAATATATGATGAATATTAATACACCCGGCCCAATTGACCTATAAGTCACCTCAAATGAAATTAAATAATTATAAAACAATTATATCACGTTCTTGAAAATAACAAATTATTCATGAAATTATCTTTTTGTTGACGAATGTTAATTTTAAAAAATATAAAGATATTAAGCTATTTGTAAACAGAATTGCGTCTTTTAAAATATGCCTGTACGATGGATTTGGCTAGTTTTCGAGTCTGACTTATAATTAAAAAAATAAGCTTTTCATTATTGTCCATAGATATAAAGGAAGTAGTTAATAAAAGTTCACCAAACACATGTTCTCGTGTATCAGAATAGAATGTACAGTCTAGTAAAAAATGAGTTTCAGTTTCGGTCACATCTGCAGTGCAAAATTTGCAGAGTCTTTCTTCTGGTCTTTCACCTATATATCGTCCTGTTTCAATCCTCAAAGGTAATATTCCACATCTGAATTGTGCTAAATGCGAGCGTTCGACTTTGGTTAAATTGATTTTTACATACTGTTCTTGATTAAAGGCAGATTTGAAAGTTATATAAGTATATAACTATTACAAACCCACCTATCCATCAGTATGAATGTTTGTGTAATGTTGAGAAAAAGGGGGGCTTTTGATAAAACCGTAACATGTGAAATACATTTATGATTACCTTCATTAAACTGATACATGTAAGTACTTTGGGTTATAAATATTGCGCTATCTTCAGTCACTTCTGCCAAATCCAACGCCTGACTCGAAATGTCGTCCGTATTATACCCGTCCATATTGACAACTGCATACAAGTATCATGATGCATTTTTTTTATAATAAGAATGCACGATACGGCCAACCTTGACCTGCTTATCCATATTAGCACATGGAACTAACGGGAATATGCAAAACGGCAACTTTGACATTTGTAAAATCGACTCATTTGTCAAAGTTTGAATGAAGATCGTCAAAGTAAGGTAACTAGTGGGGTTTCATTTGAAAAAAAAAAAAAATCTTATTAATCATGGTTTGATATTGTCAATAAAAATGCTATCTGTTCTTTTTCATCTAATATTCCATGTAAACAAACATCCGTGTTGAAGACCGTACTTTGACCTATAATGGTTTAAATTTTGACTTGGATGGAGAGTTGTCTCATTGACACTCATACCACATCTTCTTATATCTATATAGGGTTAATTTAGCATCGGGTGTAAGTTAGTTATACACTTCGGGATACGGCGTGTCTGGATAAGAAACCCCTCCGGCCTCCGGCCGTCGGGGGTTCTTATCCAGACACACCTATCCCGAAACTATTACATATTCGTTGGATGTGTCCTGATTAATACTTAGTCTGGGAGAAAATGATTTATCTATTATTTGTAATTACCTTTGAATTAGCTAGCCCGCCTTCGGGTGCGGGATTTTCTCGCTGTGTTGAAGACCCATTGGTGGCCTTGGGCTGTTTTCTGCTCTTCGGTCGGGTTGTTATCTCTTTGACACATTGCCCATTTCCATTCTAGACATTAGATGACACAACGTTACACTGAAATTGTAGAAATTATATAAGTTCCCTAATTGTGAGTATGAGTGTAAATTATGTAATATTTAAGTGAGAAATTATCTTTTGTTTATTTACAGTTCAATTTAATAAATTAAAAATCAGAGTTACAACTAAATTGTATTCCACAGCAAATTTTATTCCAGCTCTTTATATTAAATACTACTTAAATAACTGAAATTTAAATGTTGAAAAATTGCTTTTTATAGGAAATTCAAAAGTATGTACGGTATTTCGAAAATGACTATTCTTACTAACTGCGAATACAGTAATCTGAGTTTTGAAAAGCGTAATACATGTAGCTAAAGATTTAGGTTATATTTAATTCTAATTTTTTAAAGTTTTGTTTTTTGTTTTTTGTTTTTGTTTTTCTTCTTGATATTGTTTTTTTTGTAATTTGAAAGTTCTAAATATTCACTTAATAACACAAGCGGTATGGCAAGCCGTTCTCGTCAAAACTATGTTTAAACCATTTTCGAAAAATTTACACACTGAGAATTAAAAAAAAACACACTGAGATTAAAAACCTAAAATACACACTGAGAATTAAAATTACACACTGAGATTTCATAAGCGCGCTGAGATTACAAAAATGAAAACACACACTGAGAATTGAAAGTTACACACTGAGAATTGAAAATTACACAATGAAGTTTCAAAAAGACACACTGAGATGAAATTAACTGAAAAACACACACTGAGAATTTGAAATTACACACTGAGAATTTAAAATTACACACTGAGATTAGTGCGCACTTTTTATGCGCACATATCTAATTAGCATAATTAATCTGAATCTATTACAAGTTTAAAACAACTAGGGGACAGAACTCGTTAGTTCTTCAATTTGGCGCTAAATGTTTTACAAAAAACATTAAAAATACAACTAATAGAATACTACGTTATTAAAGACCAATAGAACAAGAAAAATACCCACTTACTCTCATTACAAAATATAACCAAATGGTGAAAAACTTTATTAAAATTATAAGAAAACATTGGAACAATCTGCAAAAATACAAACAATGCAGTGAATTTTTTTCCCAATGCCTATCATAGCATATATCGTAACACAAATATAAAAGATTACCTTGCGAAATCAGGGTAACAGTTGAAAGACTTTTGAAAAGGGACCATGCTTAAACAGTTTTAAGCAAAATCCCGATATACTGTTAGTAATAATCTGAATTATAGGCAAAAACTTATGAATCGAGTTAGCAAATTAAACATTTGCATTAAGTCTTGAAATTTGTTACGAATGTTGGTTGTAGGAACCGCATTTCATTATAATGACAAGAGTTCGAGGACCAAGATATTAATCTGTTGAATTATTCATCTCATGAATATTCATTAGTAATTGCATATTAATCTCAGTGTATATTTTTGAAATCTCATTGTGTAATTTTAAATTCTCAGTGTGTGTTTTTCATATTTTTAAATCTCAGTGTGTAATAACCATTTTCAGTGTGTGTTTTTCAATTTATTTCATCTCAGTGTGTCTTTTTAAAATCTCAGTGTGTAATTTTAAATTCTCAGTGTGTGTTTTTCATATTTTTAAATCTCAGTGTGTAATTATAAAATGTCAGTGTGTAATTCGATTTCTCAGTGTGTAATTTCAATTTCTCAGTGTGTTATTAAAGGTTCTTAAATCTCAGTGTGATTTTTTTAATTCTCAGTGTGTAATTTTTTGAAAAAATGGTTTAAAAAACAGTTTTGTAATGAGCAGCTTGCCATAAAGCGGTATCAATTGTACTGCAAAAGTAAACTTTAAACTTATTTTGATAATTTTTGTTTGTTTCAAATTCAACTTTCAATCAATAATCCTTATAAATGTGCTTCAAAACAACTCATTTAAAGAAATTCTTTGTTTTGAACTGTAAATAGTCCTAAACAAAAGGATAATCCTTACTAAGAACATGATTTACATTCATTCTTCACAATTAAGGAACACCAAATTCTACACTTTCATTGGTCGAGAGCACTTTGCTATATTCTAACTGTAATTACTCTTAGAGAGGTACTTTGTGTTTTTTTTTTCTTTATGTTAGTTCGGTTTTTTTTTTTTGTGCTTCGTGCCAATCTGGTGAATCAAGTCATTTTCAACTGTTTTATTAACAGTTTGTTCTTATGTTGTGTTATGACACCACTGTCCCAGGTTAGGGACCACATCTTCTTATATCTATATAGGGTTAATTTAGCATCGGGTGTAAGTTAGTTATACACTTCGGATACGGCGTGTCTGGATAGAAACCCTCCGCCTCCGGCCGTCGGGGTTCTTATCCAGACACCTATCCTCAGTGTATAACTATTACATATTCGTTGGATGTGTCCTGATTAATACTTAGTCTGGGAGAAAATGATTTATCTATTATTTGTAATTACCTTTGAATTAGCTAGCCCGCCTCCGGGTGCGGGATTTTCTCGCTGTGTTGAAGACCCATTGGTGGCCTTGGGCTGTTTTCTGCTCTTCGGTCGGGTTGTTATCTCTTTGACACATTGCCCATTTCCATTCGTATTAGATACAATACAAAGGTAACAAAGAAACAGGCCGGTAACAACGTTGCCGGATAGTTTTCTGCACGAGTAGTCAGGTGAAGGTCCGAGGCGATAGCCGAGGACCTTGACCTGACTACGAGTGCAGAAAACTATTCGGCAGTTTGTTTCGGCCTGTTTTTGTTACCTTTGTTTTGTATCTGACTTTACGACGTTTCAAGAAAGAGTAGTACATTTTGCATGTAGAAGAGGTATAAAATTTAACAGATTAGAAACTGAAATGGCCATATACCAGTTAATGTAAGTTACAGTAAGACAGTTTAAACAAACTTTTTTACTTCCTTCAGCCTATAGATTTTTCTAAAGAAATTCAAGAATTTAATAATTTCATAAAAAGAACCATGTCAAGTAAAAGATGAATGTCGTACACATTTTAGACTTTTAAAATGCATCTTCGCAAGTAAGTAATGTATGAAAAAATTTCAGAGGTAAGCAAGCTAACGTTTGATTTTTATTTGGGGCAAAACGGAAAAGGGGGTAAAATAAATTTAAAATAAACAGGCTTGATCCTTTTTGTTGAAAACTTGCAGGATGTGTCATTCCATTCCCCCACTCCGCCTTAAAAAATAATAAAAATCGTACGTTTGCTCCCAAATATATAAATTCAATAACAATATAAAAAGAATGAATTTCCTATTTCATTAGTGAATGAAATGGTATGAAAAATCAATTTTGTCTTGTTATTGGATATATATAGGCATATATTTTGGATTTTTTTTAATTTATGCTTATAGGTTTTATATATGTCTCTAATAGTGTTGGTCAGGATCAAACACGTGTCACAATATGATCCAATCGCAGCTTACCGTCCAAAATTGGTGACATAAGTTGAATGATTTTCTTCAAGATTTGCTGCCTATTTGAACATGTATTACACGGACACTTTTTATTTATAGGATCAATCGTGCATTGGTGAGTTTATTCTAACTGTAATTACTCTTAGAGAGGTACTTTGTGTTTTTTTTTCTTTATGTTAGTTCGGTTTTTTTTTTGTGCTTCGTGCCAATCTGGTGAATCAAGTCATTTTCAACTGTTTTATTAACAGTTTGTTCTTATGTTGTGTTATGACACCACTGTCCCAGGTTAGGGAAGGGTTGAGCGCTCATGAACATGTTGAACTCCGCCAAATTCTTTAGGTGTGCCTCACGTCTCAAGTCAGGAGCTTGTAATTCAGTGGTTTTCATCATGATTGTCCTTCAGACTATCTGTCGTACTTGGTTTTCGATGATTTCTTTGTCATAAATCAGGCTGTTGGTTTTTTATCGTTTGGATTGTTTCACATTTTGAATTATTATGTTAAGGTCTTTTGTGGCTGACTATACGGTTTGGGTGTTGCAATAACAAGAATTAAGCTAGTTTTATTCTATACGACATATTTAATATAATAATATATTCATTTTAACAATACAAATCTCAGTTTGGTGACTATGGTGATCGCGTCTATCTTATTGGATATTACAAATACAGTTGGCTAATCTTTCACACCTTAACTTTGAACTAGAAATTGACAGCGAATGTCAGTTGAGACAAACATGACTACTTCAGTTTTAGCATTGTGAATTTTCCATTTTAATGTTGCAATATTTCAGTATTACTTTCATTTGGAATGTTTGTGTATATTTCCCATAATGAAATCAGATCTATATTTAGTTAGATTGATGGATAGTAAACTGCACATTGATAGTTAACATACAAATCTTTATTTGTTTTTGTCTATTTTTGTCTATTCTTTATAATAAATTTTTTGTCCTTTATTTTGTTCTTCTGTTTTGCCATTTCGTAAATATATAAACCTTAAAAAGAAAAAGATTTATGGATGTTTAGTAGACCTAAAAAAGGCATTTGATTCAGTGTGGAGGTTAGGTCTTTTGTATATAAAAAAAGAAGACAACATTGGTATGAAATTTTATAATTTGATAAAAAAAAAATATGTATACTAATACTGAAACTTCAGTGAAATCAAAGGAGAACATATCTGAATATGTCTCTATTGACAGAGGAGTGAAACAAGGGGATAATATGAGTCCAAACTTTTTTAATGTTTATGTAAATGATCTACCAGAAACATTTGATGAAAAATGTAAACCAGTGACTGTAAAAAATGTCAATGAACTGCCCCATGTTGCAGATGAAGCTCCTGAAGGTTTACAGAACTCTTTAGATAAACTAAACTCTTATTGTAATAAGTGGCAGCTCACAATAAATACACAAATAACTAAAATAATGGTCTTTCAACAGAAGAATATTTTATGTTATAAATATGATTTTGGGGAAAGACGGCTTCAAGTCATCAATCCCTATGTGGTTGACCAGACTGACATCCCTCACATCATTCATTTTGTTTTTATAGTGTGGAAAACACCCCAAAAATCTTAAGGAGATTGATGAGAAGGAGACACACAAATGAATAGATTGACTTTAAACACTTTCTAACACATTTCCCTTCTGTTTCTCGCGAAATTATCGTATCTTCAGCTCTCCCTTACACTATTTACGTTTCTTTTACAATCCGGAAAAATCAGAATGACGAGATATTCTAAATATATCCAACCTACATTATAGTGACGTCATTGTTGGAATGCCACACTACGTAGGAGGAGGGATATCCTTTACTGATTATTTAAATCATTCTCAGAGTTTGTGTACTAATTTAAAATTGGTATTTGTTCAATTTGAACATAATTATGTTTGCTATAGATGATTCAAACTTCCACATGCAATGCTTTAATTTGTAGGTCAACTTGTAACTTTCACAGTAAACAATGGCCGTGGGGATACATGAGATTGGGGAGAGAAACGACAGTTTTCATTTTTTCTGTAAAATTCTGTTTTGAGAATCTTCCTCCAATACAGGAGCACCTCAATTGATGAGTAATAGTCCACTAAAATAAAAGTTAATGTATCATAACACTTAAAATGTGACATTTAGTATATATGATTAATAGTCTTCCATTAAAACTAAATTTTGTGTACCAACATAATCATTGTAATGGTTAAAAAAATAATTAAAATGTTGCATTTTGTAGTTTAAACCTATTTATTCATGAAATTTACAAATATATCAAAATGTAGGATTTGGAAACAAGCTTCACACAGTTTACATCAATCATATTGGTTTTATTAGTACCTGTATCCCTGTGATGAGAGTTGTAACTGGGAACTTTATTCATGGAAATTTAAAACTGAATAGATTTTCAGTCCTCACTTTCTTGAGAAAAAAATTAAAATCTTAGAGTACTGTCACAAAAAGGAAAATGGCCCTAGCCTGCAGTTCAGTGGTACACAATTAAAATTTCAAAAATATTGTAGTAGTTGTTAAATGATAGAATTCAGTTGAATTTTAGATAATTAACTTTCAACTTTAATCGAATGTTTTGATTTAGAAGATGCAGATCTCTTCCATTGGTCCAAATTGAATCCTTAACTAAGGAAACGAAATTACATTACACAACAATTGATTTCAATATTGTCAACCTTTCTACATATTCTAGGTGTTCTTTTTCATTCTTTATATGAAGACTGTCAAAAGATACCCCCCAAAAAAAAAAAGAAACAATGGCTGTCTTTCCCTCAGAGCTCTTCAGCTCTTTGATTACTAAATGGTGACAAACTAGAAAAGGTTTAAAAATGTAAATATCTTAGAAATATAATTGAAGCGTCTGGGAAATTAACTTCATCACACATTGAATTGGCTAAGAAAGGTACTTAAGTTAAGTTTTCTATTTTTATAGAAAAAGTGTCTATAAAACTATACAAAAAAATGTTGGAATTCCTAGCTAAACCCATTCTCATGTATAACTCTGAAATTTGGTATATGGGTTTTTCTGGAAAAAAAAAAAAAAACAACAATAAGAGCTGATAGACGAGCACAAAATAAAGCCATGAGTAAATTTTATCTTTTAGCAATGATTGGTAGTAGCCAAGTGGAGAAGACACATTTAAAATTTTGCAAATATATACTGGGGCTTAGTAATCAATCTGTCAATATAGCTGCTAGAGCAGAACTAGTCCAGTATCCCATAGATGTTTTTATCAAATTACAATCATTGAAATACTTAGCAAGAATATCCAGTGATGAAAATAACCCTTTTTTATATATGATGCTTTCTGTTTATCGAAATGGCTCATTACAAACGGTACATTTTCATGGTTCTCTTGTATAGAAAATATAGCTAACACAAATAAAATAAACATAAATAAAATACAGGAAATAAACTATAAACAAGAGAAGAGTTCATTTAAAAAATATAAAAAAAACCTAAAAGATAGCCTTTGAAAATCGAAAATATTGATGTGAAAAGCGAGTAAGTAACCATTTCTTGAAAATAGAGAGGGTAGATATAAAAGAATTCAAGGAGAAAATAGAATTTGTAGATATTGTAATATTAATGAGGTTGAAGATGAAACCCACTTCCTCTTAACATGTAAAATTAATAAATATTTACGAAAACAGCTAGAAAAAGACATAAATAATATTTGTCCAGGATTTTTTAGATTATCTGAAAAAGAGAGATTACAATTACTTCTATCTTCATTTGATATTATGCAGCTTACTGTTCTGTTCATTAAAAAGTCATAAGCACTGAGGAGAGTATAAGTATCATTACAATTTTTTTTTACTATACCGGTATATATGATGTTTAATATTTTATAATTGTGTATATATTTGTATTGTATTGTTTATATGCCTTCAACCACATTGGGTATAAATGTGCATTTCATTAATAAAAAAAATTCTCTATTCTGTAAACCCCATCCAGAACCTCACGTATAGTCATCCTGGACCCGTACTGAAGAGTTGTTGCATGGGTTCTGTAACTTGCACAGATTGTGGTGTAACGTTTACATTTGTTCCGCCTCCGGAAACTTTGTTATACACAATGCCATTATATCTGTTCCTGTTGGAACAGATATTCTATACCCTTTATTCCGTGAGGTACAAATATACTATACCCTTTATTCCGTTAGGTACAAATATTCTCTACCCTTTATTCCGTTAGATATAAATATTCTATACCCTTTATTCCGTAAGGAACAAATATACTGTAATATTTGTTCTAGTGGAAATAATATTCAGGAATATTTATATCACTTGTAACTGATATTATGAAGAAACTTCTATTCGATGACACTCTCTCCACACGACACATCGAGAGCAACGTCCCCATTCCAACTAGACATTGCTGCATATAAAAACGTAGAGAGAAGAAATACCTCGAATTTGACATAAGCGGTCACCTCGGTACCATAATCTATGACAAACGAGATGATTTTGAAATTATCAGTTTCCCTCACCTTAGTAGCAATATACCAACTTCACCTGCATATGGGATATACATTTCCCATTTCGGTATTCAAGAGCTTGCAGCTGCTACTCAGAGTGGGTCTCATTGGGGTCTAAGCGTGACGCGGGATTGACCGATTTTTGTAAGCGTGACACGTGAAAGTCAAATTATTGTCCGTGAAAACGGGAAATAAAGTCGGGCAGGACACGTGAAATTACCAAAAAATGAGTCGGGAATCCGGGAAAATCATCATTTTATTAAGCGTGAATCAAAATTTGTTGTCAAAAATGAGAAAAGGGATGTGGATTGACTGCCAATGAGACAGTGTCCACCAAAGTTCAAATGAAGTGGATGTAAACCCCCATCACATTAGACCAAGACCATGAATAAGGAGTTGACCTCATACTTGAGTGATTTAGGGAGCTACCATTTGATTTTTATGGGGGCTAGGATGAAATTTGGAAAAAACAGGCAGGACAGGAGGAGTTTTGAGTAAAAAAAAAAAGTCAGGATGATAATTTAGGTAAAAAAAAAAGTCAGGATAAACTTTGAAAAAAAGGCAGGACAGAGATTACAACTAAAAAAATGCAGGACAAAATTTTCATCCTAGCCCCCATAAAGATCAAATGGTAGCTCCCTTACTAACTAAAATAGATAAGATTGCAGTGAGATCGTGGTATGGTTGGCTTGAATATTCATTAATTTATTTCATGGTTTTCACGTTGACACTGCGATCTTGCTATGATCCTGATAAGATCCTGCTACGATTTCGCTACGACAGTAACACGTTCTATAGTTACTATCTTGTCACAATCTTGCTGCGTCTAATAAGACCTTACCACGACTTAAACGATCTCTGAACGCTTCTTCCAAAACCTTCCCGGTAGCATTACGATTTCAATACGTGTCTACTACGATCAAAAAACGACTCCACTTCGTTGTCACTACGCTCTTCGTCCCTATAAATATCTTGACTTTCCCATTGTACACATCAGTTTCCTGGAGACAACTTTCCACTAAAGGTATTAAAAACACTAAGAGATCGGGGTGCTAATGAAATCTTATAGGCCTACCTAAGGTTGCAGCGCAATATTTTCCATTGGCTACCCCGATTGCACCACGTTTCCAATACCGATCTAACTACGTCCTTACTACGACTGAGTTCATACGGTTCTACTTCAACTAGTTTTGGCCATGACTACACTACGAATGTTTTGAGCATATTCAAAGCTCCACGATCATGAAGACTCGGCATGCCCTTATTACGACCTTACCACGATCTTACTATGACTTCAAAATTTTATAATGTCTGAGATCGTAGTGGGATCATGGTCCTAGTGTGATGGGGATATAAGTAATTTTTGTTTGTTTATTATATCAAATGTATTCCGTTTTTTTCTCAATATAATCTTATGACAGTCAGGGGCGTAGCTGCCGTTAGGCACTTTAGGCACGTACCTATACACATATTTTTTTCACAAATGTTTTTTTTTTTTATATACAAAAAATAAAAACAACATTATCTGTAGATACATGTGAACTCGGTAAAACTCTTTAATTATCAAATGTCATTTGTACACTATAGTCTATCATCCTTAGTGAATTCAGTATTGGATAGAATGTCATTATATTCCACCTTATATAAACTAAAAACTAGATATTTGGTTCAGATCATTTCATTTCTATCAACAAAAACTTGAATAAGCCTCATCATGCTCAAAACCCTGCCTTTTTTATATACATGATTTATTTTTTATTAATTGTTGTTGACTTTCAACTAGCTTTCCACTTGGTCCTTATCCGACCTACAATAAAATCCTTGCCGAAGTTAGGCGTTCGTTTGGTTGTGCGTAATGTGCAGTCACGTCTGGTCAGAATGGGGACGTTAAATCCGATGCCGCTAGTGTAGAGAGAATGCCACGCTCTCTCTACACGTTAAGCAACTTGCAACAACTCTTTGAGGGGTTCGTAGGTTGTCTACTGAAAGGCAAAATCTATGTTCCTATCCAAGAAAACCACATTTTCTATGCATTGCATTTCTAAAATTCCAGACCTTCATCCTCGACGATCAGGACCTAGCAACCTGTTGTATTTATTGTAAATTTGTTTTTGTCCTGAACAATCATGAACTATTTGCCATTTTTAGCAATTAATCAATCAATCAATCAATCAACTAGCTTTCAGCAACTTCGAGTACTCTCAAATCTACCTTAGACCTGCTGGGTGCATTCAGCGGCCCCAGATCCCCTGCCGCAATTTTTACCCACAGTTTATTGGACATGTAGTTACGCTTCTCAGTCTTGGCGCCCAGAGTACCACCCACCTTTGGCGAGTCACTGACACACGTTTTGTATCATTCCTAAATTTGTGACACCAGTAAGCCATTTATTTATCGGTTCCCTGATATCTTGCCAATGGTAATACAAGTGTGATATACCGATAGGAGGGCTCTTGCAAGGCGACTTCTTATAGAAAAAAAATATAAGCGGGAAACGGGAAACAAAAAAAATGATAAGCGGGATACGGGAATCTGACAAAACAATAAGCGGGATCCTGGATTAAATTACCCTCAGACTTTATATAAAACGTCACCAGTATCTGAGCAGAAGGTTGATGAACCAGGGTTATGTCAAAGAGCGTCTCGTCCTTTTTCTAAAAAAGTTTATCGGAAGATACCAAGACCTTGTTGATAAATATTCCGTATCAACTACACAAATAATACATGATGGTCTTGAAGTATAGATTCTAGGTACTGACGTTGTTTATCATCTTAATGACGTGTTACAGTGTTTTTTTATTTGTCTTTGTAAATTATTTACCTTTACTATTTAGTCCATTTTTGGTAATATCCTTTTGGCGTGGCTCGGTACTTATACATCCCACCATTGTGTTATTGTGCTATGGTCATTTTTCGTGTCTCTGTCTTTCATTTTTGCTTATAAGCTTTGTCTATATATGTCATTATTTGTTCAGTTTTCTTTGTTGACATATAGTGATTGACAGATTATAACACAATGTTGACTGCTGTACCCCTATTTTCCACATTTTTACCCTAATATGTCTGTTTGTTTGTTTTCACACATTGTTGTCAATATAATGGAATTCAATGCGACTGTCATACACGTGAGAGGTCTAGCTAGCTATAAAACCAGGTTTAATCAGGCATCCCACCATGTTATACATAAGGAATGCTTGTGCCAAGTCAGGAATATGACAGTTGTTTCCATTCTTTGATGTGTTTGAGCTTTTGATTTTGCCATTTGATAAGGGACTTTTCGTTTTAAAAATTTTCCTTGGAGTTCGGTATTTTTGTTATTTTACTTTTGACTGAAATTAGGGACAGAAGACGGAAAATTATACTGTCACCGTACTTTTTCGTTTATTAGAATTTTCAGGTATGCAACACACCTGACATCTGTATTTTACAGTGACAGCAAGTTTTTGAAGATTTAGACCTGATACAAAGTAACCATCTGAATTCCAAGAAAAGAACATACAGTCAACTCAAATATAACCATAATTAACAGGTAAAAATAGTGCCAAACCTTACACAAACATGTAACTTTTCTCGACTGGAATTTCCGGTATGAGTAACACATGTAAACAAACCACAATCATCTCCAAAACTAAGTTCTATGACACCTTTTAAAACAAAAAAAGGTAAAATATTGAAAGTTTGTTTTGAGTCAGTACAAAAGGTGAAAGCAAAAACGTAACATTGAGCATTAGTCTGCAGCTATAAAACAAAATACAAATACAAATATTTGATTGGCAAAGGCCCATATAATCAGTACATGATAACAATGAATACAGCGTAATGGAATATGTTATAATTAAGCTAAAATCTTAATTTCTATATACCATACATTAATGTATATAAGAACTTGTCACTTTCAGGACTCTTAAAGAATTGCTATTAATGCAACATTTCATATTTAGCCGATTCTCACTACAACTTGTAGGAAGTATATTTAATATAATACTTTTAAAGTTTATTCTATCATGTCTATAGTTAGAAAGTTTTTCACAATTCAGTAAAAAGTGATTTTCATCTTCTACCTCACCCGATTTACATACATTACGAACTCCTTCATTGGTGGGTAAACCTAAATGTCGCCCTTTTTCTATACATGTAGTAAGATTGTATGCACTCAATCTTATTTTACACAGAGATGACCTTTCTAATTTATTACTTAGAACATCAACATAAAAACTACACTGATTTGAATTATGAAATCGTTGATAAAATTTTAGTTTGGATGAATTGTGAATTTTTGATGATTGATCCTGTGTGCACTGATCAATCACTCGTTGTTAAATACTTAATTGGTAGATATTATTTAATAGAAAAGTTTCCCCCAGCTAGGTTTGAAAATCCTAGATTATTTAAAATAGAATAAAGTTTCTTTGTCCAGGGGTTATTTTTTTCAGTTGCCAAAAATTTTTTGGATACAAGTGTGTTTTCAGACCTTAAAATATGTTCAAATAATTTAATACAAGAAAATGAGATTTTTGACCACAATGGTAGCCTGCCAAGTTCAGCTTTACAAGCAGCATTAATTGCTTTGCAATGAACACCAAGAATTTCTTTTATGAACTACATATGGAATTTTTCCAAAATGGAATTGTCTCCCGAATTATCAAAAACACCCCAAATCTCACTACAATACAGCAAGATCGGACTTACTAGTGAATCAAATAATTTTTCTAAAAGTTTACAAGGATTATCCAATCCAGTTGTTTTCTTAATCTTAAAACATGCTTTCCTAGCTTTTTCCATTAGTAAGGATACAGCTAAATTAAAGTTGCCGTTACACTTTAACATTATTCCCAAGCAACAATATTTGGAGACGGTGTGTATGGCATTACTATTATAGGTAATATAAACTCATTTATTTTGTATTTACATTGTATCATAGGTCAAATTTATTTGTTCAGTGTATGTTCAATGGTGTTAATATGTCCTTTGATTGAGTTAAGCTATTTCAGTTGATATTTTATAGTGTGTCTTTCTATGTTGTGATGTTACACTATTGTTTCAGAAAAAGGGTGAAGGTTTGGTACCATTAAAACGTTTAAACCCGCTGCATTTGTTTGCACCTGTCCTAAGTCAGGAATCTGATGTTCAGTAGTTGTCGTTTGTTGATGTGGTTCATAAGTGTTTCGTTTCTCGTTTTTATATAGATTAGACCATTGGTTTTCCGTTTGAATGGTTTTACACTAGTAATTTTGGGGCCCTTTATAGCTTACTGTTCTGTGAGCCAAGGCTCCGTGTTGAAGACCGTACTTTGACCTATAATGGTTTACTTTTATAAATTTTGACTTGGATGGAGAGTTGTCTCATTGGCACTCATACCACATCTTCTTATATCTAATCATTTAGATATGTTTTACCATTAGAATTAAATACCTTTGATTTTTGTACATTAACATGTAGTTTCCAATTCAAGCAATATATGTACTAAGAATATTAAGGCTGGTTTGTAAACCAGTTTTGCTTTCTGATAGTAATACAATATCATCAGCATATAATAAACAATTTACAGACAAATCACCAACTCTAACTGGCTCACAGTTACCACTGATTTAATCTTTTACGACATCATCAATAAAAATATTAAAAAGTGTGGGCTTAGAACATCCCCTTGTTTAACACCGCTCTGAAGTAAATTCTGTGCTAAGACCATTTGAAAATTTAATTCTATTGGTAGTATTTGCATACATAGCAGATAAAATATTAAAAAGTTTTTTTGGTAAACATGATTTTAAAAGTTTATAAAATAAGCCTACTCTCCATACGGTATCAAAGGCTTTACGCAGGTCTATGAAAGCAGCAAATACTTTCTTCTTTTTAGCTCACCTGGCCCAAAGGGCCAAGTGAGCTTTTCTCATCACTTGTCGTCCGTCGTCGTCCGTCGTCGTTAACTTTTACAAAAATCTTCTCCTCTGAAACTACTGGGCCAAATTTAACCAAACTTGGCCACAATCATCATTAGGGTATCTAGTTTAAAAATTGTGTCCGGTGACCTGCCAAACCAACCAAGATGGCCGCCATGGCTAAAAATAGAACATAGGGGTAAAATGTATATTTTGGCTTATAACTCTGAAACCAAAGCATTTAGAGCAAATCTGACATGGGTAAAATTGTTGATCAAGTCAAGATCTATCTGCCCTGAAATTTTCAGATGAATCGGACAATGGGATGTTGGGTTGCTGCCCCTAAATTAGTAATTTTACGGATTTTTTTTCCGTTTTTGGTTATTAAATTGAAAATTATTATAGACAGAGATAAACTGTAAACAGCAATAATGTTCAGCAAAGTAAGATCTACAAATAAGTCAACATGATCAAAATGGTCAGTTGACCCCTTAAGGAGTTATTGCCCTTTAAAGTAATTTTTACCAATTTTTGTAAATTTTGTAATCTTTACAAAATCTTCTCCTCTGAAACTACTGGACCAAATTCAACCAAACTTAGCCACAATCATTATTAGGGTATTTAGTTTAAAAATGTGTGCGGTGACCCAGCCAACCAACCAAGATGGCTGCCATGGCTAAAAATAGAACATAGGGGTAAAATGTAGATTTTGGCTTGTAACTCTGAAACCAAAGCATTTAAAGCAAATCTTACAGGGATTAACTTGTTTATCAAGTAAATATCTATCTGCCCTCAAATTTTCAGATGAATTGGACAACTGGTTGTTTGGTTGCTGCCCTGAATTGGTAATTTTAAGGAAATTTTGCGGTTTTGGTTATTATCTTGAAAATTATTACAGATAGAGATAAACTGTAAACAGCAATAATGTTCAGCAAAGTAAGATCTTCAAATAAGTCAACATGATCAAAATGGTCAGTTGACCCCTTAAGGAGTTATTGCCCTTTAAAGTAATTTTTACCAATTTTTGTAAATTTTGTAATCTTTACAAAATCTTCTCCTCTGAAACTACTGGACCAAATTCAACCAAACTTAGCCACAATCATTATTAGGGTATTTAGTTTAAAAATGTGTGGTGACCCAGCCAACCAACCAAGATGGCTGCCATGGCTAAAAATAGAACATAGGGTAAAATGTAGATTTTGGCTTGTAACTCTGAAACCAAAGCATTTAAAGCAAATCTTACAGGGATTAACTTGTTTATCAAGTAAATATCTATCTGCCCTCAAATTTTCAGATGAATTGGACAACTGGTTGTTTGGTTGCTGCCCTGAATTGGTAATTTTAAGGAAATTTTGCGGTTTTTGGTTATTATCTTGAAAATTATTACAGATAGAGATAAACTGTAAACAGCAATAATGTTCAGCATAGTAAGATCTTCAAATAAGTCAACATGACCAAAATGGTCAGTTGATCCCTTAAGGAGTTATTGCCCTTTATAGTCAATTTTTAACAATTTTCATTAATTTGGTAAATTTTGGTAAGTTTTTACAAAATGTTTTCCTTTTGTAATCTTCTTTTCTGAAACTGCAGTAGAAAATCAATATAGAAAACAATCTACTAATGAACTGGCAATAAAAATAATTGATAATTCTATAACATGAAAAAAAAAACCACATTAATACCTGATGATGGTGTTTCTTTCTTCACATTGAAAATGATGTCACAACTATAATCCCGAACAATAGGTCGATTGTCAGATATGTTTCAGTACTTTGGCTTCATTTTCTACAGATTCTGAAGTGCAAATGATGCTTGAATTCCTACACTAATTTATACAGACTTCATCCCCTTTCACAGGTAATGCCTGCCTCATATTATATTTAAAACTTTACTAGAATATCAGAAATTTTGAGAGAAAATTTATCAACCATGCAAGATCTAAAACTTAATTAATATTGTTCAAATTATCAATTAACTATTAAAAAAAAATTCTCATTAAAAATATAGTTCTTCATTTTACATTTTATCAGAAGTTTAGGAAAAAATTGAATTTAATTGTGTCCTTGTTCTCATTTCCTTGGATAAATCCAATACAAATTAAAGTATTGGTATTGAATTAATATTTAAGAAATATTTCAAACCTTACCATTTTCTTCACAAGAATGAAGACCATATTTTCAGTGTCATGAGTATCAGTCATCATATTTGTTGTACTTTGTTGTTTAAAAGTTGAATACAAAAAGATCAACAAAGCAATTCAAAACCACTTGAATTTTGCAACAACAAATGAGAGTTTTAACGACCTCAGCTGGCTATACAACCCTTGCACAATCAACTGAATTTTGCAGAAATCATTAATAGGAAAGATTGCCCTTAAATGATAATTTTTATTACCTTTTGTTTTTTTTGGGAGGGGGTGTTGAACAACATAACTTCACAACAAACTTTCTCATCACTTCGCATTTCTCGTTAGATAAATTTTACAAAAATTCTCCCCTGAAACTACTGTCAAATTAAACCAAACTTGGTTTAAATTACCACTAGGATATCCAGGGACCACTGTGTATGATGACCCTGCCTGCCAACATGGCACACATGGCTGAAATAAAACATAGGTTTCAAACGCACTTTTTAGTCTTATATCTCTGAAACTAAACGACAGTACAACAGTTGCATTTATCATGCATCAATTGTAAATAAAAATATCAGGTGAGCGACACAGGGTCCTTGGAGCCTCTAGTTACTTTTATAGTGATCAATAATGGTTTTTAAAGAAAATATATGATCAGAAGTTCTACAATTTTGTTTAAATCCTATTTGCTATTGACTGAGATATGTTATTAACAAATTTCATATTATTAACAAATTTCAATAATCTTGAATGAATGACTCTGACTATTAAAAAGTTTTCCCAAGTTAGAAGTAATAGAAATGCCCCTATAATTGCTAGAGACCATTTTGCTACTGGATTTGTGTAAAAGGACTAAGAAACTATCATTCCATTTGTATGGGAATTGACCAATGTTTAGAATAAAATAGCTTTTTGAGTGGATCTAATATACTGTGTCCTCCATATTTAAGCATTTCATTTGATACCAAATCCATCGCAGTACTTTTTCAGTTTTTAAGTGCTTTAATAGCCTTAATTAGTTCTTCAGTAGTAATATCATTGTCTAGAATATAATTAGATATGTCATTATCTAAATTATCTTTTAATTGCTGGAAATGTTCCATTATGGTTTTATGGAAATTACCATAGTTATCATCACTTTTGTTTAACTTTTTAAAGAATTGAACAAAATTGTCATAAGGTATGTCCTGTAAGGAAGGACCGTCAGAATTGGCATGCATTTTATCTAACTTATTTAACATTGTCCAAAATGTTTTTGGATTCTTTTCAATATTATCAATTATATCATTACAAATTTGTTGTTTATATATTTTTTGTTCATGTTTACAAAGTCTTCCGAATTTTGATCTATATGTATAATATAGTTTTCTATATTGTCCGTTTTGTGGATTTTTATTAACCAGTTTCTCATAGCTTTTAACATGTTTAACTGTATTTCTTAAGTCAGTACAGGAATATGAAAACCATGGTTTCCTGGTTGATTTTCTCAGCTTTTGTATGGGCTTTTTATTGGGAAAGACGGCTTCAAGCCGTCAATTCCCTATGTGGCTGGCCAGACTTCCAAGCCCCTCACGTCACTCATTTTGTTTTTATAGTTGGGGAAACACCTCAAAATTTCATACTGAATTGATGAGAAGGAGACACACAAATGAACAGATTGACTTTAAACACTTTTTAACACATTTGCCTTCTGTATCTCGTGAAATTATCGTATCTTGAGCTCTCCTTAACATTATTTACGTTTCTTTTACAATCCGGAAAAATCAGTTTTACTAAATATTCTAAATATATCCAACCTAGTGACGTCATGGTTGGAATTCCACACTATTTAGAAGCAGGAATATCCTTTCCTCATTATTAAAATCATTCACAGAAATCGTGTATGATTTGGAAATCGGTATTTGTTTATTTAAAAACATAATTATGTTTGAATAGATGATTCAAACATGCAATGCTTTGATTTGTAGGTCAACTTTCACGGTAAACAATGGGGATACATGGGATTGGGGAGAGAAACATTAGTTTTCATTCTTTTCTGTAACTGTATTGAGAATCTCTCCTCCAATACAGGAGCACCTCAAATTGATGAGTAATTATCCACCTAAAGAAAAGTTTCTGTATCTGAACACTTAAAATGTGATATTTATTATATGATAAGTAGTTTTCTATTAAAACAAAATTTTATGTACCAACATAATCATTGTAATGGTAAAAAAAAATATAAAAATTTTCAAATGGCTTTTTGTAGTTTAAACATATTTAAATGGAAATTTAAAACTGAATAGACTTTTCAGTCCTCACTTTATCGAGAAAAAATTTAAAATCTTAGAGCCCTGTCGCAAAAAATGGAGAAATGCCCTAGCTTGCAGTTCAGAGGTATACAATAAAAAAAAATATATATTGTTGTAGTTATTAAATGATAGAATTCAATTGAATTTTAGATAATTAACTTTCAACTTTAATGAAATGTTTTGAATTAGAAGGTGCCAATCTCTTTATTGGTCCAAATTGATTCTATGATGAATTCTTGGCTAAGGAAATGAAATTACATTATTAACCAACAATTAATTTCAATATTTTCAATCTTTCTACATGTTTTTGCTTATTCTTTGTATGAAGACTATCAAAAGATACAAAAAAAAAATAGAAACATTTGCCGTCTTTTCCTTCAGAGCTTTTAAGCTCTTTGATTAATAAATTTAGCTGATTGTTTAGCACAGTCTAGTAAAATTGAATTAAATGACTCAGTAATCGAGTCACTGTCACTGAAGCTTTTAGCTATAAAATTTGCAAATTTATCATTAAACATTTGACTTTGCATATTTTCTGTGTATGGAGCAATTGCTTCATCAGTCCAAAGAAATTTTCCCGGCAAGGAATCTAGTTTGTGTAAATCACAAGGCACAGATGAAAAATTGGCAAACATTGCACAACTAATTGGGCGATGGTTAGAAAGGGAAGTAAAATCATGAACTACAAAGTATCCTATTGAATCAATTAATTCTTCTGATGTAAGTGTGTAATCTACAAGGCTACTACCATTGTATGTTATATATACAAGTTGGTTGACCATTTAGATCACCAGTAGTTCGACCATTCAAAATTCTGATTTTGGTTTCTTTGCACATATTTAATAATAATTTGCCACTATTGTTAGTGTGTTTGTGGTCAAGATTATTCCTTGACAATGTCCTATCAGGATGATATTCTGAATCACCTAAGTTAACAAGTTCAGTGACATTATCAAATTCAATAAAATCAAGTTGGGTGTTCGTGTAGGCATTAAAGTCACCTTGTATAATGATGTCACCCATACTACTACTTCACTGAGCAGAATTGAGTATATTGATTCTATATCATTATTATATAACTTGAATACTCAGGAGATATATAAACTACAGCTACAAAAACATCTCTACTAATATTAAAAAACATATGATCTAGTTTTATCCATAGTATATCAGGATGACTGTTTGTCAAAGATTTCACTCCTTTGGAAATTGAACTTTTTGCAAAAATATTAATTCCTCCAGAATATCTTCTTGCTTTTCTATGTTTTTTCCTGCTACTAGAATGAACTAATTCAAAATTAGGAATGGAAATGTCCTGGATAGATTCATTACCTAACCAGGTTTCAACAAAACTAGCAATACTTAATTTAGAAACAATGTCTTGAAAATGTGGGTCGTTTGCTTTCTCACTTGAGAGACCCTCTAATGTTCCACATGACAATTTTTTAAAGATCCTCGTTACTTTTAACTTTTTATGTTAAAGGTCTCATCTTGAAATAAAAAGATGTTGAATAGAAGATTTTAGAGTTATATAATGATACAATTTCTTTATCATAATTAGGGAAGAAAGAAAAAAAAAAAAACAACAAAAAAAAAACAGAAAAAATTAAAAACAAAACAAAATATATGATGTATACACATGTTATACTGCATGTATTTATGAATAGGAATAAGAACAACAGAAATTATTTTGTTTTCCAAATTGAATAAAAATAATAATTAAAAAAAAATAAAAAAAAAACAAACTAACAATCATGTATGACTAGAACTTTACAATCAATGCAAAATAACAAGTTACATTTGTGCTTGTTGTTGGTCAGGAGGTGGAAAATGAATCTGACCAAAAGGAGGAACAGACCATGGATTTCTCCTATTATTGAAGTTTAGATTGTTCATTGCATGGTTTGTTGGCAAAAACCATGGCATCATGTGTTGTTGGTTGAATGATGGTGGATACTGGTGATTAAAACCATGACCATGAAGTGGATTTACACCCTGATGTGAATTCATGTTAATGTATTAAGATTTGTCATGTTTAATCCATCACGGCGATAATATGACTGGTGAGTTGATCTGCTAAAGTTGTTGTCACCCTGTCTTTGATTTCATTGTTGTTGGGTGTTGTTTGTGTATGGGATGTTCAGAGCGATCTTAACGTGTTTAACAATTGCTGGTAGTCCTTTTCCATAGTTCAAGTGGACGTCATCATGAAACATATCATAGCTCGGCTCAAATCGCTCAATTTTATGGATACTAGGGTACAGATCGCATACCAACTCGATGGTATAATTGGCCTCATTCACAATGTCATCAGGAATGTCCTTTCTAGAGATGATCGGTAGAACATAAATGCTTGAGTTATATATAAAAGTGTGAAAAATACGTCAAACGTTTTCATTTTCAAAGTGAAAGTGACAAGAAGAATACTTTTTTTTTCTGTTGGTCTGGAGGAAGAAGAACGACCTTTGATATTGAATATAAGAGTTTGCAAGCTGTATCTTATTAATTTATTTGCATTGCAATTACATGTTCTGACCATAGACTTGATAGAGAAGGTAACATAAGCCAGTGTCTGCCACTCTCCCAACAGGGCTACATTTCTGCCTCATTACTTATGATAGAGCAGACTTGGAGTGGTTCACTCCTGGCAGACTTAACTTGTA
Organism: Mytilus coruscus; assembly: GCA_017311375.1. Classification (NCBI taxonomy): domain Eukaryota; kingdom Metazoa; phylum Mollusca; class Bivalvia; order Mytilida; family Mytilidae; genus Mytilus; species Mytilus coruscus. Next base: position 83,394,846 of record CM029595.1, on the reverse strand, counting down.
CAACTGTTCAGTAATTTATATAATTAAGTTAACATTACCAAGGATACCTTCTATCTCACTAAATATACACTCATCAAAGACTAGAAGCTTTTGTTGTTTAGAAAAAAAAAACTATCTAGGAAATTTAGATTTTGAAAACATCAGATTTCAAGTTTTAGTTTAATCAAATAACTTGTATGAAATTCTAGATTGACCTGGAAATCTTTTGTTGTGGTTAAACTGTCTTATTAAAGATAAAACATTTTGATATCACTTCATTTGTTTCAATTTATTGAACAATATTATGTTATTTGAGCAATGAATTAACTTTTGATCTATTTTGAGTAATATGAAGTAAATCTAAACCCTTTTGTGGGAGAAGCGGACACTCATCTCAGAAATACCACTAAAAAGTTGTCCAGCGAAAGCTTCCATGTTTTCGAGTACAGCACTATAATATTGTGTATGAATAAATGAAAAGTGGACATATTTTTTTACCCCCAAAAAACAATAAATTAGCAACAGAACACATGCTGAACTAGAGAGACATCATTATTTTTTGTTTATATATTTTTTCTATGTGACCTTAATTTTACATTTGTTTGAGATTTGAAAATAGTGTACCAGTAGATGAAGGTGATTTGGGACTAATATTATTGTGTCTCTCATTCTTTACTTGTTTTCCTAAAATAGCTAGATGTCATATGATTGGTCCATCAAAATGTGTGAACAACTGATATGACTGATTCATACTCTGATTAGCAAATATTATTGAATTGGCTAAGATAGAAAGGGGAAATACAGGAAACACCATGAATTTCGGTATTGTAAGGGCTGATTGGGATGATGATTTATTGATAAAAAGAGAAATATAAAGTGAGGCTGATGACCTTTTCCCTGTGTTTTCAACTTTTATTTATTACTAGCTCTGACATAGGACTAGTATACATCATCACTACAGCTTTTATTTACCTGAGAATGACTTTCACTTGTCCAGAGCAATTGGAAAACCTTTAATGTCATAACCTGAATGTTAAAAAATGCAAATTACTATTTTTTTCTCTAGAAAGGTCCATGTGAAATTTTGAAAATATTAAGATTTAATCAATGAATACGTACAGACTGCAGCAATGTATATGAATACAGAAAGATTGAGCACTCTATGAAATGATCATACATGTACATTTGTCTATTCAAAATCATATATATCTCGGTCTGTCCATATTTTTCAATAGACCTTTTAAAGTTTCTTTAGAATTTTAGATTTTATTTCCGCAATTCACCTGTCAGAATCTAAAGGACTATGGGTAATCTCATTGTTCATACACCAAAATGAAAATAACATTACGTCATTGGTTCAGTTACCATATCCATTGTTTAGAACGCTTTTGTGTACGCTTTTAAAAATATTACCCAGAATGCATTAGATTCTGAAACAGTGAATTGATGAAAGATGCCATTTGATATTTGTGCATTGTTGGGTTGCTGTCTATATGGTGTAAAACATAATGTTATTTATTTTTGTCAATTACAACATACGTTTATCTTGCAGATTTAGATATTTAAAACATCAGATTTCAAGAAAAAGACTTGAAAGGCTTCAGGTCACAAGTATATTTTGTACTTAGTTATACATTTGTATGTCTGCATGTTAATACACATTTTCCTTACAAAATTATAAATTTCAATAAAGAATCAAAATCATTGAATCTTGAACGATCTTAAACTTAAAAGATTAAAAAAGGAAAAGGAAATGTCTAGATTTTAAATGATCCCTGAATCATGTAAATAGACCATTTAAATACCATGCATGATTACGTAAAAGCTTTGACAATTTCTTTTTTAAATAGGCCAAAAATAGAGAATTTGGTGAAAGTTGTTAAAATCTTCTGAATTTCAACCATATTTAGGCATCTTAGCGTGCAGTGTTTGACGTTAACTACATATAAAAGCGAGATAGGTAATTTGTTATAAAAAACAACCCACTTATTTTTTTCTGAGCACCTGCACTAAATGTTTTTTTTAATCCTAATACCAAGGAAATTGGCATCCTCGTCAAACTCTGTTGAATAGTTGTCTAATTGACAATCATACAACATCTCCTTATTTTGATACTGTAAATAAAATTTGATCAAATAGGTTGAAAAAAATAAATCTGAATTAATTTTAACATCCATCATTAAAGATATTAATTTGTAACTTTTTTTTTATTTAAAAAGATCTATTTGCTATTTAGTAATTGTCTTAACTAAGTTACATTATCCAAGAATTCAAATATAGAAAAATAATTTTCGACCAAATAACTCCCGTTGGACATCGAGTGAAGTATCACTGATGTTTGAAATCAAAAAGTGAAATTAATTTATCATTTTTTTCTTTGAATGGAAAATCACGATATTTTGTTTTTAACTATTTATAATGAAATTTGAAATTTCAGTTAGAAGTAGGGGAATTATTAACATACTCCTTTAATAAACACTTATATTTTTGTGGTTGTAAGTTTTGTCATTGTGCTGTAGTACATTTTTGTACATGTATAAAATAAAACATGTAAACAAAACTTCAAAAATAAGTTCAGTCCCATGTAATAACTGCTGCTATGTGAAATAACATTGTTTAGATTATCATAATTACACATGGTAATGTGATAATGATGTAATTATTTTATACAAACATAGTTCATTTTTAAACAAAGTCAATATACCATAGGACAAATAGCTTCATCTTCACAAGTATGGGTTCAGTAATAAAAAAATCATGTACAACAGTTATGTAACATTATTTTATATATAAGGCCATTACAAGTCTTTCTTTTCTTCCTTCCCTATTTTCATTCACGAAAGCCTTTATTTTTCAATTTTACATATTCTTTCCTTTTCAAAAAAAAACTATTTAACACCCCACTTGAATCATGAGAATTAAAAAGGCTCATTTTACTGTGCCAAAACAGTCAACAGTTAAATACAAGTTTAGCCTGCTCCAGTTTAAATAGAAAAAAGAAAATTAAGAATCTTAGTGTAAACTTTATCTTCTTGTATGTATTTTTGAATAACGACTGGATTATACATATATGCTAAATTCCAGAAATTCGTAGTTGTTGAAAACCTTATAAACTTTTTCATGAATAAGGCCATATAGAGGGAAAAGTAACAATGAGTGAAATATGTACATTCATACATGTAGCTCATCTAAACCATTTAGCATCACCTTGCAAAATAAGGAGTAAGGCTATTGAAAAATTCAATCTATTGGTTAGTCCACACCACATCTAAAATCATTGAGCAACCTAAACTCAATGAAGAGGCCATTAAAAAAGTCAGTCTCAGTTCGGACTATCTAGTATGTGATAGTAACCTATAATTATTGAGCTGTTGAGGATTATTACAGATTTCCTGTTTGCGTTGAAACAAGCTGAATCACTCTAACATATCTAATGGACTATAATCATACTTAAATGACATTAAATTTGTTTTATTTTGTTGGAGAAAAATTCATAAGTGTGTATTAGGCTTAACTGGACTATAATTGCATTTTAATTGAGGTAATTAAATCTCTTTTGTTTTATTTTAAGTAATGAAAAGTGTGTAGATCTGCATATAACTCTATTGGACTATAATTGCAGTTCAAAATGGTAAATCTCTTGTTTAATTTTTATTAAAATATGTGTGCAAGCTATGCAAGTTAACACTCAAATTTCAGCGTTTCATTTTTTTTTTTTCATTGAATTTAAAAGTTTAGTAGGCTGATTTGATTTAAAAAAAGGCATGGTTTAAACATCAGTTTTAATAATTGGCACAGATAAAAAGTAAGCAGATAAAAATCCTGAAGCAGAAGACTTACTAGCTGACCACTCAGCATGCTAAGGAAAACACTGAATTTAGTATTATGAATAATATTTTTGCAAGGTAACTTAACATTGCCAAACCACAATAATTGGGATAGATTTATTCAAAGCAAATTTCAAGTACATGTATCTTTACTTTGTGGTGTTATGAAGCTGTAGTGGCATTGACATAAGTGCATATACATTCATTGCATTTGGCTATTTTTACTTTGTGGAATTTTTGTTTATGATTTGAAGATGGTATTAAACTTTGATTTTTTCTTAGAAAAGTTTGATAGAGAAGATTTTGGAATGTTACTAGTTTTTACCATTCAATAGGCATGCTTGTTTTCACCCTAGCTGGGAATACAGTGATTTCATATGACATAGCTGTTGGGGATCCAGGGGGAGTTCCGGGGGTTGAAACCCCCCTTTTTTTTGGACGATCAATGCATTTGAATGGGGACATATGGTTGGAACCCCCCTTTATCCTGGGTTGGGAACCCCCCCTTTTGAAAATGGCTGGATCTGCCCCTGCATAGTATTTTTATGTGAACAATATGTACTACCATCTGTGCCTGCCCCCAGGTCAGGAACTTCATCAGTTGTCTTTAGTCAAATCTAAATGTTTTTGTCAATAAGGGGATTTACATGTAGTGTTGATGATAAATCTTTGATTATCTCTGTTTAATTTATTCCCATTTTTTCTACATTCCAGGTGAATTAGAGCTTGACATATTGTTGTTGATTCACTTGCCTTTTTGTATGTATATATCTTTATTCTCAATAAACCATATACATAGGTACAGAGAAGACATTTATGTACAATATTTACAATAAGACAGAACAAACAAGGCAATTGATAAGACAATATATGAAGTACATTTTAGCCAGGAGCACATATACCTGTGTTGATAATCTTAATAAATTTACAAAGTTTAATCAGTTTTGATTTGTGTTTTGAAGACATAATCTGCTTGTATTTAACAATATTTGCATTTTTTAAATAATAATGTGACATACAATGCTTCCTGTTTTCTTCAAAGTATTTACATTTTAATATGTAATGAAATTCATCACCAATATCATTTTTATTACATAGAAGACACAGTCTATTATTTCTAACTATATTGTTCCATCTACCCTGTTCAATAGGGAGCTTGTGATTTGTGGTCCTAAATCTACACAAATCAATAGATAGTTTGTTCCCAAGAATTTCAAAATAATCTTCTTTTCCAAAAAATCTTTAAAAGTTTATAATTAAGTGCTTTTGATGAGTTTTCAAGCAGAGAATGCCAGACTTGTACAAACTGATCTTTAAGTCTGAGCTTGATGAATGAAACTAACCATTTGCAATTTATAAATGACTGTGTTTCCCATACATTAGGGATACCACATTCATTTAAAATAGTCTTTACTCTGTTTAACCATGAAAAATTCACATTGTCATTAATAGACATGTGATAACACAATTTATATAAACTATATGATAGTTTCGTCACTTTACCAGAATTTAATTTCCCCCAAAATGAGATCAATCTAGTTTTAATGTCCAAGTCTATAGGATATCTTCCAAGCTCCCCATAAATCATGTAAGAGGGTGTTGATGTTTTCAGACCTAATAATAATTTACAAAATTTCAGTTGTACCCTTTCAATTATGTCATTATTTCCAATACCCCATACTTCACAACCGTACAGTAATATTGGTTTCACCATTTTATCAAATAAGTCCAACTGACTACATATAGAAAGATTATGAAGACGACCTAGTCTTAACACTTCGTAGAGAGCCTTAGTGGCCTTTTCTACGTTAAATTGTTTTGTTTTATTAAAATTGCCTGTTCTTGTTAGAATAATGCCCAAGTAGTTAAATTCATCAACAATATCCAGTTTTTTTTCATTAAAGAAAAATTGAAAATTACATGATGGTCGTCTCCTTGAAAAAACCACGACCTTTGTTTTATCAACATTTACTTTTAGCCTCCATACATCTGTGTAATCTAGAAAACAATCTAATAATTTTTGGAGTTCAGGTGCGGATTCGCCATCAACACAGTATCATCAGCATACAGAATAATAAAAAGTTTTAAAAATATGTCAAGTTTTTCTTCAAGCTCTGTTGACACTGATTTAAGGCCCTCTATATTACAGGTTTGCAAAAATGAATCAAGATCATTCAAAAATAGAGAAAAAAGAAAAGGCGATAAATTTTCGCCTTGTCTAACCCCGTTACTACATGGGAAAAAATCAGACATGGAATTGTTATATGAAATACACGACTTAATACCTTGATACATATTAACAATTACATTATACATACATCCATTCATATTATTCAAAAGCATTTTATACCACAGTGCGTCTCGCCAAATCGTGTCAAACGCTTTTTCAAAGTCGATGAATGCAAAAATAATTTTTTTTTTTAATTTTAAGATTTCAAACAATGAATGAATTACAAATAAATTATCAATTGTTGAATAACCCTTTCTAAAACCACATTGGTTTTCGTTTAAAATCATAAATTCTTCAGAGAAAAGATTTAGTCGCTCGCATAAAATTGCGGTAAAAAGTTTCGATCCCCATACAACTCAAAATGGTAATAGGTCTAAAATTTTTGGGGTCCAACTTGCTACCTTTATTTTTATAAACAGGCTTAATGTAACCAATTAACCAACTGTCAGGAATACTACCAGTGCGAAATATAACGTTAAATAATTTTTCGTATAATTCAATGAATAAGCCAGATGTCGACTTAATATATTCATTTATTATATGATCATCCCCAAATGCTTTATCATTTTTCAGGTGTTTAATTTCCTTAAGAATTTCGTCTTTTGAAATTCTCATGTTTAAATTTTCGTTAAGTCTGTCAACATCATTCGGATTTAGAGTTGGAATATTTGTATTTTCTTCATCATCTGGGGCCGCATTCAAGTTTTTGAAAAAATCGTACAATTTAGTAATAGGGATTTCGGGTTGGTCTCTTTTTTTTCTACTGTTCAACAATTTCCAATACTCTTTTGAGTTATTGGATCTCAATACGTTTATTTTTTTAGCCATTTTTTTTTCTATGTGCAATAATTGCTTTAATTATCTAAAGTTTTTTTTAATTGTTTCTCCGAAGATTTCATAATTTGGCAGTTTTGTTCTGATCTATTGTTTTAAATTTTCTTTTGAGCTTGCGATAATTTTTATGAAACAAATTTACAGTCACTGTCAAACCATTCTTTATCCAATTTACTGGCTTGTTTTAGATTTCTTGAACCACTAGTTTTAGTTACCCCAAATGTTGCCTTGGCAGAGTCCAAAAATAAGTCACACATGTTATTTACAATCATGTTCAATTCATTTTTGTTCATATTTGCTTCAACTTTATCAATTTCTTTAATTAGAGCGTATACCCCTTCCACATCTATCCCATTTTGAAAATCTAAAGTTTTATCATTGTCCCACTTTTTGATCTTTTCTGGACGGTTGCATTGCTGTATCATTGAAGTTGTATCATTTCTTTGTACTCGATCATGATTTTTAATTTATTCATATTTATGACATGTTATTTCAAGGTTCTCTTGAAGATACTCTTTCTTCAATGATTATATAAAAAAGGGAAAACATAAATGTTAGAATTTACCCTTTATTTAATTACTAATAGGGAGAAATGAACATTACTAAAGTGTTTTGTAAATGCTTTTAAAACAATTGTTAAATAAAACAAAGAAGCTTTAAGTTATAATAAGAATATGTATTGTAACTTTTCAAATCTTTGGTATATGAAGATTATGACTTTTGAAAATTTAACAGTTTAACCTTCTCATGGTTTTGTCACTTAATTGTATAAAGTTAAGAAGCAAATATTTAACTGTGGTGAATCATACACTTGTATGTAGATAAAATCAGGAAATAGTCACTTTTCATTCTTATAGGTACAAGGCTGCAGTTCGTTATTGAAAATGCAGATGACAAGAGCTAGATTATGAAATCTTATATTCAAGATTCAAGATTTTATTCATAACTTCAGACATATACAGGGTAAACAATAGGACAATATAATTACAAACATAAGATAATACATAGCAAGAATCAATGATCCTCATAAATACACATGCAAGTTTATGTACAATGATTGATTAATTGATGATTGTTTAACATCTTGTCAGCACAAAAAAGGCTATATTGTGACAAGTTACGTGTAAGGGAGCTACCATTTGATTTTTATGGGGGGGGCTAGGATGAAATTTGAAAAAAATAGGCAGGACAGGAGTTTTGAGTAAAAAAAAAGGCAGGATGAGCAACTTGGTAAAAAAAAAGGCAGGATGACAATTTGTGTAAAAAAATTCAGGATAAACTAGTAAAAAAAAAGGCAGGACCAAATAGAGTAAAAATTAAAAGGCAGGACAGAGATTACAACTAAAAAAAAAAGCAGGACAAAATTTTTCATCCTAGCCCCCCCATAAAAATCAAATGGTAGCTCCCTAATATACATGTATCCTGGGGATTAAAACATGTATGAGATATTTGATTTTCAAAATGAACTTTAATTTAAATCATGAAATGTTATTCAAGTATATGTTGCTTATCAACATTGAATATAGTAACTATTATAATCTATGAAACAAAGGTGACAGTTATTATCAGTTATATATTTAGACTTAGAAAATTCAACTGAATATTGGCCAGAATGTTTGTTTAATTCTTAAATGATAATAATCATTTATCAGAAATTGAAGATGTTTATGTGTAACGATTACCTGCTCAGGTAAAAATGCTTATTAAATGTACGTGATTGACCATGTAATCGTTTTATATATACCTGAAGGCGTTGTTTTATGAGGCATAGATTGACATGTCTAAAATATGGAGAAAATTTTAAAAATTAATCATTTACTCATACTTGAAATGGACTGATATGCATGTACATTGTAATCAGTCACAGGACAGTTTTACAAAAGCATGCCTGATTGAAAATATGAGGGATCTATTATATATCATTAAATTTCATAATGTTAATGAACAATTAAATAATGACACGTACAGAGAACAGGTAATTTTTTCATCTTGTATATGTATATATATAGAATACTTCTTAAATGAACTTTGATGTGAACTTTTGACTAATGTATATTTGTTTATTAGCTTTGATGTTTACTGTAGCAATAGGAACTTGTTTTGAAAGAGAATGAGTGGCAAGGACTCTGTTTGAGTCCCTTCAAGTTAAGGTTTTGCAATGTATCAGAGAAAAGGAGATGGTTATTTCAATAATATACTGTAGTAACTTATTTAAAAAAGGTATGTTACAAGCCTCATTAAAATAAACAATTTGAAATGAATTGATTTGTAGTATCAGTTTTTGCCAATTGGCAAGAGCATTTGATTGATTGATTGTTGGTTGCTTAATGTCCAGTGGCAAATGTTTCATGCATATTCAGGACGAGAACAAATTAACAATAAATACAATTGGTAAGTTCTGTAAAAGAGGCGTCCGGGATTAAGGTCGGAGACATTTAGACTGCCACGGAAATGAGGGTATATTGGATAGGGACCGAAATTTAACCTTGCAACAGGTCACCTACCGACCCTCAAAGAGTTGTTGCAAGTGTTCTTTAACGTGCGAAGAGCGTGGCACTCTATTGGCACGAGCCATCGGTTTAACATCCCATTCTGACGGACGTGGCTGTAAATTTGTATATCCCGCACAGCCAAGCGGACGCCCACTTTGGCGAGGGTTTTACTGCCGGTCGGAGGAAGACCAATGGTGACCATACTTCTATTCCCCAGTCACCCTTGGTGGGGGTTGGCAAGAGGAGGACTAAAGTATTTTGTAAATGCTTTTAAAACAATTGTTAAATAAAACAAAGAAGCTTTAAGTTATAATAAGAATATGTATTGTAACTTTTCAAATCTTTGGTATATGAAGATTATGACTTTTGAAAATTTAGCAGTTTAACCTTCTCATGGTTTTGTCACTTAATTGTATAAAGTTAAGAAGCAAATATTTAACTGTGGTGAATCATACACTTGTATGTAGATAAAATCAGGAAATAGTCACTTTTCATTCTTATAGGTACAAGGCTGCAGTTCGTTATTGAAAATGCAGATGACAAGAGCTAGATTATGAAATCTTATATTCAAGATTCAAGATTTTATTCATAACTTCAGACATATACAGGGGTATACAATAGGACAATATAATTACAAACATAAGATAATACATAGCAAGAATCAATGATCCTCATAAATACACATGCAAGTTTATGTACAATGATTGATTAATTGATGATTGTTTAACATCTTGTCAGCACAAAAAAGGCTATATTGTGACAAGTTACGTGTAATATACATGTATCCTGGGGATTAAAACATGTTTGACATATTTGATTTTCAAAATGAACTTTAATTTAAATCATGAAATGTTATTCAAGTATATGTTGCATATCAACATTGAATATAGTAACTACTATAATCTATGAAACAAAGGTGACAGTTATTATCAGTTATATATTTAGACTTAGAAAATTCAACTGAATATTGGCCAGAATGTTTGTTTAATTCTTAAATGATAATAATCATTTATCAGAAATTGAAGATGTTTATGTGTAACGATTACCTGCTCAGGTAAAAATGCTTATTAAATGTACGTGATTGACCATGTAATCGTTTTATATATACCTGAAGGCGTTGTTTTATGAGGCATAGATTGACATGTCTAAAATATGGAGAAAATTTTAAAAATTAATCATTTACTCCTACTTGAAATGGACTGATATGCATGTACATTGTAAACAGTCACAGGACAGTTTTACAAAAGCATGCATGATTGAAAAATATGAGGGATCTATTATATATCATTAAATTTCATAATGTTAATGAACAATTAAATAATGACACGTACAGAGAACAGGTAATTTTTTTCATCTTGTATATGTATATATATAGAATACTTCTTAAATGAACTTTGATGTGAACTTTTGACTAATGTATATTTGTTTATTAGCTTTGATGTTTACTGTAGCAATAGGAACTTGTTTTGAAAGAGAATGAGTGGCAAGGACTCTGTTTTGGTCCCTTAAAGTTAAGGTTTTGCAATGTATCAGAGAAAAGGAGATGGTTATTTCAATAATATACTGTAGTAACTTATTTAAAAAAAAAGGTATGTTACAAGCCTCATTAAAATAAACAATTTGAAATGAATTGATTTGTAGTATCAGTTTTTGCCAATTGGCAAGAGGATTTGATTGATTGATTGTTGGTTGCTTAACGTCCAGTGGCAAATGTTTCATGCATATTCAGGACGAGAACAAATTAACAATTAATACAATTGGTAGGTTCTGTAATAGAGGCGTCCCGGATTTAGGTCGGAGACATTTAGACTGCCACGGGAAATGAGGGTATATTGGATAGGGACTGAAATTTAGCCTTGCAACAGGTCACCTACCGACCCCTCAAAGAGTTGTTGCAAGGGTTCTTTAACATGCGAAGAGCGTGGCACTCTCTTGGCATGAGCCATCGGATTTAACGTCCCCATTCTGACTGGACCTGGCTGTAAATTTGTACATCCTGCACAGCCAAACGGACGCCCCACTTTGGCGAGGGTTGTACTGCCGGTCGGAGGAAGACCAATGGTGACCATACTTCTATTCCCCAGTCACCCTTGGTGGGGGTTGGCAAGAGGAGGGCAACACTCTGCACATGACATACTGATACATGTATGTCTTATATTATGGTTGTTATTTATTACAAACAATTTTAGATGTGAATATCATCGAGACACAGAGTTTGGTCATTTGTAATTTGTTGACATGGTTGATAGTGATTAAGATTTGACACTTTACAAACAGTAATTTATAGCTATGACTAGATAATCCTTTTGTACACTTTCATAATAAATTAATTTGATGATTGTTTTTATGGAATATTCTTATTTATTTAGGAGCACCTGAGATCACCCCAGTTTTTGGTGGGCTCCATGTTGCCCAGTCTTTAGATTTCTATAATGTGTTTTGTGTACTGTTGTTTGTCTGAATGTTTTTTCTTTTTAGCCATGGCATTTTCAGTTTATTTTCCACTTATGAGTTTGAATGTCCCTTTGGTATCTTTCACCTCTTTTTTATTGATATAACAACGGGCAAAAATTAAAAACTAAATCAGCATGAATAACGTATATAAATATTGTTATTTGAGAAATTTTTGCATTTATATATTTTTGCGATTGTCGAACAATGAAAATGAAATTAATTATTGCAATTTATTAGGAAATGCTGCATACAAAAACCTAGGCTAGCTGTTACAATTTTTTGCAATAATAAAAATGTATTGCCAAAATTTTTTAATTTCTACAGTATTGATTTTAATATTAACTTTCAGATTTTAATTATTTTAATTTATAGTGATCTCTCATGAGGTTCATTTATTAGGACACAAAATCAAGAAATCACAAGAGGCAAGCTACAATACACAATTAATTCACAATGCACCACTATGAAAAATGTTGGTCGCTTAAATAAATTGTAGATATGAGACTTAATTAAACTAACTGAGTGTTTTCATCACAAGCACATGTTTCTGATTTTTTTTTACCTATATATATAATTAACTCCTTGTATTATTAATGGTATATAGGTATACATGTAAACAAAATTAGTGAGTGGCTGTGGTTTTCATGGTATCAAATAAATTTGTTTTATTTTTTGCTTATTAGAAATGACCAACCTTCTATAAAATAACTTTTGGATATATTTTGCATAACCATGGAGTATGTTTTATACTGTGGATTCATTATTATTCATGGTATACCAATTTTTGTGGATTTCGTGGATATTATGTACAGGTAATCACCGATTTTAAATGTCCAACGAAGTAAAAAAAAATGATAGGTCTGTATAGAGACTTTGGCAGAATTACGCAATCAAATATCCATGAATTTACAATTTTCCTCAATCCACGAAGAATTGGTATCCACAAAAATAAATGAATCCACAGTACCTCCAAGTGAGGTCATGAATAGAAATGTGGTCAAATTGGAAGAAAAAACCTTGTTAGAAATCTGTTCTGATTGAATTAATTGTATAGACCCAAAGACTTTATACTTAAACAGATGTCATTTATGAGACGACTCTTTTTAGTCAAATTTCTAATTGAATCTAATTTGCAATTAAAGTTTTCAAATGGAAAAAATAATAATAAATGTATATATATATGTGAATTTAAAATAAAATCCAAACCTAATTTGATAAGTTCAACAAAGTTAAAAGGACATCAATTTATTTTAACTGATGTAATTAGTTCAACTTAAATATATATTTTGTCTAATAATTTAGAATTTTTTCACAACAAGAACCCCATCTCAAAAAACTTTTACTCCTTTATCTTTTAAGTTGCTTCAGTCTACATTAAACCTTGACAATAAGTACTAAACAAAGGAAACAAGCAATCAAACACAAAAGTAATACTATAAATCTGTACATAAGTAAATAAAAGGATAATTGTAAGCTTCCGATTCAGTGTGACGAGGCACTTGACCCCTTGACATATACGTAAAGGAATGTCTTAGGATAAACTGTGACATAATCATAATTACAAGGGCTTAATATGAGGTAAGAAAAAAAATTTTTTTTGCCATTTTAAGTAAATTTTAAATTATAAGTTGAATCTAGATTTCTTTGAAAGTTCAACTTCAACATTTATTACAATTGACCTAAAACTTTAAAATTGATTATAGTTTGAAAGAGAAATGTGCTAAATTTATGCAGTAGCATGGTACAGACAGAAAAAAAATTAAAATCTTGTTCTTCTCTCTTGGTACTTAACTTTCTGTAGAAATGCATATGCATATATTAAAGGGACATAATCAGGTGGTTTAACACTGGAAATTTATGAGATTTTCTTTAAAAATTTATTTGTCATTTTAATTATTTCAAATGATATAAATTGGTATGAAATTTATATCTGTTTTACATTATTTTTTACAAGGAGTAATTTACAGTTAGTTTTAATAGGCTGTGCTTCCATTGAAAAACAAGAGACAGGCCATCTATCCTATTATAGAATTTATGTAGTCTAAGAGATACGACTGTCTAAAAATGTGTCAAAAATTATTAAAATAGGTTTTGTTGGAGTATGTAATGCAGTCTTGACTGCTTGTATAACAGTACATAAAATATAATTCAGTTAGATCACCCTGTTACCCCTTCTGTTATCTTTTCTGTTGTGCCCTGTTTCAGCCATCAAAATTTGGTGTATCGATAGATATGCATAAAATTCAATATTAGAATAGACCATTTCACAATATCATGCATCTCTGTTTTGATGCTGAGGTTATTTGTCTAGGACAAGGTATGATGGTCTTTTCTTTATTTGAAAATGTAGTACTGTACAACTCAACATGGTAAATGAAAGTAGGTTGGATAGGCACAGAAATTTGCCTTTTAGTAGGCCACCTATATATGGACCTCCCAGAAAGTTGTAACAAGGGTTCTTTAACTTCCAGAAAGCATAGAACTTAACCTACACTATGCATCAGATTTAATCACACTATTCCAAACAGACCTGGCTGTGTATATAAGTACCCCACACTAGGGATGCTGGTGATTGCTGGTGTTTCACTGAAAAATCTCTGTATATCCAATACGTATTATGAATAATAGGGTTATAAACCGATGTTATTGCAATACAAAAACATTAGCAACAGCCCTGTCTCAAAGTCAACACCAGGTTGCTATAGTGATTTTCAACTGAATCACATACTTTTATGTACTGTAGGTTAGATATTAAATCTTTTATTTTAATTACAGGTATCACAAATAACCGTCATGTAGCCACCAACTGCTGTTTCTGATGTGTAGACCTCATAGTTCCAGCCATGTTTGAGAAACTGATTACAGTATTCTTACCGCTTTTTTGCTCATTTTAGTTGTTACGGGTATATTCCAGACATACAATGTCGATCAGAATAATGGACCTCTAGGGAAAATTACAATCGATAAAAGATCAGGATATTTGTATGTAGGCGGAAACAATATTCTTCTTCAGCTTTACAGTAATTTATCTGTGATTAGTGAAGTAGCAGTTGGACCAATTTTGGACAATTCAATGTGTTACCCACTGCCTGCTCCATGTAGCTATCAAAGGGAGTTAACTGATAATAAAATACATGTTCTGGCTATCAATGAACCAAAGGAATACATTTTAGCTTGTGGTACTGCAAACCATGGCTTATGTTCAGCATACTCATTAAGTGACATTGGGGCAATGAACAAAACATTGAACCCGATGAAAGCAACAAATAATATTGTCGGAAGTGTCAGTGGTAGTTCTTACTCAAATTCTTATGCATTTTTTGGGTCAACTCATAGTCAGTTGAAAAGTTCTGACAATCCTTTACTCTATGTTGCCATGGGGACAGCCAATCAGTCTTTACAGTTTACACCAGCAATAATTTCAAGTCGAGAGGTAAAATATTCCTCGAACCCATGGAATATGGATTATTTTCTAAATTCTACTACATCCTCTTCATTTATGAATGTTGACCCATCACTACAGTATAAATTTCGTTCCTACTATATCTATGGATTTGAAAATAGTGGCTACACATATTTCATCTCAGTTCAGATGAATGATCCAACAGCCTTTGAAGTTGAGAACAATAAATTTGTAACAAAAATAATAAAAATTTGCCAAGATGACACAAAATATTCTTCCTACACAGAACTCCCAATTGAGTGTACCCATGGAGACAAAACTTATCACATAGCAACCAGTGCAATAATTTCTGATTATGGATATTTGCCATTTGAAAAGTATTTATACATTACTTTTGGAAAAATGATGAACTTAATCCTTCTCTTGATAAAAGTCAAGGGTCAGTTTTGTGTACTTTTGACTTTAACAAAATTACAGAGCTATTTGAACAGTTACAAAAAGACTGTTTTACCAATGGTCTTGGGAATGAGGTTGCTTGGTTTGTTGGAAAAAGTCTGACAGAGGCAAGGGGATGTGCCAGAGATG
Organism: Mytilus coruscus; assembly: GCA_017311375.1. NCBI lineage: Eukaryota > Metazoa > Mollusca > Bivalvia > Mytilida > Mytilidae > Mytilus > Mytilus coruscus. Next base: position 83,379,042 of record CM029595.1, on the reverse strand, counting down.
TAAGTATAGAGAGCAAAAACCATCATCAACTGTTTCCATTACTTAAACTTAATAAGAGGCAGAACTCAGGGTTCTCACTATATAAATAACACATAGTTGAGAGGGTCACTGATAGAGCAGATTGTTACCCCGAGAAAACATTGTCAACTGATACAAGCCAAGGTTGACTGTTTTTTCGAGGGGTACCAATCTGCTCTATCACCCTCTCAACTATGTGTTATTTAATTTATTATACTGAATTTCCTATCAGTATTGTCTTTTACTGTTACTGTTGAATTCTTAATTCAAAGTATTTTGCTATGACGTCACGTCATTACAATTTTACAGATATTAAAAATCTCAACACAAATAAAGCAAGATGTGTTTTTATTTTTATTTTGACTGTCTATGAAAAAGTTCTGAGCCAACACGTAGAACTTAAGCATTGTCTTTAATTATTTGATGTAAATTCAATTTATTGTCCTTAAAATTATCGAGTTTTGATTGGTCTGTACGAGAGGGTGACATTCAAAAAATTGTCTCCCGCTCAGCCATGGGATAGAGTAAATTGTCTCCCTCGTATTGGCTAATCAAAATCTGTCATTTTAACGTGAAGTATTATAGAAAGTTTTGAAGACAGGTCCAGGAACTCATCATTTATGGCCATGGCAAGTCCTACAGTGCAAAGAAGAAATTTTATTGCTATATAATATATTATTTCAGTCTCCTTGACAAAAAGAGCAAGGAAATGACATTAAATTTAGATTATTTTTAGACTAATGCTTTAAAATGATGATATGTGTACATGGCTCCGTATATGATACAACATTTTACAGTCTTAATGCATCTTTGGACCCACCAGTTCTAAAAATGTGGACTGGTCTTAGTGAAAACCCTGGACCATATAGAACATACATGTATTAAACATGGCCAAAAATTAGAAATGATAAAAGACGAACAACAGTCTACAAAACACTACACAGTAAACTTAGGATTGAACAACTGTTACCCCACCAAAAACTGGGGAGGAGGATGAACTCGGGTGCCATTTATGGGAGGGTAGGCAGATCCTGTTCCATAAGTGACACTGTTGTAAGTAAATGTCAGTGATAAAGTCACTTACATGTAGGTCAGATGCCACCATATAATGTTGTTTTTTTTGTTCCCTCGAAATGTTTATATCAGCAATGTCTTGGACGAGTTCGAAAATCAGTGCGGATCAATTATTTTTAGAAGAGTTCTGCTCCTTGGAAACATTAATTATATATGGAAAATTGCATCGTTAGCGCTCTCTCGTGTGTACAATTTTTGCCAGATTTTTTTGAAACTTATAACATAGGTTTATATCAGCAATGTCTTGGACAAGTTCGAAAATCAGTGCCGATTAATTATTTTAAAAAGAGTTATGTCCCTTGCAAATATCGATTATATGGAAAATTGCATTGTTAGCGCTCTCATGTTTTCAATTCTTGCCAGATTTTTTGAAACTTATGTCATAGGTTTATATCAGCAATGTCTTTGATGAGTTCGAGAATCAGTGCCGATCAATTAATTTTTAAAGAGTTATGCCCCTTGGAAATATTAATTATATGGAAAATTGCCTTATGAACGCTCTTATGTGTACAATTCTTGCCATATTTTTATGAAATTTATATTATAGGTTTATATCATCAATGTGTTTGATGAGTTGGAAAATCAGTGACGATCAATTATTTATAAAAGAGTAATGCCCCTTGGAAATATTGATTATTTGGGAAATTGCATTGTTAGCACTCTCATGTGTACAATTCTTGCCAGATTTTTATGAAATTCATATTATAGGTTTATATCATCAATGTCTCAGACAAATTTGAAAATTGGTGCCGATCAATTATTTTTAAAAGAGTTATTTTTATGTCCCTTGTAAATATTGATTTAATGGAAAATTGCATTGTTAGCACTCTCATGTATACAATTCTTGCCAGAATTTTATGAAATTTATATCATATGTTTATATCAGCAATGTCTTTGACACTTTCGAAATTAGTGCTATCAAATATTTTTAACGAGTTATGCCCTTGGAAAAATTAATTATAATGGAAATCATATTGCATTTGCTCTGAAGCCTTCATTTCTCTATTAAAGATATTTATAAATTGTTTTAAAGAACCAGAAAAAAAGTACTTTTTTTAGTTATTGCCTTTGGATAGATACATGTAAAATATGTGCAACGCAGAGGACATTGGAACTGTGTTCTTTTATTTTTTAAAATTGACTAACTAACATGACTAAGTAACTTGTATATTATATTATCAATTCTTGAATGATTTTAGACTGGACAAGATCTGAATAACTTTTGTGGAGGAAAAAAGAATTTGAATGGTATTCAGGAAAGTACCAATTTAGATATCAGAGGCAGACAAACCTTGAAATATTCAGCCATTTACCATGAGGCAAAGTCAATCCTGTCTACTGTAAATGTAATAAAACAGAATGGACATAATATAGCAGTACTAGGTACAGATGAAGGTTATCTCATGAAGGTATTTATCTCAAAGCATCATTTCTAAACGTAAAGATTGAATTTATTATATAACAAATAGTGTTTGCGATTAAAAAACAAAGTGGTTATAATAAAATGCAAAAAGAAAGAATTTAGACCAGCAAATTAAACTTAAAACAAGTATTTGCATGTAGATTGCATAACCTCCCAGTGTCTTCCCTAGAAAATTTTTCATGCATGGTGGGTCCATGGTGAATTTGCAACGCGGCGTGTGACGCTTCTTTTTCCAGAATTAGTAACACTACATAATTTATATGTTTAAAGCCATATACCAATCTAATTGTTTATTATAGGTACAGCAATTCATATAAGTCAAGTGGAACTTTAAAGTATTTATTACAGATGAGAGGAATTAATGAAAGACTTTATAAACAATAATAAAAATAATCCAGTCTGCAATTGTTATTTACAAATAAATGCCATGTACATATTATTTTGTTGATATCTTCCTCTGTTTCAACTTTCCAAAGGTCACCACACATTTGTCAAAATCAAAATCTTCCTCCTTTGGTCCTTCAATTGATATATGCATTAAGCAATTCAGCACTTTTTGGCATAGTCTTTTTCTCAAAGGTGTTTTAACTCTGTTTAAGCATGAAAAACACCTTTCACAATCAGATGTTGAAACTGGCAATGGAAGACTCATTGCTGCATACTGAGACAGACAAGGATACAAAGTTCCAAGACTGGCAACTTTGTTCAGTGTCTGCCTAAATGTCATGTCTTTACATTCTTTCACTAACAGTGACCTCAGTTTGCTGATAGAATGATTTCAGCATCAACAGCAAGTTGTTAAATAAAACTTTGAATGTCATCATTGCTTCACAGAGATTTACAGGAAACAATAAAACAAAGTTTATTGCGTTAATTACTAAAGTCGTCAATAAAGAATACCTGACATACGGACATACGGATGACATTGTTTTGAAGCTAAGCTGACATTTTATTTCATGACAGTTTGTAACTATTTTTTTTTTAAATACATCCCAGTCCGATTTATTTATAACACTTTATAATTGTTAAAATCCTATCTTGCCAAAGTGAAAGAAATTTAGCCCCACTTAATGAATCCGCTACACTTAAGCTTCATGTGACCCATTCAAATAAAAATAGAACAACACAAGTTTATTAAAAACAATATTTCCGTAAATAACTACGTTTGTTTTGAAAGTTTTTCTATCAAATCTTTTAAATATTTCATAAGACACCTCTTTTTCTCGGCCCGGTGGCGGTGATGTGTATTTTTATTTAGCACAGAAAGATATACATTGGAGATTAATCTGACCATGGAAGTAATATTTTAAATATTACTTCCATGATCTGACTATTTATTTATCAGCTAACTGGCAACTTCTATTATGTAACCGAAGTCTCGATTTAAAACCAACTAATCAAGAAGGTTGTAAAATCCCGGCACGCGCGACGTGATGCATCCAATTATCAGTCGGATGAGTTTAAAACACATGTGGAGTGTGGTTGGTCACTTGTCACTTCACTTTCAAAATCGATAATAAATATTTTACACAGTTATAATTTTCACACATAGCGGGATGCATTGCAGCAACGATGAAAGCATGGTGGTCGACATTTATGCGTAGCGGTACCGCAATGCTTGAACAGCCTAGGGAAAACACTGCCTCCTAACTAGGATATATATGGTTCTATTTGTTGAGTGAACTCTGAATTTTAAAATGATTTTTTCTTTTTCTTATATTTGAAAAAAGGCAGTACTGTGTTTAAAGAGTTGCTACCTTTAAATGGGGAGTCGACGATTGCAATTGCAGTTGTAGTTTAACTAATAAAACAGAGCTTCTAAACCACTAAAACAAATATTTGCAACTGTCAAACCCCAAACTAATGGTTACAACTCTTCACACATACCTATATATGCTATAGTACTGTTATTGAACTGTTTTAATTGTTTGGAATGAGATTGTATCTTTCGACAGTCCATTCATTGTTTTAAATTAAAACAAATCTTCTGGAACTATGGTGCTAGTTAGAACCCAACTTTGTACGATTACAATATATCAACTATATTAGAAATGTTTAAGGTTTAAGGTAGGAACGATCATAAACTGATTTATTTTAGTTTCGTTCTTCTGTCAATATTGATATGCTTTGTCCATATCAGTATGCTTTATTTGTTAATATCAATATGTTTTGGTAATATCAATATCATTTTGTCTTCCTAAAATTATTCTCAAAGAATGAACTTATCAAATGGAAGAAACTAATGGTTTGATCATTTTATGAACTTTTCAATATAAAAGTAAGGAGATTTGGTATGATTGCCAATGAGACAACTATCCACCCAAGTTCAAATGAAGTGGATGTAAGCAATTATAGGCAACTATAGCCTTCAACAATGAAAAAGCCCCATACTGTATAGTCTGCTATAAAAGGCCCCAACATGAAAAATATGAAACAATTCAATTGAGAACACTAACGGCCTAATTTATTAAAATACAATTATAGAAAAACAAATGTGACAGATATGAACCAACAACAACCACTGAACTACAGGCTCCTGACTTGGGACAGGCACATGAAGAATGTGGTGGGGTTAATTATGTTTGTTCACTTACAAGCAAAAAACCCATACCTGTAAAATATAAGGGCATACACTACAAGCAATGTTCTTTATTCATTATGACCTTTGTAGGTTTTAGTGAAGAAAGCAGCAGCAAGCCTTCCATCTCCATACATGACATATGATATAACAAAGGACAGAAAAATTAAGATTGAGCCTGGATCACAGACTGATTCATCAGGGACCAGTGTTTATTTATTGTCAAATACTCAGGTAAATACGGAATATGTCTTTAAAATCATAATTCAAATTCATTTTCAAGAGTGCATTCAAGAAAAAAAGGGCAAATAGGAGCACTGTTGTATACCGATAGTTATTTTGGAATTTTCAACTGTTCGTGGTCTTACAGCTTTTGATAAAACACAGGTCATTGCTGAATAATCCCATGTAAAGTTTTAATGGGTATTGTGTTAAAAAAAGGGGGAACCCATTTTATGTAGGTGAAATGTATTTTGTTCAGATAGAACCTAAAAAAATTTGTAAGGGTTCCGCGGAACCCAGTGTCTCGCCTACTTTTGCTGTTAGTCGCAGGCTCAACAAAAATGGGGAAAAAATTATTAAAAATTTTCCTCTAGATACTATCTTTTGAATGTAAGAAGCTTCTATCCAAGTTTGGTAAAAATCCAGGAAGGTTTATGAATCTAATAAATGTTTTAAAAACTTTAACTGCAGACTGTATGTAATGTAAACTGGAAGAAAAACTAAGTCCATTTATAAGTACTATACGGAAAAACAGGAAATAAATTTTTACAAAATTTCCTTCTAGATACTATCTTACTATCATAGACAAGCTTCTGTCCAAGTTTGGTACAAATCAAGGATAGTTAATGAAAATTATTAAAATTTTAAAAACTTTAACCACAGAGTGAATGTAATGTTAACTGGCAGAAAAACTAAGTCCATTTATAAGTAAAATACAGATAAACAGGATATTTTTTTCACAAAATTTACTTCTGGATACTATCTTACTATCATAGACAAGCTTTTGTCCAAGTTTGGTACACATCCAGGATAGTTTAAGAAAGTTATTAATTTCAAAAACTTTAACCACAGAGTGAATATTTGTGGACGCCGCCGCCGACGACGTTAACGACGGAATGTAGGATCGCTATGTCTCACTTTTGCGAGGAGGTGATAACAGCTTATTGAAGATAAGACAACGAATGTTTATTAAAGATAAGTTTAATATCTTATTCCCCATTAATGGCTAGCATTGCTGGTTGATCAATTATATCTGTTGAATCATGCCATTGTATTTGTTTTCCTTTAACTATACCCCACTCAATTTTTTGCGTCCTTTAACTATACCCCACACAATTTTTGCCTCGGGTATAATGTTTTTGACCCGTCTGTCTGTCTGTCTGTCTGTCCGTCCATCTGTCTGTCAGTCCGTCAGTCCTGTTCTTGTCATCACAACTCCTCTTAAACTACACAACAGAATTTCATGAATCTTTGTAGATAATAAGGACATACTATGTAGATGTGCATATCAACAGGAAATTATGATTCAATTTTTTTTCTGGGAGTTATGCCCCGTTGAACTTATTGGCCTCAATATACTACAGTCCGTCAGTCCTGTTCTTGTTATCGCAACTCCTCTTAAACCGCACAACAGAATTTCATGAATCTTTGTAGATAATAAGGACATACTATGTAGATGTGCATATCAACAGGAAATTATGATTCAATTTTTTTTCTGGGAGTTATGCCCCGTTGAACTTATTGGCCTCAATATACTACTGCAAGAGTTTGTCATTGCAACTTTTCTGAAACTACACAACAGAATTTCATCAAACTTTGTAGATAATAAGTACATACTATGTAGATGTGCATATCAACAGGAAATTATGATTCAATTTTTTCTAGGAGTTATGCCCCTTTGAACTTATTAGCCTCAATATACTACAGTACGTCAGTCCTGTTCTTGTCATCACAACTCCTCTGAAACCACGCAACTGAATTTCATGAAACTTTGTAGATGATAAGGACATAATATGTTTATGTGCATGTCACCCAGAAATATTTATCAATTGATTTTTGGAGGAGTTAGGAGTCTATGAACTTAGGAATGTAGTGAGATTTTGTTTGCCAAGGGACAATGTGGGGGCGTGAGGTATGTGAGCACGCTCACTAAGGTTCTTTAATTTTATTAGGCCTCGATCTCAGTCACTAATATTGTCAAGGTTCTATTCCAGAGAAGGCTTTGATATTAGCAATTAGTGAGTCATAGAGACCTCTGTAGAAGATGCTTAACTAAATCTTCTAATAACTATTGAATGTTAATTAATTGTTTAATACATGGGATTTTGTCAAATATATGGATGAACATAATGACTGTAAATTCTTAATAACAGATTGTTTCCGTTTGGAACAGGATCTGTTTTCCCCTTCAAGAGCACCTGAGATCACCACCAGTTTTTGTTGGAGTTAATGTTGTTCAGTCTATTTTTCTGTGTAGTGTATTGTGTTCTTTGTTTCTCCATCCAAATAACAATTTTGTCAATGCACGGCCTTCAACACGGAGCCTTGGCTCACACGTTTTGTCTTGTCTTTCTTATTTTGCCCTGGCCTTTCCCTTTGGTTAATGAGTTTAGAATCTTCCATATCTTTTCTATTACAACGAAGATAGATTATTTTATTGTGTAGAATTTCACTGGGTATTAATTATTAAGCAAGATGCTTTTGCTTTAGAACTTTTTCTGACACAGTTCCTTCTTTGTCTCAATGGTCTCTAAGGAACAAAGTCCTAAACATTATAAAGTTCATAGTGCATCCATTGAATGCCAAATAGTATATCACATTGACCATTAATATAATTACAGGTCACAAAGTTTCCACTAGATGCATGTGAAGTACATACGACTTGTGAGCAGTGTGTTGGTGTTGATCCTCTAGGTTGTGGCTGGTGTGGAAACAAGTGTACCTCACAACAAAGTTGTAGCTCTGGATGGTCAGGACAAAGTTGTCCTCCAATAATAAATAAAGTAAGTTCATATGACCTGTTAGAAGTGTATTTGTTTTGACCCTCAAGAGCTGTGGTTGATGTAAGAGTAAGTGTAACAAATAACAAAGCTGATTTCCTCTTCTTATAGATAAAAAAAGTATCCTTAAATTTTAGCACTTTGATGGTTTTGAACTTTGAACCTTATGATGGGTGTGGCAAATGGTGTGCTTCACAGCAAAGATTAAGTAAGAATATAGTTGCCACCCTTTTTAGATGAAGTAATTATGAATAAAAAGATATGTAGAGTATAAGTGAAATCTGAAGACACAAAAAAAAAAGTATATCAGGGTTCTCGCTAAGGATTTTTGAAGGCGAGTTCAGGGACTTAATTTTTGGCGATGGAAAGACCAACAGTGAGAAGATGAAATGTTATTGCTATATCACTTATTTTGTCACCCCTAGCTAGGGAATAACATCAAGTTTTGATTATTTTAAAACTTTTGTCAAAAAATGATGATATTTGTGCTCTGTTGATAAAACATTTTACAATCTTGATACATCTTTAGTCTCACTCGTTTTGAAAATGATGAGTCCAGACAGATTTTCATAAGACCAGGACTCTTGGACTCAACTTTAAAAGTGAGAACTCTGTTTATACAATGGATACATTTGATGAAATTTTGAAGGTAACACTCCAAGTTTTACCTTTCCTGATAGTTGTCTGTCTTTCCATAATTATGCAAAATACAGATGCCAAAGGAGAAAGGCAAAACTTGAAAAATAAAAGTAAAATATATTATCTTTGACTATAAACAAGCTGTTAGAAATGCTGCAGATCTATTTTAGTTTGAATTTGTCTATTTTTATATGTATTTGGCTTATAAACTTATCCATATTTTTTTCTCAGATTTCCCCTATTTCTGGACCTACTAATGGTGGAACACTGCTGACATTAGAAGGACAAAATTTTGGTACGGTGTTTGCTGAAGTAAGGGAAATAACTATTGGAAAAGATATCTGCCAGGTTACAACAACAACAATAACATCGACAAAGTAAGTTTCAAGACATTGACAAAAACTTGAGGGAAGTAAAGCTTTGTATTAAAGTAACATTTAATTTTATGTGGGGCAAATTGGTTTTAAAGTCATGATTGAAGCATAAAAAATATATGAACTTAGGATAATTCATTAAGCACTGGAATACCTTAAATGGGAGACAAACATTTTAATATATATCTAGCCAAATTTTCTGCTTTAACATTATTTGAACCTTATATATTTTTTTTTAATATCAACAATGTTTTACAAAGACATAACGAGTTGATGAAAAGATTTGGGATTTATATCAATGAAACAGCATTCAAACAACACATGTGAATAAACAGAAAAGGGCATCTAGAAGTCAACATACAGCCTTTAAATAGTAGACAAATGTCTATACTGTATGTCAACATTTAGATCACTTTGTGGTTTAATTTAACATAGACTCGAAAAATCTGTTATCAACCCTGAATTCATTTTCGGACAAAAATTTTTATTTTTTCAACACTTTTCAGTATGTGGTAATCAAATAGGAAGTAAGTTTACAGTCTTTGTTATTTTTTCTTGTTTTTATGGCCTTCAGCAGAGTGCGAGAAAAAAAAAAAACACGTTAAAATTTCATGCCTTAGAAGTGCTTTTCTGGATTAACCTTTGTCAAACCTATCAAATGATTAAGATTTGAGTTTTAGCTTCATGCTTTCATCAGCTAATACTAATCACTAATAATCAATTGCGTTTTGGTTTTTAAGAATATAATGATGTTTTTTTCTTTATATACTTAAAATATTACTTTGTGAATTCAGAATTACATGTACTACTCAGAAGATGACTGTTGAAGGTGAAGGACAGGTCAAGGTTATAGTTAATGATAGCAACAACACACCATATCAGATAAATGGAGAATACACATCACCTGATTTGATATTCTCTTATAAGGTAATATATCTTGCATTTAAGTTGTCATTATTCACCTATTTGTTCTTAAATAATTGTATTATATAAGATTTTAACATTTTAAAATGATCATTTTAAGTCATTGTTGCTGGGTAAAGGTAATAAGGTTCTTGGTCCAGCAGTAATCTGTTGCCTTTCTGCTTACATTTAATTGGGCTTTAACCTTATGCCAGTGGTCAGTTGACTGACTGCTTACATTTGATTGGGTATCATCCTTATGTCAGTGATCATTTGACTGCCTGCTTACATTTGATTGGGTATTAACCTTATGACAGTGATCAGTTGACTGCCTGCTTGTATTAGATTGGGTATTTACCTTATGACAGTGATCAGTTGACTGCCTGCTTGTATATGGTTGGGTATTAATCTTATGCCAGTGATCAGTTGCCTGCCAGCTTGCATTTGATTTTCTAGTAACATAAAACATGCACACACACACTGATGTTTCATTCTTGAAACAACAGTTACTAGTACAAACAAAACAAATGTAGATAAATATAAAAAACCAATTGTTCAGAGAACAATTGAAGGTCTTTCCACATCAATTTTCTAAATTATTGATGAGAAGTTACTTCCGGTTTACTCAAAGTTACTATTGGCATCTAAGCATAGGTTTCTTCATACTGATTCAATAAATAAATGTTTCTATATATTTTTGCCTGAATAAGGGAGATAATTGTCAACTTCAGGTTTTAAAAATGTCACTTCCGGTCTTACATGATAGCTTTATTTACACTGATTCCAAAAAATATATGGTTTCTATATACTTTTCCCTGTAATAATGGAGATATTAGGTACTTCCGGACTCAAATGATAGGTTTATGTATGCATATTTAAAAAACACATAGTTTCTAGATACTTTCCATGAAATAAGTGCAAAAATGGCTACTTCCGGTTTACTCAAGGTCACTTCCGGTTGATATTTTTCAAGGTCATATGTCAACCAACAGTTTGCAAAAGACCCTATGGCTTTATCATGTACCAAGTTGGAGAAATAATCAATTAACCTTAAATTGAATCATTTCAGGGACAATAACTCCTATAAGATGTCATTGGATTGTTTCAGACCAAATGTATCATATCTTCATCACAATGAGGCAAACATTATGCACTAGTTCTTTTAAATATATCTCCAAGATTATCAGACGAGATCTCGGAACTATGAAAAGTAAAAATTTAGAACATGACCTTGACCTTTGACCTTGACCTCAGACTTATATTTATGAACCCAGGACCTCAAATACACGTACCTTAGGTCTGTATTACTTACCATTCATGTGATACATTGACATATCACTTATGTCAAATTCAAAAGGGGAAATAACTGTCATTTAGAGTCTACGAATTGATTTGGTTAAATTTGACAAATCATCTTTAGGATATAACGAGCAATTTAGTACAATAAATTTGTCGCTTTCTTTTACGGTTACGGAGGAGACACAAAGAAAACAGTGTTTGGGAGATAACTCTTACAATAAAAAGTCTTCGACTAAACAGGGTCAGTCTCAAAAGCGCAATAACTGTTCAATATCATATGCAAAAAATCTAAGCAACATCTTGCAAAACCGCAAAACAAGGTTTGAAATTTGGCGGAAGAAGAAAAAAAAATAATCAGAACAAATACAATAGGTCTTTCATAAAGTGTGCAATATGGGGCTTGAAAACATGCTCATTTATCTTTTCTTTTAATTATATATGATTATTTAGAAATATAATTAAACAAGATACTAACAAAATTCTGTCATTTTCTATGCTCCAATATATATAATGAATCAACTACATCATAATGTGAATAAATTTAATTTGGAATTAATTTTAGAATTCTCTGATAACTATTACTTATTTTTAAATGTTATGTTTTGGATTCAGTGATGTGTTTTCTTATATGATAGAAACAAGAAAATCCATCAAAAAATAGTATTCAGTGGAACCTTTGTATATTCATATCTATAGCATATGATCTGGTGGATAAAAGTTGCTAAAAGGAGTAGGCTCTATAAGGCTCCTATATAGCCCTATATTTCTGGCTTGAATTTCAAATAAGAATTTATTTACCATTATTATAACGTATCATTGCTAAAAGAATGATTAGATAGGAAATAGGTCTTTTTATGCCCCCGCCGCAGTGGAGGGGGCATTAAGTGTTACCCTTGTCTGTCTGTATTAGTTTCTGTTCTATAACTTTAGTTTGCCTGAACCAAATGTTATTAAACTTATACACAATGCTCCTTACCACAAAACACAGAACAAGTTCGAATTTGCATCACTTTTACCGTTCTTGAGTTATGTCCCTTTTATATGCAAGCGGGGCATCATCTGCATGATCTGTGTCCCATGGACACATTCTTCATTTATTGTTGAAAAGTTACGAATCCGCGTTCTTTTCATGGCGTCATATAAAGTGCATATTTTGATTTTCCTCTGTTTTCAATAAAACATGTCAATTTCCATTGGTTGTTTGCGACCAGAAGCCTACAGCCTATATGTCAATAAAAAAGATCTTTTGACATTAAGTTCATTATAAAAAATTACATATCTGACTTGAATATTTTGATTGTCAAAACCTTGCCCTTATACTTCTTAAGCCTAAATTTGTTTGAAATCCAGAAGAGTTTGTCAAATTTCACCAAAATCTTCGGTTTTTGGTCTATTTGAGTGAAAATGTAAAAGCCTTATAAAAATAGCCCAACAAAAAAAAGTACTATATTCCTTTCTTACATGTCTATTTATCAACTTGAAACATTTTTTATCTTGAAACGATGAACTTAATATTCAGGGCAAAAAAAAGACCCATACCAAACTTACTCCTTTGGATATGAAATATATGATATATGTTGTATGATTTTGAAATTATTTTTGCAGTCTCCAGAAGTCCTTGATTTCACACCAAAGTATGGACCGTTATCTGGAGGGACCAAGTTAGTGATATCTGGAAAGAATTTGAATGTCGGAGCAAAACATTCTGTTCAGGTGGCGGGACAAAAATGTGTCATTGAACCAAGGTCTGTATAGCATAGTGACTGAGGACTAATTGCACTATGAAAGATATCTATTAAACCATTATGCCTATAGTATATTCCTGTAAGGAATGGCCAAGACAAATATGCCACATCTTGATATGAAAATAAGAAGATGTGATATGATTTCTGATAAAGCAAATATCCACCAAAGACATAAAAACAAGAATATGAACAACTCACTGTATGGCTTTTAACAATGAGCAAAACTAATACCCTATAATAAGCTTTAAAACTAGATATAAATTCATCTTGTACGTTTTGCTGATAATTACCCATATCAGGTGCCACTGATGTAAATTAAAACTTGTTCAGATTTATGACGATGATTCAATTATATATGTTATGCGATTGCTGGTCTGAACTTCATGGAGTTAACATCAACAGAAAATAACTAGGTTGAACTTGGTAGAACATTTTGCCTATTTACACTTGTTGATATTTCAAATGTAATTAACCACTGTAAATTAGGAAAATCTAGTTGCATTTAGTAGTACGATTGTTTAACAAAAGACAAAATTGCTAAGCTGATTATTGCGATATCAGAAATGATGCATGAAAATAATGTTATCACAACTTAAACTGCAAGATTTTTTTGTGTGAATCAATCACTTCTCAGTTTTTGCAATAATTAAAACATAACAAAAATTTCTTAATTTGCAGTACATTAAAATGATAATCAAGAAATTATGACATCATATTCAATATATTATCACTTGATAACTTAACAATCATGACCTTGGGATATTCCTCAAGGTTATATTAGTATCTAAGATATGAATAAAGGGGGTGTGTTTGCTATATGTTAATTTTAATGACGCAGCAACCCAACTACACACAAAAAAAAGAGGTCAACTGTAGTCTTCAATAAAAGATGTGTCTGCAATGTGTCAAGCTATAAATCAATCAGGTCTTAAAAAAAGTTGTGGATAATTTTGACAGAGACTAACAAGATTATATTGGTAACAGAGAAAAGCGATGTTATATATTAATGAATATCCAAGGCTGTAGCCCAGTTCAATTTGAATGAACAAAAAGTTCTTTTTTTTTCACAATGTCTTTACAACCCCTCTAAAGGTTATATTTTATACTTACAGTGGAGGAATACAGGGTAACAGTTTGACATGTCTGACACCTAAGTTAGTGTACAGCAAACGTAGGAGGAAGAGAGAAACCAACAGTCCAAGTCCAGTGTATGATGTGTCCATAAGATTGGACATAGATGGATTTACTTACCAGTTTAATGAAAGTTACCAATTCATGGAAGACTCAACAGTCACATCTATTGGCCCGCATAAATCTATACAGGGTACGGCATATCCAGTTTATTTCCAGTGGTTTCATAAAATTGAGAATGGAAATGGGGAATGTGTCAAAGAGACAACAACCCGACCACAGAACAGACAACAACAGAAGGTCACCAATAGGTCTTCAATACAGCGAAATTCCGCACCGGAGGCGTCCTTAAGCTGGCCCCTAAACAAATATATATACTAGTTCAGTGATAATGGACGTCATACTAAACTCCAAATTATACACAAGAAACTAAAAGTAAAATAATACAAGACTAACAAAGGCCAGAGGCTCCTGACTTGGGACAGGCGCAAAAATGCGGCGGGTTAAACATGTTTATGAGATCTCAACCCCCTAAGCCTCTAGCCAATGTAGAAAAGTAAACGCATAACAATCGCACATTAAAAGTCAGTTAAAGAGAAGTCCGAGTCCGATGTCAGAAGATGTAACAAAAGAAAATAAACAAAATGACAATAATACATAAATAACAACAGACTACTAGCAGTTAACTGACATGCCAGCTCCAGACCTCAATTAAACTGATTGAAAGATTATGTCTTCATCATATGAATATCAGGCACAATCCCTCCGTTAGGGGTTTAGTATCATACCATCATAAAATATATGAGAAGAGAATAACCCGTGTCATGCCAACAACTGGTTTTAAATAAATGTGTTTAGTTCGATGCAAAGACCCTATAAGTGAATCAATATTAAAGCCAAAATATGCAATCTTTAATGACCTGACAACAGTATCGTAACTATATCCCTTCTTAATAAGTCTATTTAAAGGTTTTGTTAGCTTCTGAGGTGAATACTGACATTTTAGTGCTTTATAAAGAATATTACCATAAAAGATTGGATGTGAAATACCTGAACGTATAAGAAGTCTGCATGTTGAGCTATATTTACGAATGATGTCCTTATACCGATGATAAAATTTAGTAAATGTTTTGACTAGTTTGTGATATCGAAAACCCTGGTGTAATAATTTTTCAGTAATACATAAATTTCTTGTCTTAAGGCCAAGATAAAAATATATGTATGATTCCAGTTAATAGACCGATCCTATTGTAAACCCCTCAGATCCTACAGCTTTTTTTCCAATTCTGAAAAATAAATTTTGAAAGATCCCATTTTGTGGAAAGTGAATTTCAATAATCAAATTCACAGACTCCTGTCATCTGAATTTCCATTATAAGTATCCACTATGGCTAAAAATGCAACAAATTCTTAACGAATGCAACAAAATTTACTAAAACGTAACTTGTCTGTTTATTTTAAAACCAAACATATAGAAAATGGCAAACTTCCAGTAGGGGCTTGTATAATAGTTGGACTCTGTGAACACACAATTTTTTTCTGGATTTTGACAATCTAAAATTTTTTCAAATTTCAAAAAAATGCCGACCTACCCACTCTATTTTTATTTTTCAGAATGTAATTGGAACCACACATATATTTTTATTTGGCCTAAGAACTATGAATCTACACAAATAATTTCATTCATTGTTTATATTTTGATAACTGCTGGGTGGTGGTGGTGATCATCACTTGATAACTTAACAATCATGACTCGGCTTCTGCCTCAATCTTATATTGTATCTCAGATATGAATATTAAGGATGTGTTTACTCTATGTCAATTTTAATAACACAGCAACCCAACTACACAAAAAAAACAAAACAATATACATCTAGAGGTATACTGTAGTCTTCAGCAATAGACAAGTGTCTATGCTATGTGTCAAGCTATAAATCACATAGGTCTAAAAAATTTGAAATACTCTGAATAGTTATAAAAAAATACCCACAACTTAACTTATGAAAAAGCTGTTTTAAAAATTTCAACAGCAAAAATCAGTATGTTATCAATGGCTTACATAAAATTGGAATGAATTTAGTTATAGAATAACTAATTGAAGGATTTGAATATAGAAAAATATTCAACGAGTGACCGAACGACACATTAGTTCACAAATGCGCATAGCGCATGAGTTAATTATCAGTGTTGTTTGGTCATGAGTTGAATATTTTTTAATATTTGAATTCTTTGATTAGTTATTCTTTTTATTACATAGACAATGGGCTTTTCAATGGAAATAAATTAGAAAATGCAAGGAACTATATCTTTTCTACACATTCACAATTTGCTTTGATGCAATGTCATCGACAACATCTAGACAACACCTACTGTTGTATGACGTCAGAGGAGTAAAATTATTGAGTTTATTTCACATGTGAAATTATCGGTTTATTTTTCACTGGGAAATCATGGTAATTTATCACAACCAATGTAATAAACTTAAATAACTTGATTGTATATGTTCTGGACCATATCAGTATTTGGACCATACACATATTGTCATGACCGTATGAGTATAGTTTAGAGGAAAACACAGTACAATTACAGTAAGAAATACACGCTGCCTTTCTAATCTTATTTTCATAATAAGAATAGAGGAACTGCATGTATCATCTACTGTTATCGTAAGATAGTATGAATAGAAGCAAAAAACACTAAATCACCAAAAAAAATTTGAAATATTTAAGAAATTTGAATTAACTAAAAACAAAGTTAAACACCAAAATGATAATTATAACAAGAAGTTCAATCCCCCAAGTGCCTATGAGTAAAACAGTTTACTTATTGTTTAACAGTTCTAGATTTAGAAATTTTCTAAAGTCGACATATAGTGTTTTGTAGAGAAAAATCGATTATGATGATGTAAAAATGTTTTAACTATAATTTTAACTTGTGAGTAAAATTCACTTTATTTCATTAATCATGTATACCAAACAATAAAATAAATTAACATATGAATAAATAGGTCAAAATTTCATTTTAAAGACTCTTAATTTGTGACACCTTCAAGGGTCATACTTATGCAATTTACAGTAAAAGTATCTTTTAAAGTATATACCTATATTAGGTCATGACCATACGCCTATGGTCCAAATACTCATATCGGCTGTAACATATACAATAACAAATGACAAACTTATGAGATCGTTCTTCTTTTAGTGGAGGAACAACTGTGACAGTAACTGGAACTAATCTTCACATTATATCAGAACCAATGATCATAGCTACACTAGTAGTTAATGGTAACAACAAACAAACTGTTCCAGTGGTAAATATATTAAACAATTATGAGCTAAAAATGTTTTATTGTCATTAAAAGCTGGTTTTTAAACAGTTTTCCATAGGAAAAATTCTGTTTTAGAAAAAGGGAAGTATGGTGGGTAGGGGACAGGGTGGTGGTCGGCTGCCAACAGTTTCCATTCAGTAGCAATGTTCAAGCTTGAATCTCGAGGCAGTAGGGTCTAGTTGACTGATAAGGTACTTTGTCGCAATCGACCAGATAATTAGGGCATTGTTGTTTAGTGTAAATGACCTGATATATGTTCTTACTACAGAAATTGTACCTATATAATATAACAATTTTAAGCATTTTTAATAAATTTTATATTATTGGGTCATTAACCCATTAAATTATTTTGTCTGAAAACAAAATTTCGTAATGCATCAACAGCCCAGTGATGTAAAATTCTGTCAAAAAAGCTTAATTTAAAGATGTTTGATCATCTAGGTATGATTTATGTAGTTATGAATGGAACACATGTGGATATTTTCATCTTGTATTAAATATCTAGTATATTTTCAATTATCATTAATCACCTTATAAGTAAAAGCCAATCATCAACACAGGTGATAAACTGTCAAATTCTATCTTTATTTGTACTTTTATATCATTGTTAGTTAATTGTAGTGTTTACACAATCAGGTAACAGTTTTACTAGAAACACTGTTAGACAATTTGAAAAGTATAATTTTGAATCTGCAGAAGGGTGCATTTTTGGCTTTGGAGGGCACAATGGCATGGGAAAGGGTATTAAGGATGTGTTGCCCTTCTATTTTGTGCAGGATAGAACACTGAATAACTTATCAACCATTCAACCAATGCTTTTGAAATTTTAATATGTTATTACGGATGAAAAACAGAGGTTAAGTTTGATAATTATGATTTGCGTTTTACCATTCAGGAGTAATATGGTCCTTGATAGATCAGAAAATAGCACTTTATGTCATTTCCCTGCATTAGCTTATGAACTGTTCACCTAATGCTTTTAAAGTTTTAATATGTGGTTACTGATGACTAAATGAAGGTCAAGTTAGATAATGATAATTTTCACTTTTGCAATTTAAGAGTTACAGTATAAAATTGAGAATGGAAATGGGGAATGTGTCAAAGAGACAACAACCCGACCACAGAACAAACAACAGAAGGTCACCAATAGGTCTTCAATGCAGCGAGAATTCCGCACCGGAGGCGTCCTTAAGCTGGCCCCTAAACAAATATATATACTAGTTCAGTGATAATGGACGTCATACTAAACTCCAAATTATACACAAGAAACTAAAAGTAAAAATAATACAAGACTAACAAAGACCAGAGGCTCCTGACTTGGGACAGGCGCAAAAATGCGCGGGTTAAACATGTTTATGAGATCTCAACCCTCCCCCTATACCTCTAGCCAATGTAGAAAAGTAAACGCATAACAATACGCACATTAAAAGTCAGTTAAAGAGAAGTCCGAGTCCGATGTCAGAAGATGTAACAAAAGAAAATAAACAAAATGACAATAATACATAAATAACAACAGACTACTAGCAGTTAACTGACATGCCAGCTCCAGACCTCAATTAAACTGATTGAAAGATTATGTCTTCATCATATGAATATCAGGCACAATCCCTCCCGTTAGGGGTTTAGTATCATACCATCATAAAATATATGAGAAGAGCATAACCCGTGTCATGCCAACAACTGGTTTTAAATAAATGTGTTTAGTTCCGATGCAAAGACCCTACAAGTGAATCAATATTAAAGCCAAAATATGCAATCTTTAATGACCTGACAACAGTATCGTAACTATATCCCTTCTTAATAAGTCTATTTAAAGGTTTTGTTAGCTTCTGAGGTGAATACTGACATTTTAGTGCTTTATAAAGAATATTACCATAAAAGATTGGATGTGAAATACCTGAACGTATAAGAAGTCTGCATGTTGAGCTATATTTACAATGATGTCCTTGTACCGATGATAAAATTTAGTAAATGTTTTGACTAGTTTGTGATATCGAAACCCTGGTGTAATAATTTTTGTAATTTAAAATTTCTTTCGTTAAAATCTGAAACTTGTTACATCACAATTTCTTTGCAAGTTGAGAGTATATCAGTCCTTGATAGATCACAATTTCTTTGCAATGACTTATGAACCATTCAACAAACGCTTTTAAAATTTTAATATGTTGTTACTGATGATAAAATGGAGGTTCATGTTTGAAATTGACAATTTACAATTTTTACCGTTCAGGAGTTATGTTCCTTGATAGATTGGAAAATTACACTTTATGTCGTTTCCATGTAATAACTCTTGAACTTTTCAGCCAATGCTTTCCAAATATTAATATGTGGTTACTAATGACAAAATAGAGGTCAAGTTGAATATTGATTATTTTCACTTTTACTGTTCAGGACATATGATCCTTGTTAGATTGGAAATAGACACAAAAAGTGGCAGGTCAGACCAGCCTGTAATGCCTTACATTAGAAAACATTCAATGATTGTTACCCCAAAAAGCTGGTTTGCTGTCAATTTGACAGCTCATTTCTTGTTCAGACATGTCCACCAATATTCATCACAGTTAAATGCAAAACGTGACCATTTCAGACACTTTATAATACAATTAAAATATTTTTCAGGCTTGTTACAACTCTTCTCGAGATGGGACAACTTTGTTATGTCCTGCACCAAGTATAAAGATGTCCTGGAGACCGATTTGCCCTGTTGTGGCTACAAATCAGTCTATTTAAGTTTCATAATGGATGGCATTCAGTCAGTCAGACAACTACCTCAGTCCATGTCATACATGCATTACTTCCTTAATCCTGTGTTTCTTCCATTCACTGAAGATGAACATATCAGATACTTTTTGATTACAGAGAAGAGGCTGGAAATTAAGGTATATTAGTCTTTAAATACAGATAGATCATTAAATTAAATATTAGAATAAGTTTAATTCTAAATATAAATAATCAAATTTGACAGTCAACAGGTATAATAAAACTAAGTAAATCAACCGAAATAGTTTTTATTATGATATGCAAAAGCTTATCCTTTTGTTGCATAAACTTTATTGTGTACGAAATAAATGCCAATGTTAAATTACAGGGTGAACACTTGCATTATGGTGTGACAACAAAAGATGTGACTGTAACCATTGGCAACAGTGTATGTGAAGTGACTGTTATGAGGGCAACTGTATTGTACTGTACACCCAAAGATAAACCATCATCAGTTGGTGATAATGAACCCAGGAGAACAGTAGAGGTAGGTAGTCTGAGGTCAATGGTGGATGACCCATTGTCAATTCATGTAGAGGATTGTATGATGTGGTTGATTGTACTGTGTACCCAATTTAAGGCAAAGATAAACAATTATTTGTTTTGTTAGAATGAAAGAGTAGAGGTAAGAAGTCTGAAGACATTAGTTCTGTTTGCAGAGATTTACCTATTGTTGTTTGTAGTACTGTTTGCCTATTTAAACTTTTCTTGGTTTGAAATAATGAATGTGGGTAACAGTACGGGTATTTACTCTGAGGCTGAGGTCAGTAGTACTGATTACCAAAAGATAATTTAGCCATTCAGTTTGTGTAAATATACCGGTAAGAAGACTGAGGTTTCAGTGCTAAATGTAGGTTAATCTCTTGAAGGGGAATTCCTTAATTGGATATTATGACCATGTGTCACACTAACCATGCAACAACTTTAAATGTAATTTTTAGAATTATTTTGTATAAGGTAAAGAAATGGTGAAAAGATTTTATTCTTTATTTTAAATAATGAGAACAATTTGATTACCTATAAAACGTTTGAAACTGTGGATCCATTTATTTTCGTAGGTACCAATTTTCGTAGGTTGAGGAAAACTTGTATTTTTGTGGATATTTTGAATTTGTGGTTTTGCAAAAGTGCAGACATACATATAGAAAATTTGTACTTTGTTCACCTTTACTCATGAAATCCACTAAAATTAGTATCTTACGAATAATAATGGATCTACAGTATTCCATCTGAAGGTTTGTTGTTTTAATTTGAAAAATGACAAAATCCATTACTTATTGTTGACGTTCTCAAGACAATGGATGTTAGAGAGGTATGACAAATTTTGAAAATCTAGCAAAATACTATTAAAGAATGGATTTTTATCATGTAACTCTGAATGAAAATAACATTTTATATATGACAATTGTTTGTTTTTATCATTAGGTAAAAGTTGGTTACATGACTTATGACATTGGAGAATTAATTTACAAGCAGGAAATAGCCTCAGCCATGTCACCAGGAATCATTGCCATGGCTGTAATTTTAGCGTTAGTCGTTCTCTGCATTATAGTACTTGTGTATATAATGAAACGCAATGAAATTGGACCTTTCAAACATGGGGCTCAATATGCTGCAGGACGAGAAGTGGCATTTACTGGACTGGACTCTGCAGGACAAAGAGTGTTTGATATGGAAAATGCCCAAAATGGTCAGTTTTTAATGCATTTAAAACAAAATTATATCTTATATTGAAAAAATAAAAGAAGCAAATTGCAGATTTATATGAATAAATATTCACAATTCTTTTATATCTGATTTCTATTCCAAAAAGTTTCATTGAAGAATATATTTTAATTTCAGCAGAAAGTACAGTTGATTTATTTATTTGAAAGAGGATTAAAAGTACAAAAAAAGAATTTAAAAGCAATAACTTGAAGAAGAATTTGAAAAACACATTTTACATTATTGAATTTTAACATTTTTATCTCTGAAAAAAAAAAAAAAATGTAGGTTTTATAGTTTTGCATCAAAATTATGTCTTGACACTGTTCAATTTCACTTTAAAAAAATGTACTCCAAAATCAAGATATTGTAGATTCATTTATTTTCATGGGTACCAATTTATTGTGGATTGAGGAAAAATTATATTTCTTGGATATTTTCTTTCCTAATTTGCCAATGCCTGTACACAAGCCTATATGAATTTTTTTACTTTATTAAAATGAATCCACAAAAACTGGTATCCCATGATTAATAATGAATCCACAAAAACTGGAATCCCATGTTTATTAAAGAATCCAGAAAAACTGGTATCCTATGAAAAATAATGAATCCACAAAAACTGGTATCCCTTGAATAATAATGAATCCACAAAACTGGTATCCCTTGAATAATAGTGAATACACATTAGTAGATTATATGATCCCTGCTAAATGATTGAAATAAAAAAAAATAAAATATAAACTTTAAATCAAAATCATGATGTTTTCAGAAACCACTAAGATAAAAGTATCGGAAAAAATATCTGATGTTAAAATTAAAGTAACTGATGATATAGACAGTTTGTCTGAAAATAAAGGTACAGTTATCTCCCCTCTTATATCAAATTCTTGTCTTTCCTTCTATGAATTAATTTACAAATGCATGCAATATTTTCTAGGTTACTGGCCTTTATTTTTAATTTTGAATTTCAAATGGATTTAAACTAATAAGTTTTACTAATTCATTAAAAGAATATGAAAAGATACTAATACAGGAATGTATATATATAGATTCTACCACTGTATCAAGTGTGATATGATATTTATCCACTAAAGACAGTTAAATTTTCAAATTTAAAACGTGAGGCTCAATGAGTGTTTTACATATTTAAAATCTAACTGTCGAGAGTGGATAAATATCGTATTACACAAGATTTGGTGGTGGAATCTCTTTCTCTAATGATTTTTAAACGATATGCAGACAAACTCAATCCTTCTTTTCAAATGATCTGCAAAAATGATTTGTTCTTTCTATGTGACATCATCAGGAATGGTCGCCTTTTTTAGCTCACCTGGCCCAAAGGGCCAAGTGAGCTTTCTCATCACTTGGTCCGTCGTCCGTCGTCGTCCGTCGTAAGTCCGTCGTCAGTCCGTCGTCCGTTAACTTTACAAAATCTTCTCCTCTGAAACTACTTGGCCAAATTTAACCAAACTTGGCCACAATCATCATTGGGGTATCTAGTTTAAAATTGTGTCCGGTGACCGGTCAACCAACCAAGATGGCCGCCATGGCTAAAAATAGAACATAGGGTAAAATGTAGATTTTGGCTTATATCTCTGAAACCAAAGCATTTAGAGCAAATCTGACATGGGGTAAAATTGTTGATCAAGTCAAGATCTATCTGCCCTGAAATTTTCAGATGAATCGGACAATGGGTTGTTGGGTTGCTGCCCTGAATTAGTAATTTTAAGGATTTTTTCCGTTTTCGGTTATTATCTTGAAAATTATTATAGATAGAGATAAACTGTAAACAGCAATAATGTTCAGCAAAGTAAGATCTACAAATAAGTCAACATGATCAAAATGGTCAGTTGACCCTTAAGGAGTTATTGCCCTTTAAAGTAATTTTTACCAATTTTTTGTAAATTTTGTAATCTTTACAAAATCTTCTCCTCTGAAACTACTGGACCAAATTCAACCAAACTTAGCCACAATCATTATTAGGGTATTTAGTTTAAAAATGTGTGGTGACCCAGCCAACCAACCAAGATGGCTGCCATGGCTAAAAATAGAACATAGGGTAAAATGTAGATTTTGGCTTGTAACTCTGAAACCAAAGCATTTAAAGCAAATCTTACAGGGATTAACTTGTTTATCAAGTAAATATCTATCTGCCCTCAAATTTTCAGATGAATTGGACAACTGGTTGTTGGGTTGCTGCCCTGAATTGGTAATTTTAAGGAAATTTTGCCGTTTTGGTTATTATCTTGAAAATTATTACAGATAGAGATAAACTGTAAACAGCAATAATGTTCAGCAAAGTAAGATCTTCAAATAAGTCAACATGATCAAAATGGTCAGTTGACCCCTTAAGGAGTTATTGCCCTTTAAAGTAATTTTTACCAATTTTTGTAAATTTTGTAATCTTTACAAAATCTTCTCCTCTGAAACTACTGGACCAAATTCAACCAAACTTAGCCACAATCATTATTAGGGTATTTAGTTTTAAAATGTGTGGGTGACCCAGCCAACCAACCAAGATGGCTGCCATGGCTAAAAATAGAACATAGGGTAAAATGTAGATTTTGGCTTGTAACTCTGAAACCAAAGCAATTAAAGCAAATCTTACAGGGATTAACTTGTTTATCAAGTAAATATCTATCTGCCCTCAAATTTTCAGATGAATTGGACAACTGGTTGTTGGGTTGCTGCCCTGAATTGGTAATTTTAAGGAAATTTTGCCGTTTTAGTTATTATCTTGAAAATTATTACAGATAGAGATAAACTATAAACAGCAATAATGTTCAGCAAAGTAAGATCTTCAAATAAGTCAACAAGACCAAAATGGTCAGTTGACCCCTTAAGGAGTTATTGCCCTTTATAATCAATTTTAACAATTTTCATTAATTTCAGTAAATTTTTACAAAATGTTTTCCTTTTGTAATCTTCTTTTCTGAAACTGCAGTAGAAAATCAATATAGAAAACAATCTACTAATGTACTGGCAATAAAAATAATTGATAATTCTATAACATGAAAAAAAACCACATTAATACCTGATGATGGTGTTTCTTTCTTTACATTGAAAATGATGTCACAACTATAATCCCGAACAATAGGTCGAATGTCAGATATGTTTCAGTACTTTGGCTTCATTTTCTACAGATTCGAAGTGCAAATGATGCTTGAATTCCTACACTAATTTATACAGACTTCATCCCCTTTCACAGGTAATGCCTGCCTCATATTATATTTAAAACTTTAATAGAATATCAGAAATTTTGAGAGAAAATTAATCAACCATGCAAGATCTAAAACTTAATTAATATTGTTCAAATTATCAATTAACTATTAAAAAAATTCTCATTAAAAAATATAGTTCTTCATTTTATATTTTATCAGAAATTTAGGAAAAAATTGAATTTAATTGTGTCCCTTGTTCTCATTTTCTGGGATAAATCCAATACAAATTAAAGTATTGGTATTGAATTAATAATTAAGAAATATTTCAAACCTTACCATTTTCTTCACAAGAATGAAGACCATATTTTCAGTGTCATGAGTATCAGTCATCATATTTGTTGTACTTTGTTGTTTAAAAGTTGAATACAAAAAAGATCAACAAAGCAATTCAAAACCACTTGAATTTTGCAACAACAAATGAGAGTTTTAACGACCTCAGGTGGCTATACAACCCTTGCACAATCAACTGAATTTTGCAGAAATTATTAATAGGAAAGATTGCCCTTAAATGATAATTTTTATTACCTTTTGTTTTTGGGGGTTGTGCAACAAACTTTCTCATCACTTAGCATTTCTCGTTAGATAAATTTTACAAAATTCTCCCTGAAACTACTGTCAAATTAAACCAAACTTGGTTTAAATCACCACTAGGATATCCAGGGACCACTGTGTATGATGACCCTCCTGCCAACATGGCACACATAGCTGAAATAAAATGCACTTTTTAGTCTTATATCTCTGAAACTAAGCGACAGTACAACAGTTGCATTTATCATGCATCAATTGTAAATAAAAATATCAGGTGAGCGACACAGGGTCCTTGGAGCCTCTAGTTCTTGATGTCACAATAAGAAATTCAGAGGAAAGCAAGGAAATTTGACGTCATAATCAAAATTTGACCAATGAAGAACTGAGATCAAACGAACCACACGTTGATTAAATAAAAATAATCAACAGGTCAGGAAAAGGATAAATCGTGTAAGAATTAGAGAAATGTTTTTCTTCTCCTCTGTCAAGCTATTGAGGTAAAAATTTGTAACAGATGATTAAACAAACTAATTAAAAAGAATAGTAACAATTTTCATAAATTTTCTATTATATGGAATATTTTTATGAGTATGCTTTACTTTATTTATGTACATGTATTAAAATTCAGTAATAGAATATGATATTTATCCACTAAAGACAGTTAAATTTTCAAATTTAAAACGTCAGGCTCAACGAGTGTTTTACATATTTAAAATCTAACTGTCGAGAGTGGATAAATATCGATTACACAAGATTTGGTGGTGGAATCTCTTTCTCTAATGATTTTAAACGATATGCAGACAAACTCAATCCTTCTTTTCAAATGATCTGCAAAATGATTTGTTCTTTCTATGTGACATCATCAGGCATGGTCATTTTTTAGCTCACCTGGCCCAAAGGGCCAAGTGAGCTTTTCATCACTTGGCGTCCCGTCCGTCGTCGTCCGTCGTCAGCCGCCGTCCTGTCGTCCGCTAACTTTTACAAAAATCTTCTCCTCTGAAACTACTTGGCCAAATTTAACCAAACTTGGCCACAATCATCATTTAAGGTATCTAGTTTAAAATTGTGTCCGGTGACCCGGTCAACTAACCAAGATGGCCGCCATGGCTAAAAAATAGAACATAGGGGTAAAATGTAGATTTTGGCTTATATCTCTGAAACCAAAGCATTTAGAAACAAATCTGACATGGGGTAAAATTGTTGATCAAGTCAAGATCTATCTGCCCTGAAATTTTCAGATGAATCGGACAATGGGTTGTTGGGTTGCTGCCCTGAATTAGTAATTTTAAGATTTTTTCCGTTTTCGGTTATTATCTTGAAAATTATTATAGATAGAGATAAACTGTAAACAGCAATAATGTTCAGCAAAGTAAGATCTACAAATAAGTCAACATGATCAAAATTGATCAGTTGACCCTTAAGGAGTTATTTCCCTTAAAGTAATTCTTTACCAATTTTTGTAAATTTTTGTAATCTTTTGTAAAATCTTCCTCTCTGAAACTACTGGACCAAATTCAACCAAACTTAGCCACAATCATTATTAGGGTATTTAGTTTAAAAAAAGTGTGCGGTGACCCAGCCAACCAACCAAGATGGCTGCCATGGCTAAAAATAGAACATAGGGGTAAAATGTAGATTTTGGCTTGTAACTCTGAAACCAAAGCATTTAAAGCAAATCTTACAGGGATTAACTTGTTTATCAAGTAAACATCTATCTGCCCTCAAATTTTCAGATGAATTGGACAACTGGTTGTTGGGTTGCTGCCCCTGAATTGGTAATTTTATGGAAATTTCGCCGTTTGGTTTATTATCTTGAAAATTATTACAGATAGAGATAAACTGTAAGCAACAACAATGTTCAGCAAAAAGTAAGATCTTCAAATAAGTCAACATGATCAAAATGGTCAGTTGACCCCTTAGGAGTTATTGCCCTTTAAAGTAATTTTTACCAATCTTTTAAATTTTTGTAATCTTTTACAAAATCTTCTCTCTGAAACTACTGGACCAAATTCAACCAACCAAACAGCCACAATCATTATTAGGGTATTTAGTTTTAAAAATGTAGGTGACCCAGCCATCCAACCAAGATGGCTGCCATGGCTAAAAATAGAACATAGGGTAAAATGTAGATTTTGGCTTGTAACTCTGAAACCAAAGCATTTAAAGCAAATCTTACAGGGATTAACATTGTTTATCAAGTAAATATCTATCTGCCCTCAAATTTTCAGATGAATTGGACAACTGGTTGTTGGGTTGCTGCCCTGAATTGGTAATTTTTAAGGAAATTTGCCGCTTATAGTTATTATCTTGAAAATTATTACAGATAGAGATAAACTGTAAACAGCAATAATGTTCAGCAAAGTAAGATCTTCAAATAAGTCAACAAGACCAAAATGGTCAGTTGACCCCTAAGAAGTTATGCCCCTTATAATCAATTTTAACAATTTTCATTAATTTCATTAAATTTTTTACAAAATGTTTTCCTTTGTAATCTTCTTTTCTGAAACTGCAGTAGAAAATTAATATAGAAAACAATCTACTAATGTACTGGCAATAAAAATAATTGATAATTCTATAACATGAAAAAAAAACCACATTAATACCTGATGATGGTGTTTCTTTCTTTACATTGAAAATGATGTCACAACTATAATCCCGAACAATAGGTCGAATGTCAGATATGTTTCAGTACTTTGGCTTCATTTTCTACAGATCTCGAAGCGCAAATGATGCTTGAATTCCTACACTAATTTATACAGACTTCATCCCCTTCACAGGTAATGCCTGCCTCATATTATATTTAAAACTTTAATAGAATATCAGAAATTTTAGAGAAAATTAATCAACCATGCAAGATCTAAAACTTAATTAATATTGTTCAAATTATCAATTAACTATTAAAAAAAATTCTCATTAAAAATATAGTTCTTCATTTATATTTTATATCAGAAATTTAGGAAAAAATTGAATTTAATTGTGTCCCTTGTTCTCATTTTTCTGGGATAAATCCAATACAAATTAAAGTATTGGTATTGAATTAATAATTAAGAAATATTTCAAACCTTACCATTTTCTTCACAAGAATGAAGACCATATTTTCAGTGTCATGAGTATCAGTCATCATATTTGTTGTGCTTTTCTTGATGTCACAATAAGAAATTCAGGGGAAAGCAAGGAAATTTGACGTCATAATCAAAATTTGACCAATGAAGAACTGAGATCAAATGAACCACACGTTGATTAAATAAAAATAATCAACAGGTCAGGAAAAGGATAAATCGTGTAAGAATTAGAGAAATGTTTTTCTTCTCCTCTGTCAAGCTATTGAGGTAAAAATTTGTAACAGATGATTAAACAAACTAATTAAAAAGAATAGTAACAATTTTCATAAATTTTCTATTATATGGAATATTTTTTATGAGTATGCTTTACTTTATTTATGTACATGTATTAAAATTCAGTAATAGAATAATTTATATTTGATGATTTGATATTCATTGAAAAGGGTGATATAGAAATAAGGAGATGTGGTATGATTGCCAATGAGACAACTATCCACCAGAGTTCAAATGAAGTGGATATAAGCAATTATAGGCCACCCTACGACCTTCAACAATGAAAAATCCATGCCGTATAGTCCTCTATTAAAAGCCCTGACATGAAAAATGTGAAACAATTCAAATGAGAAAACTAATGGCCCAATTTATAACAAAACAATTTAAGAAAAACGGCTATGACAAACATGAACCAACAGCAACCACTGAATTACAGGCTCCTGACTTATAACAGGAAAATATAGAATGTGACAGGGTTAAACATGTTTGTGAGCCCTCAATCTGGGACAGTATACAACTTCTGTATGACTTTTTTGAATGAACAAGAAATAAGGAATAAAAATCCTGAAAAAATAATAAGGATTATATTGTCTGGTCACAAAAGGGAAGAAATATTATTTGTTATATCATTGTGATGTCATAGTGGAAATAACACTAAGTTTTGTGTTTCTGAAGCACTTTTCTGGTGTACCTTCTTGAGTAATGCCCAAAGGCAAATATTTTAAAGCAGAGGATGTATAAATGCCTATATACTTTGGGAGCTATTTGACCAAAATAAATCTAAAAAGAATAGCCAGAATTATCAAAAGTCAACTTTGTTTGAGGTAGTTAGAACCTGAGCTGAATATAAGTTTTGATGAAATTAAATTTGTGCAACAACTTTACCCAAAAATATATTTAACTTTCATCAACATACATGTTAAGTAGCCAAATGTGTTACAGAGTAAGGCTGTTGGTCATATGTAAGTGTTAATAATGAGATCTCAAAATATGGCTATTTTGGCAGTTTTGACAGTTTTTTCTGTAAATTTGAAGGTCTAAAGCAAATATGCATCACTAAATTCAAAAATATAAATGAGTGAATGTTTAATTGACTACTGTAAATTCAGAAATTATTGCGTGTTTTATTATTGTGATTTTGTCATTTTAGACTAAAATGCGATTTTAATTTTTGCGATATTGAGAAAAATCCTGTTTAATTCATATAAAAAATTTCAAAATGCGAGTCTAAATTATTGTGATTATAACCCTGTGGCATTTTTCGCAATAATAAAAACATCGCAATAATTTCTGCATTTACAGTAATTTGATGTACATAAATATGTTTGCAACTTAATTTACTTGTTTGCAATAACAGCTTATGCTGAACAGAGAATGTCAGGAGAATTACCAAATGGAGCTGAGGGTAGATCTCCCATTTTGTTAGATGATGACACACTGTTGGTATTAAAGGATAAAAATCTTCTCATAGAGAGAGAATGGTTGACACTTGGTGATATCATCGGAAAAGGTATTTACTTTCATGTATCAGTTTAATTAGGCTTTCATTTTAAGTTAATGACAAATAAACTATGTTAAATTAACCTTTGTTACTTATAATTACAATTAAATGCACTTTGAATTATGTCACGATAAAAAATGTCATCCACACTTACAGAAGTTTACCAGTGTAGGAATTAAGGATGTTCGCTACTCTGTTTCAAAATAACAAGCTTTATAAAAGAGTGTTATTAATCAATAGTTTATAAATAAAGGAACTGAAAAAGCAGAAAAAAATGAAGGGTCTGTGTGCTTGTTTTCAAGATATATAAAGCCATTGAAAATTTGGCAGGAAATGACTCTCTAGATTTTTCATACATTTATCATTGGCACCTTTTTTCTTTCTAAAACTATGAAAAAATAACAAGGATTTTATAAGATTTTCAAAAATGGCTTTTAAAACTATATGTAATAATCTTATGAAAAGAAAAGTAGGGGTTAGTGGGCAAAATTTTTATTGGCAATAGATGGATAAAACCAGAGGATTCCGAATATCTGGCAAAAATTCAAAAACATGAGAAGCGAGCATCCGTAACAGTTGTGATGTCATGAAACAGGTTTATAGATGTATAACCTAAATAACATACACCATTAGAATTATATGTTAATGACACAGCTACACAGGAAGATTGAGAGACACAAAAACATACACACAAAACGTGCATTATTTTATACATGAATTTTGAGAAGTATGCAGCGTAAATTGTCTTCTGTTCTCTAAAAACTATATGACCGCCAGTGTTGTCTTCTTTTACCTTTGTTTCTTTTATTGATATATATTGTTAAAACATCTTATCATTAAAAAGAAAAAACTTTAAAGGGATTGAAGCTATTACGTAAAAAAAAGCCCAGCTCAAAATCATAGAAAATCTTAAAAAAAGAAATCAAGAAATAATGGCATCATTCTAAAAAGCTTTTTTTATACCAGAAACATTAATATAATTGTAATGTGAGATATGTTTTTCTATTTTGTATTTTGATTGAATTTTTAGGACATTTTGGTTGTGTATATCGAGGCTACTTAGAAGTACCTAATGTCAAAGGATCACAGCTAGTAGCAGTGAAAACACTTCATCGTAAGATTTTCTTTCAGTCATAACATATAACTGCAAATGAGGTTAAATTGGTTCACAGTTTGAGAAAATTTTCAACTTCATATTGAATTTGTTTCTGTACTTTTGCCTAAATTTCTGTTGAGTCCATACACTATTTCTAACTTTCTAACACCAAAAAAAAAGAAATTTATTAGAAAATTAAGTCCTCTTCAGATGTTTCTTTATTTTTTGTAAGTAGTTACCTTTTGTACGCCCGTCAAAATTTTGACGGGACGTATTATGGTATACAAATGTCCGGCGTCCGTCTGTCTGTCTGTCCGGCATCCACATGTCGCACCATAACTTGAGAACGACTTATCCAAATTTCATGAAACTTAATATAGTTGTTTCTTATGATGTTCAAACGATCGGTGTACTTTTTGGTGAAAATAAGATTAAAACTTTTGAGTTACAGGACTTTGTAACTAAAACAGGGGGTGTTTTTTTCACATGTCGCGCCGTATCTCAAAAACCATTTATGATTATTGCTTAAAACTTTACACACTTCTTAGTTATATTAATCTAAAGATCTGTATACTTTTTGGTGATGATTCAAAATTTTATTTTTTGAGTAATTGAGTTTTTTGTAAAAAAAGGGGGGGTTTTCACATGTCGCGCCGTATCTCAAGAATGATTTATGATTATTGCTTAAAACTTTACACACTTCTTAATTATATCAATCTAAAGATCTGTATACTTTTTGGTGATGATTCAAAATTTTATTTTAGAGTTATTGGTTTTTTTTATAAAAAAAGGGGGGTTTTCACATATCTCAGAAACGATTTATGATTATTGCATAAAACATCACACACAAGACGACGGGCATATCATACGCTTGTGGCGCAGCTGTTTATTTGATATGAAAGAAAATAGAATACTTGCCAGGAAATTTGGATGAGCATTGTTTGTGAAGATGAAATTGATGCATTTTTATTGCTAAAAACAAGTTCTGTACATTATTATTTGTATAATATTATGAAGATTTTGTGTAAATATTTTTGATATGATACAAACTTTCTTATGAATGACACATGTTCATTTTACTTGACTAGTATTTCACCTTTTCATTTTTAATCTGTTACAGAAGATGACCCTAGACAGTTAGATGTAGATAGCTTTATTGAGGAGGCATTAAGAATGAAAGATTTCCACAATCCTAATGTGTTGACTTTGACAGGGATATGTTTTGGCATGGATGACATGCCCCTGGTTA
Organism: Mytilus coruscus; assembly: GCA_017311375.1. NCBI lineage: Eukaryota > Metazoa > Mollusca > Bivalvia > Mytilida > Mytilidae > Mytilus > Mytilus coruscus. The sequence goes on along the minus strand of CM029595.1, from coordinate 83,346,134 downwards.
TTTTACCATTTATGACACATGGAGATTTGTTATCATACATCAGAAAGGAAGAAAATGTAAGTATAAGGCTCAAGGAAATTGTACGATAACTGACCACATGATCGATCACTAATAAATACCTGGACATATCATAATGGACCACATGAACACTTATTGAGCACATTATACCTAAATACTGTGAAAATTTGTAATGACAAAACAACCTAAATTCTTTTACACTATTTTATTATAAAATTAAACACAAGTGAACCAACGCCTGGTAAATCTTTTGTCAGTAGATTCCGTAAAGTGGATACCTTTAGGTATGCAGGGTCGTTACGATAAAAACATCAAATGTAGAAGGTCCTATAACAACAACACTTTAAGGCATGCTCCAGTAATTTATTGAGATCGACATGTTTCGATGGCTAGGCCACTGTCTTCAGGATAGAAACAATACATAAAATCATGCTGAGGTACAAAATCGGGTTGAGAAAATTAAAACGTCACAATGTTGCTCTGGTGAGTAACGTTATAAATAGCAATTGAAAGAGAAAGTGAAAGTAAGTATATATAGAAGTAAACTATTTAAATAAAATAAAGTGAAAATACAATGTTTTTGTTGTTAAAATGTTTGTTAAAAATTATTCTGCCATCATGTGTTAGCACTCTTGCACAGTGGAACGAATTATACAATAAATTATTGTCAGTTGTGTTCTGTGTAAATTTTGTGTTCAATTAACGTCTTTATTTCCAAATATAGACGACATTTTACTAGCAATTCTGTACCATTTCGACTGGCTTCCCTTGGCCAGAGGTACTGCTCCCAATTGCGTCGGGAATGCTGTAAAGTGTTTGACTGCCACAGGTATAGGGAAAATAAAATAAATTCCTTAAAGTGTTGTTGTTATAGGACCTTCTGTATTTTATTATAAGATTCAATTGTAACTTACAAAATGTATCCAAGTTTTAAAAATGATTTGCTAAAATCTTAAATTTGCACTATTGCAATTTCAAAGTTTTCCTGCATTCAGCTCACAGTTGAGGGATTTTGCCCTCTTTATCTGGTTTCATGATGTTTGTTTATGTTCCACCATGTTTGTTATTGTAATTGTAGAGGGCACCCTTATTTTTATTCAAAACTAATAATTTACCTAATCCATATTACAATGTAATTTTATTATTATTGGATCATTTCTGCTCAATGATTTTATAAATATCTCTTCTTTTATAGAATCCAACTATTAAAGATCTGATCCTGTTTGGAATAGATATAGCTAGGGGTATGGAGTACCTATCTGGGTGTAAGTTTGTACACAGAGATCTGGCTGCTAGAAATTGTATGTAAGTAGACAAATATTTGCAATGCGGTATGGGTTTGCTCATTGTCGAAGGCTGTACAGTGACCTATAGTTGCTTGCTTCTACGTCATTTGGTCCTCTGGTGAAGAGTTGTCTCATTGGCAATCATACCACATCTTTTTATTTTTAAATACATCTTTTTAAAAATAAGAAGATGTGGTATGATTACCAATGAGATGTTTAGATTTATTGATTATGTTTACTTAATGTCCATTGGGAAATATTTATTGATTATGTTTACTTAATGTCATTTGGGAAATATTTTATGTTTACTAAAATGAAAAAAATATGAACAATTACAGGGGCGGATCCAGGATTTTAGGTTAGGGGATGCACAAATTTAAATTTTCGCCGAGCAGAGCAAGGCGAGTGGCAGAGAATTTGGTTTACAGTTCTCAAACGAAGATATTTTAAGGGCTCTTCTTCTTGCAGAGAGAGTGGCACTCTCCAAACATGGGGATCAGATTAAATGCTTTCCTTCTAATTAGATACAGGTTGATCTAGAATCTGGTAAACATGCTTTTAGGTCATGTGTCTCAAATTATCTATAACTTGTGTAACATATATTTCTTCCCTTTTGAATAGATATAAGAAGATGTGGTATGAGTGCCAATGAGACAACTCTCCATCCAAGTCACAATTTGAAAAAGTAAACTATTATAGGTCAAAGTACGGACTACAACACAGAGCCTTGGCTCACACCGAACAGCAAGCTATAAAGGGCCCCAAAATGACTAGTGTAAAACCATGCAAACAGGAAAACCAACAGTCTAATCTATATAAAAAGAAAACGGAAACACTTAAGGACCACATCAACAAACGACAACCACTGAATGTACATAATGACAAGTAACATTATAAATGTTCAATTAATTAGTTAATGTTTATCAGGGTGAAATTTGGACTGCCTCTGGAAAAAGAGATGCAGTTTTTCTAGTCTAATAAATTATGAAACAGACACTGTTACTGTGATAATTTTGACAGCAATGAAAACAATATGAATTTATTTTCATGGTTTCTATACATGTTTCTGAAGAAATTTTGCTTGAAAACAAAACAAAATTGTGGAAAGCAAATTGAAACATTTGCTTGCACAAAAATTTGAATCCTAAACTGAACCTCCAAAACCAACTAATTTCAACTTTGCCTGAGGGAGTTGTAACCTAAACTTTAGTACAACCTACTAATTTTCATGATCTGGTAATTCACCCAAAATTTATCATTTGGAATTTGTCAGTTTTAAAGCATTTACTATTGGATGGTTGTTACCCTCGTTGACTTAAAGTTTATCAAATAGTTGTAAAAAAGTTATTAAATGTTTTACATTCAACATATTTGGGTGCTCTCTCCGAGGTATAGGTTTAATAAAATCTTTCAATCTGTTTTGCTTAGTATAAAAAGAAAGCAAGATCTGGGATTTTGATCTTTAGTTATATGAGACAGCAAACAAACAACAAATTGTATCAACTGCTGCCAAAACATCAATGGAATTTATGCATGAGATCTCCCAAGTTTGACATTTCAATTTACATAACATGTAATTATTGTTTTTAATGAAATGAATATTTGACATTGTAGGCTAGATGAAAATTTTCGTGCTGTGGTAGGAGATTTTGGTTTGTCTCGTGATATCTATGCTAAGGATTATTATGCTAGTGAGAACAAGAAAACTAAATTGCCAGTAAAATGGATGGCTCCAGAATGTTTGGAGAAAGGACACTATAGTTCTCAGTCTGATGTGGTGAGTTTTCAGAAAGAAAATCCCATTTGTTAGAAAAGTACTTGTAACAGTAATTATTCATCAGTATTATAGTCTGTCTGACCTTTTGAAAATTAAAATTTATTGTAAATGTTAGCTTGTTTTATATCCTATCTTTTTCTAAGTGATTTTTGCAAAATTTTTTGGTCATTTATTTAAAATGAGTCTCAATAGTAAATACTGTATTTTACAATCCATCCTTTACCATTATAAGAATACAAATAAAAGACACTAGATCTGAATGAACTCCGTGAGATACCTTAATCATATTGTATAGAACTGTGAACAGAACACATGACCAAGTCTGTAAAGGTAAAATCATTCACTCCATTATCTGTTATATACTTTGTTAATAATTTTTGCTATTAATAACAGTTAATAATACCTCTACCATTTCAGTGGTCGTTTGGTGTTGTACTATGGGAGTTAATGAGAATCCAACTATTAAAGATCTGATCCTGTTTGGAATAGATATAGCTAGGGGTATGGAGTACCTATCTGGGTGTAAGTTTGTACACAGAGATCTGGCTGCTAGAAATTGTATGTAAGTATACAAGTGGTTATTATGTGGTTTGGGTTTTGCTCATTGTTGAAGGCTCTACGGTGACTTATAGATGCTTGCTTTTACATCATTTAGTCTGGTGGATAGTTGTCTCATTGGCAATCATACCACATCTTCTTATTTTTAAATACATCTTTTTGAAAATAAGAAGATATGGTATGATTACCAATTCGATGTTTAGATTTATTGATTATGTTAACTTAATGTCCATTGGGAAATATTTATTGATTATGTTTACTTAATGTCATTTGGGAAATATTTTATGTTTACTAAAATGAAAAAATATGAACAATTACAGGGCGGATCCAGGATTTTAGGTTAGGGGATGCACAAGGTTTAAATTTTTTATTACTTGAGGACAACCCATGCTTTGCAAGTTTTTTTTTTTGGGAGCAGAGCAAGGCGCAGTGGCAGAGAATTTGGTTTACAGTTCTCAAACGAAGATATTTTAAGGACTCTTCTTCTTGCAGAGAGAGGGCCTCGTGGCGAGTGGTCTAAGTAGTTACTCTTCTTCTTGCAGAGACTCGCTTCCTCCACCAATAAAACTGGCCGCCGAAATAGCCCAAAAGCGGTGCTTAAAAGTGGCGTTAAAACACCAAAATGGCACTCTCAAACATGGGGAACAGATAGAATGCTTTCCTTCTAATTAGATACGGGGTGATCTAGAATCTGTTAAACAGGCTTTTAGTTCATGTGTCTCAAATTATCTATAACTTGTGTAACATATATGTCTTCCCTTTGAATAGATATAAGAAGATGTGGTATGAATGCCAATGAGACAACTCTCCATCCAAGTTACAATTTGTAAAAGCAAACTATTATAGGTCAAAGTACGGACTACAACACAGAGCCTTGGCTCACACCGAACAGCAAGCTATAAAGGGCCCCAAAATGACTAGTGTAAAACCATGCAAACAGGAAAACCAACAGTCTAATCTATATAAAAAAGAAAACGGAAACACTTAAGGACCACATCAACAAACGACAACCACTGAATGTACATAATGACAAGTAACATTATAATTGGTCGATTAATTAGTTTATGTTTACCAGGGTGAAATTTGGACTGCCTCTGGAAAAGAGATGCAGTTTTTATAGTCTAATAAATTATGAAACAGACACTGTTACTGTGATAATTTTGACAGCAATGAAAACAATACGAATTTGTTTCATGGTTTCTATACATTTTCTGAAGAAATTTTGCTTGAAAACAAAACAAAATTGTGGAAAGCAAATTGAAACATTTGCTTGCACAAAAACTTTGAATTCTAAACAGAACATCCGAAACCACCTAATTTCAACTTTGCCTGAGGGAGATGCAACCTCAACATAAGTACAACCAATTAATTTTCCTGATCTGGTAATTCGCCCAAAATGTATCATTTGGAATATGTCAATATCAAAGCATTTGCTATTGGGTGGATGTTACCCTTGTTGACTAATAGTTAATCAGATTGTTGTAAAAAAGTTATTAAATGTTTTACATTCAACATATTTGGGTGTTATTAAATGTTTTACATTCAACATATTTGGGTGCTCTCTCCGAGGTGTAGGTTTAATAAAATCTTTCAATCTGTTTTGCTTAGTATAAAAAGAAAGCAAGATCTGGGATTTTGATCTTTAGTTATATGAGACAGCAAACAAACAACAAATTGTATCAACAGCTGCCAAAACATCAATGGGAATTTATGCATGAGATCTCCCAAGTTTGACATTTCAATTTACATAACATGTAATTATTGTTTTTAATGAAATGAATATTTGACATTGTAGGCTAGATGAAAATTTTCGTGCTGTGGTAGGAGATTTTGGTTTGTCTCGTGATATCTATGCTAAGGATTATTATGCTAGTGAGAACAAGAAAACTAAATTGCCAGTAAAATGGATGGCTCCAGAATGTTTGGAGAAAGGACATTATAGTTCTCAGTCTGATGTGGTGAGTTTTCAGAAAAGAAAAATCCCATTTGTTAGAAAAGTACTTGTAACAGTAATTATTCATCAGTATTATAGTCTGTCTGTAAAAATCTTTAAAAAATAACCTTTTGAAAATTAAAATTTATTGTGTGTTAGCAAATTTTATATCCTATCTTTTTTAAGTGACTTTTGCAAGATTTTTTGGTCATTTATTTAAATGAGTCTCAATAGTAAATACTGTATTTTACAATCCATCCTAACATCATGAAAATACAAATAAAAGACACTTGATCCGAACGAACTCCATAGATACCTTTATCATATTGTATAGAACTGTGAACAGAACACATGACTAGGTTTATAAAGGTAAAATCATTCTCTCCATTATCTCCTATATACTGTGTTAATGATGGTTTGCTGTTAATAACAGTTAATAAGACCTCTACTATTTCAGTGGTCGTTTGGTGTTGTATTGTGGGAGTTAATGACAAGGAGTTAACCCATACCCAGAGGTAGATAACTGGGATGTTTTACGATACATAAAGAAGGGTAGACGAATGCCACAACCACCGTTTTGTCCTGATATCTTGTAAGTATTACCTTTTATGTGTTTTTTTTTTAAAGTAAAATATTCATTCTTAAATATTGTTTATGCAACCATGATACTTCATGATTAATCAGAAGTCCTACCTACAGCCAAGGCCAGTAAAAATGTTGTTGCTAGGGGCATTTCTGAAAAGAAGCCTCACAAGCAAAATATATTAAAAGAAATTTGATGACCAAAAAAAAGATGGGGAAGATAAAATTCATTACTTAAAAGAGAAACCAACAGCATCATGGCAAAAAACGAGAGAGGAAGCAACAAATCACTTCAAAGATAGTGCATCCACAGTTCATGTTTACTTTATGAATTCATACAACCTCTTAATAGATTTCTCTGATTGCAACCCTAACGGTATGGAAGGTAACAACTAGTGCACATATAAACTTTAGTAGATTTGGTAAAACTCATGTAAAGCTATTTCTTATTAATAACCATATGAACAGACTATATATTAAATGAGATAACTTTTCATATGATATATACCTGTTCTATTTAGAAGTGGCCAAGGAAAAAAAGGATTACTCAAAAATATTGAAAAGTCTGTGGCTATGAAATGATAATTATAGGCAGGATAGTCAAAGGGCTATTGGTACTTTTCACTGCTTTCCTATTAGTTTATACAAGTATACAGCAATGTCATCGACTGTTTCATGGCATCATTTTAAATAGGTTTTATTAGAATAAATATTATTGTTTATGAACTTCAAGAAGAATATGTACTTATGTGGTAATCATCAACCAATTATTTTTGCAGATATAAAATGATGTCAAAGTGTTGGTCATTTAACCCAAATGATCGTCCCAAATTTTCAGAACTTGTCCATGAAATAAATGAAATGATAAATGTTTTGGAACAACAAATGAAGCAGGGACAGCATACAACAGACATTCAAAGTACATATGTAAACACTGAAACTTGTACAGACTATCATTACCATGACAACAAACATCCAGCTGAAGAAACAGAAGCTATGGCATGAAGTGAAGAATTTCTTTTAATGTGATTGGTGATAATTTTGAATTATGTCTACAGCAAAATATTTCCTTCCCTACACAGTACATGTTGATCTCAAAATTACGTTTAGAAATATGGTATCTTATAGTTTGGTACTTTGAATCTTCAAAATGTGTTCAATATATTTTTGGTTGTATTTATAGGATTGTTAGCTCACAATAGTATATATATATGAAGAAGGAAAATAGCAAATTATATGTAAGATGTCAAATATATTGAGAATACAAATTATGAAACACACTATATTGAGAATACAAATTATGAAACACACTATATTGAGAATACAAATTATGAAACACACTATATTGAGAATACAAATTCTGAAACATTCTATATTGAGAATACATTTTTTTCAAGCCTTTAGAAAAACTTTTTTTTGTTCTCTTGCATGGTTACTTATAGAAAAAATCAGCTGTTGTTAGTGTGTTTTATGATATTGATGTAGGAGATAAAAAAATTAATCTGAATTCATTTCAAGTACTGTAAATTCAGAAATTAATTTGGCATTTAATATTGCGAATCCTTGACCTCTGGCAAAAATGCAAAATCTTGTTACTGCGATGGCAAAAATTTTATGAAGGAAATTCACAACTGAAATTATGAATGCAAGTTTTTTTATCATTGCATTCTGGTACTGTCACATTTTTTGCATTAATACAAGCATCTCAATAATTTCTGAACTTACAGTAGTTGGATTTCAATTCAGATTTTACTTTTGTTAGAGGAAGACATTTCAGTCTAAAAGTATGGTCAGATTGTGATTTATGACAATTTTAAAGAACCGCCCATGAAGGTTGTTCAATTTAGAGCATATACATATGCAATATTTTTATCAAAGATCCACTTTTTTTTCGGTTTTTCAGCTGTTGCCTTTATTAGTATTTTGTTAGTTTACTCTACATAAGAGATTTTTATTGATATATTTGCATGCCAATTGACCTATTTATTAAATTTACAACATGTAAAAAGCTTAATTAGGAAAGTGGATAGCATTTTTCCCCAATTGGACTGCTGGTTTAAGTTAGCTTTAGGAAAAAGTCAGTTTTCATTCAGGAAATATCTTTATTTATTTTTTTAATGTATGAAGGATAAACAAGTAAAACATTTTTTGTCGTTTATGAAATTTTATATATAAAATTTTTACATGGAATTTTGAAACAATAGAGGGACGAAAAGGGACAATGTTCCTTCCCCAATTCTTCAATTAATAAATTCCCGAAAGCGAGTTATAAAAAATCTAGTTTTCAAAATCACCTAAAATAAAAAATTATCATTCCTCACATTTCTTGCCTTTCCTCCACACATTTATGTGGTATTTAAGATTTCAATGAAAAGAAATGGGAAACTATATAACTTTTGTTTTTTATACACAGTTAAAATGCAGGTCAAATTGTTAATCCTTCAGAGTCAAAATATTGCATGTACGGTTTTAACTCGTAATGTTTTTTTAGTCAAATTATCAGGTTTCATATATATTCATAAATTAACATTGTGATTTCAATTTTATTTGAATTATGTGGTTGGTATTTTACTATAATGACCATTGAGGCCAGTGTTAAATTTGTTTCTTGGCAGCAATGGTTTACAGAGCAGGCTTGGATTTCTTGAAAAAAAAAATCTTTATGTGATATTTAAACATTTTCAGCTGTGAACAAAAACATCAAACCAAAACAAGTGATTCTTTTGATTCAAGAAATTCAAGCCAATTGTACATTCTTTTTATGTGGGTCTGGATTGGGTCTTCCCATTAGAGAATAATTGGGGGAAAAAGTAAAAAAATTAGAGAAAAGTGGGCAAGCATGAAAGGATATTTGGATGATAAAATATAAAGAATAGAGAATAAAAAACAAAAAAATATAGAATAGAGAGAAAAGTCAGCAATGACTAGAGAATAATTGGATGATACAATATAAAGAATGGAGAATAAGAAACAAGAAAAATAAAGAATGGAAAAAAAAATGATCTAAATAGTCAAAGAATACAAAAATGAAGATTCCCAATGTAGACCCTCTCTAATGCCATGACACAGAACTTTGTTGTAGCTTTACTAAATGCTTTAATTTTACATTCCATTAGATTGATGCTCGTCATTCTAGCTCAGAATCATTCCATTTCTCTTTTTTAATCAATTTGGATAAGTTTTTGTTAATTGATTTACTATTTTAGTTGTAAATATATGACACAGTGTTTTTTATAATTCTCAAATTAATTTCTCAAAGTTGGTTGTGAAATTTCATAGAGATTAAAATGTTTATGTTTTATTATTTTTCATTGAACACATTCACAAACTTATTTTATGTAACACTTATTTAAACATCATCGAAATTGTGTCCAGCAGAAGAAATGTTAAAATGTTTTTAATATTCATTTAAATGTGAAATGGACTTAATCCACTGCAAGACTATGTTAACTCTTAAAGCAACTACTTGATGTGAATGTAGATGTAAAATTATCAGGATATAATGGCAGTAGATAGTCCCAGAATAGTAAATTTACTAAAGTTGTATGTTTATTTTTATGTTTAAGTTATGATAATAGTGCAATTTTAATATTATATTTTTATGTTATCAAGTTTTAAGAATTTAATCTGAGTCATATATTGTTGTACTCAAGGAAATTTTTATGCATGCTTATTTTGCATATTATTATTCATTTTAATTAATTCAGTTGGATTGTTAATCTTTGATCCATGATGTCTTTTAATACTGAACATGTGACTTTAATCTTGCATTAATTCAGTTCAGTCTAATAAATGATTTAACTCCACATATTCTAGCTTTCCAATGGTGACATGAATTATTTTTAAAGGCCTTATATTGATTATGGCACTTAACATTTTAAAACTTTGCTCTGCTGCTAGACTCATATTTGTATTGGTATAAGCATATTATTATATTTAATATAGATATATTTGATAGAAGATTTTATCTGTATAAGGATGTGCCTTTACATACATAACATTCCAAAAAATCTTATTTAATGAATTTTAATTATTTTCTGTGACATATTTTTCATAGTAGAAAAATGAATTATGCACTGATTCTTTTTCCTGAACTTAAAAAAGTTTTTTCTTTTAATTTGAAGACAAAAAAAATGATAGAATGTATAAATATTTGAGGAGCTATATGACCAAAATAGTCCTACAAGGAATAACCATATTTGTGTAAAGTCAACTTCAACTGTGGCAGATGGAACTTTAGATTCTTGATATTTCATAATTTATCAACAGAAAATTTAAAAGGTTATATCATCAAAGATTGGGGCTAATATAAGATTTTCTGTACAAATAAAACCAGCAACAATGGAAAGATCACAATTAATGACTATTGTGTTTGAAAATTACCAAAGAATGTTTTGTGCAATCAAAATTGGTCATGTATTTATGACTTGAGAGAAATGTATATAAAAATATTTGATCAGAAACTTTAAGATAAAAATGATGTTAGAGATTGTAGGGATAATAAATAAATTAAGTACATGTTGCATAAATAATCAAGCATTGTGAATTTTTTTGGGGCAAATTGTGAAGTGTCAACTCCAAACTCACTTCAAATTTCAAAGTAAGCATATTGAAATACATTTTTGAAGGACTTTTCTTGTGATTATTCATGAAATGTTTATGCAATTTACAAAGATCACACTCAGTCATGCTGGGGGAATAGGAACAAGATTCATGATATAGCAGGACAGATTTAATGTGGTGTACTTATATGAATTTTACAATAAGGATTATATAAATATACATACTACAAACTTATTGTATGTGCCATTTGTTATACTATTATCAAAGTTTATTACCAACATTCTGTTATAGTTTAAAATTTATATCCACATTTGTTTAAATGTAATGATTTTTATATAAAAAAAATAATATAATTCTTTTTTTTTTCTATTTATTGAGGAAAAACAATACAAGACAAATAGATGCAGATAGAACTATTTACAGAATGTGCTATGAATAGTTTTCAAATTGTTATAGTGGTTTTTATGCACAGCTGACAAAAGCAGTGGGCATAATGTTTTCTGGTCTGTTTGTGACTCAATCTGTTTGTCTATTTGATTGCCAGTCCCTTTAATGGCTAAGGTTGAGGTGTAATCAGTCTGATTAAAATCAAACCTCTCACTTGCTATTGTTTTTTTATATGTCTCGCGAAAAACAGGAGCGCTGAGAGGTTTGATTTTAATCAGACTGAGGTGTAATAAAGGTTAAAGGTATTGTATCAGGTAGTTTTCCATGGAGTTATGGTCATCTCAAAACTATGTTCACAGGTTCCTTATGTGGGGCATGATGGCTATTGACCATATTCTTTTTGATTAAGACTTTGGATTTAGGATTCAAATTCTATAGTATTCAACACAGTAAGTGGATGAAAACTATTTTGCTCTTCCATAACACCAATCTTTTACGCTAGCGTCTGTTATGGATATAAATATAAGAATATCTGCTTTGATTGACAATGAGACAGCTGTCCATCAGATACCACATGACATAGATGTATGCAGCTATAGATTTCTATATGGCCTTTAACAAATAGCAAAATACCGTACCATTTAGTAAGCTGCATAAGCCCCAGACATGTCAAAATGCGAAAGCAATTCAAACAAGAAAAAAACAGCAACCTACATAATGTACAAAACAATAAACGCAAAAAAATAATATGACCAACAGCAACCAATGACAACCACTGCATTTTAGGCTCCCAACATAGGACAGGTACATACAGAATGTGACTGGTTTAAACATGGTTTTAACTCAACCCTCCCCTAGCAAGGGACTGTGGTTGAACACGGTACATCAGAATAAATTGCAAATTCTTTTGAAAAGGATTCAACTCATCAGGTCGACACAAAGAACAAAAAAAAAAAACACCAAACAAAAGGACAATGACAAAATGATCCGATCAAAAAGTACTTGTAGTTACTGAAAATTAGTGTAAAGCCAATTACCACTAATAGATAAATCTTTTTTATATTTTAACTAAAAATATAAAAAAAAATCTAAAGAATTAAGTGTGGAGACATCATTCACAGTTTGAGAAAAACATTGTGCAATGCCAAAATATAAGTATCGAAATGATATACGACTGTAAGTGTTCCTAAATAAATTTATTAATAACAAATAAATGTTAGTCCCTATGAAAACTACATTCTAAGGTCTTATTACAGTGTTAAATTGATAACCTTCAATATAAGTTTATCCAAAGGATCTATAAGTTGTATTCAATTGTAACTGAAATGACGGACACTATAAACGACAACACTATAAACATTAGGATATTTGATTATTACCGTTTGTTAGGATTCAAATTCTATAATAAGCAACAGCCGCAACACAATAATTGGATTAAAAACTATATTTGGGTATTCCAGAACACTTTACTTCATCATTAGTAGTGTCTGTCATGGATATAAAACAAAGAAGATTGATTGACAATGAGATAACTCTCCACCAGATACCATACATGAAATAGATGTATACAGCTACAGATAATAAGATTTCTGCAGTCACATCCAAACTTCCAGACTATATTTTATCATGCAGCCTAGTTTTCTGCGTATTATTTTGGTAAAATACAAATAATCTTGAAAACCATCGTAGAGCAAGTCAGTCGGGTTAAAAATCATCAGAATGATTGGATCTTCCACACTTGATTTCCAACTACATATATGATATATTGGTGTTAAATGATGATTTGTGACCAATTTTACTATTTGTCTTTTATCCCCAAAACTATTCAAGAAACGAAGAAACCATCACCAACAAAAATCTGAAAAGAAAGTAAAATAACTGAAATTATCAGAAAACTACTTATATGAGTTATTTCCCTTCAATGACGATTTTTGACTAGTTTAACTATTGCCAGTAAAAAGCTATAAATATATAAAAGAACCTTGAACAGCATCTTAAAAGATAACAGCTAGGTTTTTACCCCTGTAAGCCCAGTTGTCAGCACTTCTGTGTTGCCATGAATTATCATTGATATGGTCATAGTTATAAATTAAGAGTTTACAAAACTTTGAATTTTTCGAGATACTTAGGATTTTCTACACCAGAATTAGATTACAAGAGCTGTATTTGAGAAATACTTTCGAAATTATGGGTCTTCAATTCACTACAATTTCGTACTTTATTTGGCCTTTTTAACTCTTTTGATTCGAGCGTCACTGATGAGTGTTTGTAGACGAAATTCGCGTCTAGCGTACAAACTTAATCCTGGTATCTATGATGAATTTATTTACAACCACTTGGTCGATGCAACTGCTGGTGGAGGTTTCCTCCCAGAGGGTATTACCAGCTAGTCAGTACTTCTATGTTGACATTGAAATGGCCATAATTATGAATTAACTGTTTATACAGCTTTGAATTTTTCGAAATACTAAGGATTTTCTACACCTAATATATTACCTTAGCTGTATTATTGAGCAGGGATATTAATGTGCTCTGTAAAAGAATTGTTGTTCAAGTTATTAATGTTTGGTGAACCTCTGAACATATTTTTTTTTTTTGGGGGGGGGGACTTGCAATTAGCTTAACACTGTCATAGATGTAAGACTACATCCTACATTCTTATAATAAATTGATACAAGGTTTATGTAAAGACACTTTAATTTATTTTAGGTGTTAGAATCTGGTAATAGCGAAAAAAGTCTAATCTGACTTTATCTAATATAAACTTTAAACGGAACTTGATATTTTCTACATTCATAAAACGACCCGATACCAAATCTTTCATGATCCTTTAAATACAACTATCCACTAGGGAAAAATGTAATAATGATTTGTAAACAATGATACTTCTCGTTGTGAAGTAATTATACATTTGTGATACATGCATATTTTCATCAATTGGATTTCTTCATGTGATTGTAACGTGTACACAGGGTAAGCGTGTCTATTTCTATTTTAGATTGAGTTCGTTACCAGTTTGATACTGGATCCAAAATTGTTCTATTTACAAAATATATAACAAGTAAACTTTATTCATAAATAAACGTCAATGAACCAAAATATATACAACTGCTCTTTGCGGTCTCTAATAAACTATCTATAAACTATTCTACTTAAAATATATATAACTGGTACAAATTTGTACAATTACAAATTTGTCCTGGGTCAGGAACAAACTTGTCCTCTTGGTACAATGATGTACCCTACAAGTTGGTCACACAGACTCACACTTGTCTTTGTTCTCTTGGTACAATTATGTACTTTACAAGTTAGTCACACAGACTCAAACTTGTCCTATACGGTACAATACGGTTCCACTTGTAAATGTACAAGCCCGTATTTCTAACAGGCACCAACCTGTTCTTTATTACACTTAGTAATATTATCAGGTATGTCTAATATATACGAGACAGCGATCTCGAATATCCACGTACCGTACCTTGGTCTTATGTCTCTGGAGACTTATGACAATCGACCCTGAGCTAGGAATCCCTCCTGCTTATATACCCCGATGGAAACTGTACCATTCTTGAAGGAGGGGTGTTCTACCAAAGTGCCTTCTTACCAGTATCTGAGTTTCATTAGGAACACCCCTTTACATTTGACCTGACCCAAATTTTACCCGCGAAACATCTTACTCTTTTCTATGTTTATTAAAGTATTATACAAATGTATAAAATGAGGCTTCTGCCAAACAGTAACTAAGTAAACTATTGAACCTATGATACAAAATCATCACAGGATGTTTCTCCTTTTCAAAAATCTTGAATGTTATCCTTGTTCATCAGAAATATTATACACAGGGTAAGTTACAATGAATGTAAACCCGAAGTTTGATTAGTCAATTCAATTCAGAGAGTCCTAAGTTCGGTTTAAATACATGCAATTAGATACAAAATACTGACTGAAAGTAAATAGTAAACAGTTGCTCTCTTCCAGTAAGTTGTGTTTGATCAAATTGAGGATGGAAGGATTGCATACCAACCGTATTTTAATGATTTTTTTTTATCATATTAAAGCCAAATCCTGTCTCCCATGCCGTTGTGATATGACGAGTATAGACTAATTGATTGATTGATTGAGTGTGTTTATCGCAACTTTCAACACTTGTGGGCGGACAGTTCTTATAGGTTGAGGAGGCCAGGGAGCCTGGAAAAACAACCGATATTGGGTAAGACTGAAAGGGTATTTGCTATCTAATGCATTACCACCGTATTGACTTAAACTCATTTTTTTCATTTATATCATATATAGATATAGGAAGATGTGGTATGAGTGCCAATGAGACAACTCTCCATCCAAGTAACAATTTATAAAAGTAAACCATTATAGGTCAAGGTACGGCCTTCAACACGGTATTGGCTCACTTAGATATTTGCAAGAACTACATAGAAAGAATAAACAATGCATGAAAGTATCAGCACTCAGTGTACGTGTTTTTACGTTTAGACGCCATCTAATTAACCATCGAGATGACCTCCGAAGATTTCCGATTGGCGATGGTCACATGACCGGTATATAAATAAAAATTCAAAATATCGCTTTTATTTATGTTTATACCGAAAAAAATCTTCCTAATTTTTTTAGTCTTATTGATAGACAATGCCCTTATATTGAACTGATAGTTGCTAAATAGTTACGTCAATTGGAATTACACATTAAATTTTTCTTTCTATAAATGAATTATAGAATAACACTGCTTTTCATTTGGCAGTAAAAAAGTGGCTTTGGTTTGTATACTTTTGAACAGTCTGAATATAAACGGTCATGTAAATATGTTTTGTTATACTTCAAAAATCTCCATTGAAGTCATAGTTATGCTTTCATTTATCAAATAAACTCACCTCAGACACCAATTAAACTTGCATTTTTTTTTGCCGAATAGAGATTTTTACTACCATGATGTTTCATTCTAATCTAAATAAATATAGGAGTACCATAGATTCATTTCAACAATCTAAAGCCTAGATAAAACCATAAATCGTAGATTAAGAACAATAAAATTCGTATGATAACCAGATAAAAAGTGAGATCGTTAGTTCAGCGTTGATTGGTGTATAAAATATGCACGTTGTTTTTGTTCGTTTTTTGGTGTTTTTTTTTTTTTTGTTTTTTTTTTTGTTTTTGTTTTTTGTTTATTATTATTTTAATGTCTTTTTTGTTGTTTTTTTGTTGGATTTTTTGGGTTTCTTTCATTTTTATTTGTGCAAAAATTGTAGCCGACAATATTTTATTGCTTACTTTTTTATTTTGACCTTGAACAAAGAACACTGAAAAATAAAAATAATGCCATATGAAGATAGCGAACAGGGTTTACAGGTTTATTGTAGAAACCGAGACACTGAAATGATCGACCATTCGTGATGGCTTATTACTCTATCTCCTAACCCCATTAATCTACAAGTCGTGTCTAATAAAGCTTTAATATAAATCATAATCGGTCGGTGTATCACATTTGCGCGCATTACCATTACATTTGCGGGCAAAAATCTTTACGTTTGCGCACAACTTTTGATTACATTTGCGCGCATTCTTTTACGGGTAAACTCAGGTAAATACAGGTAGATTATACTTATTCATTCATTTCTAACTATAATTTTTGAGCAGGATATAATATAAGTGCTTTTTATTTTGAACGAGTACTTAGTCCTAGAAATATATACACATAAAAATGCAAATACATAGTAAATCTAAAGATTAAAAGTACTGAGTTTACATGTCGAAATATGCACAAAAATACATGGATGTGCTGAATAAAATTGCTCCTTGTAGTGAGCATAGAATGATTGCGGGTCGTTTGTAGTAATGATTCCGAGCCATTTGTACGCACAGATTCTGCTGACGGTAGTGATGCCAAAAGACCTTGAGGAAATAGGGAATCTGTTGAAGTATCTTAAAAGTTTGTAATTATTTACAGTGCATCGCCATGAAATATCTCCCAACTTAAGTCTTCTGTCGATACGGAAAGTAAATCCATCGTATATAAATGGTTATTCTTCCGATTTGTTTCTTTTGTGCCTTAATTGACGCAACTTTACAAACTGACTTAAATCATTTATTAAATCGCTATTCGGTAAAATTATGAAACAGAATGCTATATTTACTCTGAAATATTCGCAATTTTGAAGTTACATGTATGTCTTAAGCTATTACTGGATTTCTCATGATCACTGTATATTTTTTTAAAATTCAATATGAAAAATATATAATTTAAATTTACAAATAGAATTTGTTCAAAATTCATTTTAACTGTAGTCATATTTATCATGAATTCTCTTTATTTTACTTGTGTTGCCTGTAAAATGAATGCGCGCAAATGTAATCAAAAGCTGCGCGCAAACGTAAAAAAAATTAATCCCCAAATGCGTGCAAATGTAATACGCCCATTATAATACGATTTATGGCTTCAGTAAATTTATTCAAGAGATTTATTTGATATTTTTAAATATGTTGAACATTTTCCATTGTTGTTATTCTCTTCATTGTAACCAGGAAGTTACTGTAATATAGTTTCAAGTCATATTGTTTAATGTACATTCAATTCTACGTTTCATTAAGTTTCAAAAGGAGCGCTCATAGCTATTTATTGGCAATTAATCTGTACTGAACACGAACGATTGTACATATATATTAAAAAGTTGAATTCCAAAATGGAAAAAAAATTTAATCACTTGACTGATATTGTCAATTGTTTTCGTGGTTTCAAAAAGTAAACAAAGCAGTTTTGCGTCAGTAAATCATATTGTCAATATTGTACATCCCCCGGTCTGTCGCAGCAAGCAAAACTTAAATTTATTGACCTTGACAAAGGGCTATTCACTAATATCCCAATAGCGGCTCATATTTAAAATAACATTACATAAGTGTATAACATAAAAAGGAGAAACATCAATACATGAAAGTAAATGTTTTATGTTGAAGGACCGATACTATTAAAAAATGAACCAAAAATATTTCAATGCATGTCAATGCAGCATGGGCAATATCAAAAACTGAGGTTCTTAACTTATACACATGGCAATAGTTTACTGAAATATATGTCAAATAGTTAGTTGCATATTTCTTACAATTCGTCTCTCTTTGACATCAAATTTCCTACATAAAATATTGGTCACCTGCAATGTGTATATTGCTGTGAATAGGGCATATTCAAATTTATGTTGATGGTCTATACGGATAAAAAGTTCGACAAAGTTGTTATATAGTGATAGTATAGAATTAAAACTCACTTCATAAAATTTAGTCGACAACATTGAAAAAGGATAAAACACCATGGTATATTCACATGTAAACAGTAACATCACCCGAGTAAAAGCCATTCTGAATAAATAAATCAAAGGATTTTTCGTAAATAGTATAATTGTTGTATATTTTTAAAATCGTGGAAGAAACTTTTTATGATTTTGCCGCATTAAATGCAGAATTATTACCCGACATATCGTTTTCTTTGATATTTGTTCCTAACTGGGATTAAATACACATGTATAGATTAATTTGATAAGAGTGCACAAGTAACTAAACAGTGATCAGATTGTGATGTAGACACTGTTAAGACGTTTATTCTTATTGAGTTTAAGATCAAAGATTTTTGTCAAACATATGCATACAGCTGTAGTATGTTAAATGTATTTAATCAAGAATAGCAAAAAAAAAAAAAAAAAAAAAATCATCAACAAAATTTTCCATAAGACAGAATCCAGCAAGTTATTTACCAAATTAACAATACCAAATGGTTACTAAAGTTAATATAAAATCTTACAAGTAAATCATATGTCAAGAATCACTTAACATCCGTAGCTGAAGGGCAATAAATGAATCTTCCGTGCTACCATACTTGGATTATTGTGGGTTACAAATACTTTTTAATGGTCAATTGCAGTATTCAACATGTCAATAAATATATCCGTATTAATATAATCTGTATAATCGATGTACGTTTGGTGAGCTATTAATTCTATTATTTGGATTGGCAAATCATTTTTAGAAATATTTTCCATTAAAACTATAATAATCATATTTTTGCCACCACGAGACCACATTCCTTCAACTCGAGCAATATTTAACTCATAGTTGCACCATTCAGATTCAAGAAATTTCTGTGTGATAAGACAAACTATTTTTTCGCTCTCGTGAATTGCATTTGTAATGTTGTCAGAAATATCACAACCTGGGATAAAATTGCGGTGATGAATACATAGGTTCTTTCCTTTGCCATTTTCGAGACCCTCAATTATTTCATTGAAAACGAACATACGATCCTCCTCTGCATAAGAAACAAACGCATCGAATGTGTATTGAGGTTTGTCATGTAGTCGTTCATATCCTTTAAAATATCGTCTTTTGGTTAAATAATACCAATATCTTATATACCAACGATATCTATATATTACACTTCCAAGAATTAATCCAATCGACAAAATTATGCACGCCCCAACTGTGACAATCAAGCCAAGTTTTGAACTACATGCTTTTTCTAATTGTGTTCTTGCATCTTTGAGGCCGATCATATCACCGGTAACGTTCTGACAAGTATAATTATTGTAGGACAAAAATATGTGTTTGTTTTTATTCATCCATAAGAAGAATGGAAGCGATTCACAATTGCATTGGAATCGATTATTCAATACGTTAACTTTTACGCCCTTAGATTGTTCTAGTTTTCTCATGCCATTCTTTGAGAAAAATGTAATTTGATTAAATGATAAGTCAATCAATTTTATTTTCAGTAAATGTAAAGTGGTAAGATTCCAATCCGTTAGCAGATTATCACTTAAGTCTAAGACCTGAAGATTGATTGTGTGTTGAAGAAGCTTTTCTGGTAGCTCAAGTAGCCTGTTTGAGGATATATTCAAAAGCTTTAATTTTGACTGACTAGAAAATAACTCACCGTTGTCAAATTTCATCACAACTTTGCTAAGAATATTGTCTTGAATATAAAGTTTTTCAAGACCGCTGAATCCAATGAAGAAATAAGATGATATGTTTACAAACAAGTTTCCAGATAGATCAAGGATCTTAACCTTTGATACATTACAAACCGGCCCTAAAAGGTATTGAAAATTGTTTCCACTTACATTAATATCTTCTAATGTATCATTGCTTACAAATTGTGGAACAACAGTATCACCTAAACCAGAGTGTTGAAATTCGACACTTTTCAAATTAGGAGGGATAATTGATATGTAGAATAAGTCTTCTCCAAAGGTACAATTTTCCGGTCGAGGATAAGGATAAGGCCAGTACTGAATGCTTCCGTGACTTTTGGTAAACCACAATGACCATTTGTGGTGATTTTTTAAATAGTCTTGGAACTGAAATACTATACTTTGGTTTTTGATCTGCGGAAAGTTCATTACAGTGCCAAAAACATTCATTAGTGTATTCACACGAGCAGATGAATGCATTCCCTTGAAATTAGAATTTTCATGTTTAGATTGATTAAATTGTTCTATATCCGAATGCCGTTCTGCGTTTATTCGCCTTGATAAACATTCAAGAGTTTCTTCAAAGTCATCACACACAAACCAGTGAGCAATATCGTCCATTGCTATTTGGTCTTGATAATTCAGAATTAAAGAATGGATTCCAGTTAAGTTGAAAACTCCATGTATTTTATATTTCTCTAGTCGCAGTCTGTTGTATGTGAGACTAAGTAATCTTAAAGATTTTGGCAAATAAGACGCTGCAAAATCCTCTAGCATTTCAAGTCTGTTTTGATCCATGTAAATTTCACTAATTCTAGTTTTGTTCAACGGTTGGATGTCTCCAGCAAATAAAACCGTACTGTAGCCATAGGGACATGTAATTTTTCTTGCTTTCAGTACCTTGATTTGTGTTTTTGTAAGATCATACGTAACATTTCTTAATCCACAAAAACCTAGCTTTAGATTGTGCGATATATCTAAATACTGTAGTTTCTGCAGTTTAGCTATTGCTCCTGCTTCAATATGTCTTAAATAACAACCCTCTTCAAAATTAGGTGTTAAGGTACATGACAAATCAAGTGATGTAATCTGTGAAACATTTTCAAAGTAATCTGAAGAATATCCTACTAGACCCATATTGTAAATTCTTAACAATCTCAAATTTGTAAGACATCTAAATCCTTTTCCAAATGAAGCACCAGATATGCCGTCGATTTTCAAGGTTTGCAGAGACTTTAAATGACAAAATATTTCATCTGGATAAATAGGTTCCTTCGTTCCGATACTATTTTTGCCAATATCTAAATATTTCAATCTTCGCAGATTTTCAAATAACCCGTTGTAAAATATTCTTCTATTGTATTCAAAATAATTGTTATATAAATCCAGTGTTTGAAGATATTGAATATTTTCAAAGGGATATTTCCCGAATGTTTCAATCAAATTAGAAGAAAAGTTTAAATGTGACAGCGAACTAGGCAATTGAAATCCTTGAGGCATTGAGTGTAAACCATTACAGCTTAAATTCAAATGTTTCAGCTTCTTCATTTCTGACAATGATCCATTACCAAAATCATGAATTTGATTGAAAGATAGATCCAAAAGATAAACATTGATTGGGAGATTCATTGTGTCTGGAATGTATGTTATTCGGTTGAAGCTGAAGTCTATGTAACGGACAGATTCAAAATAACTAAAATTCGGGATCCAAGATAAATTTTGATGTGAACAGTCTATCTTAGTCCTATAACAACGACAGGGGTCGCATGATTTGGCTTCAATATACGCGAAAATCATTAAAACAATGACCACATATTTCATACGGTCAGTGAACAACTCCCCCATTCTCAATATTTGAAAACACAACTTCCTGTTGGAGAACATACGTTAAATGTTAGTTTGCAGTCCGAATTTTGATTGCATGTATCCTAAGTGTTCTTAGCTTCTTCAGGAAAAAATAATTGCACAAAATGTTTACTTCCACTATACATTAAACACAAAGGGTCTTTCATCTTAAATCGTTGTTTAATTCCTAATGAACAACACAAGTTATTAATAGGCGCATTTTAAAGTAATATAAATACAATACCCATAACATGAATTTATCAACGAGCTATGACACTTATTCATTTTTATAAGTTAGATCCAATATTTTGATTAACACCAACTATAGTCTGTTTCCCAAATCAGTGTCTGCAAAATATACGAAACATCATTCATTTGATTGATACTTATGATTTTTCAGAATACCACATAAACAAAACAGCAAGATTGATGATAACAAAACATTTTTAGAGGGAAAATTGAATTTTTCTTTAAAATGAAAATAAATTCCTTTGAACTTCATTTATAGATTTGTCATTTACGTGACATTTTTTTAAAATATTAAATTCATTTGTACAGATTATCAGGTTGTCTGCATATTGATATCGTAAAATATCAGCTGCGAGTCACAATATAAAGCTTTTTGACGAGTGAGCACAGCGAACGAGATAAAAAAGTCTTCGTATTTTGTCAAGCAGCTGATAATTTACAATATAAATATGCATTCAACCAGATAATCGATTTATCGGGTTGTATTTGCGTGTTTTGCATGATGGAAACAAGTGCTGTTTCAACAGCATCCCAGAATTTGACATTATAAGTTGGATCAAACTTATCAACGTCGGTTTGTATATTATGAAGTCGGTAATATATCCGGGTCAAAGTTATTAAGGCCAGTCAAAGTATTTGACGTCACAAAACCGTGATATGCAATTCTATTCAGTGCTGAGCAGAGTGATACAGAAAGTGGGACGACCGATAAATATATTTATCAAACCCTACATTATCTTGATGGTTGTCACCGATGTCGTGTTTCAATGCCTTTATAGTGAAATCAAATTTGTCTGAATTGGTTTTGCTCTTTTCCTTATTGCAATATATGAACAGTTACAAATAAGATAATTATAAGCACATATTTAAGAGAGTTATATCCAAATGAAGGTATTCTTTTACTCTAAGCCTTGCAATTATAAGATTTCAAAACGACAATTAAAAGCCACATTAAAGTTACATAAAAAACAGAATAAAATATGTAACTCAAAACAAGAGAAAGTTATAAAGTGCAAACAAATAAGAAAAGTCCAAACTTCACAACTTATGCTGAGAAATAGATTTACCCATTACCAAAAAGTAAAATCACAAAATACTGAACTCGAGGAAAATTCAAAAGGAAAGTCCTCAATCAAATGGCAAAATCAAAAGTTCAAACACATCAAACGAATGGATAACAGCTGTCATATTCTGACTTGGTACAGGCATTTTCTTATGTAGAAAATGTGGATTGAACCTGGTTTTATGGCTAGCCAAACCTCTCACTTGTATGACAGTCGTATCAAATTCCAAATTAACGATGTAAATTCAGTTCTTGTTTCAAAGGCCATAGACTGAAATAGTCGTTATTTGTGGTAGTAGTATCAATATTTTGTCCGTTTATTGAAATTGAATGTCTCTTCCTTAGAATAACGTAGACTGAATTATTCAATCATTGTTTAGTTTAATTTCAGTTGATTTGACCTTTGTATTTTTTGTAAATGTTTTTTGCTGTAAATGTAGAAGGTGGAATTGATGGTAAACTCTTGGGGTTCAGTAATATTGGGATTTTCAATCACACAAATTAAGTATGGTATTTCTGCTTTTGTATATTTGTTCGTAAATTATTTGGTATGGGCAAGTAGGTTTTGAATTTCAAATCAGGTAAGATTGATTGGATTGCTCGTTACTGTTTGACGCAGCTTTCAGTTGTGGACAGTTTCTATTGGTGTAGGAGGCCTGAGTGCCCAAAAGAAAACCACTAAATAAGACTTAAAGGGTATAAGTTGTCGAATTCACTTCCACCAAATTGACTCAAATTCTTATAATTTCATTTATAACATATATACATGTATATTATATTTTCAAGAACTACTTTTAAAACAATAAACAATGTATGAAATCGTAATAATGTATCAACATTCAGTGCGTATTGTAGTACTAGACTCCATCTAATTAATCATCTAGATGACGACTATTGATTTCACCTAACCGATATAAATGTAAATATAAATACTGAGACAAGCAAATGCAACAGAAAAATTACGTTATTTCTATGTATTATATTTCATGTTACTGATAAGAAAATATGTATGTTTTCGTTTAACCTCTAAAACGATATTTTTCTGAGCCAAAATTGTCAATGAAATGGCTTTTCTTAACGGTTGTCTTATTCACTTTTCAAATTTTACATACCTCACATTTTGATAACTAAACATGCTGATGTTTGCACCTGTCCTAAGTCAGGAATCTGATGTACAGTAGTTGTCGTTTGTTTATGTAATTTATACGTGTTTCTCGTTTCTCGTTTTTATATATACTAGACCGTTGGTTTTACCGTTTGAATGGTTTTACACTAGTACTTTTGGGGCCCTTTATAGCTTGTTGTTCGGTGTGAGCCAAGGCTCCGTGTTGAAGGCCGTACATTGACCTATAATGGTTTACTTTTATAAATTGTTATTTGGATGGAGAGTTGTCTCATTGGCACTCACACCACATCTTCCTATATCTATGAGCTCATACGCAAACCATCTTCAACTAAGGTTCAAATTAAAGTTTGCATGATGACGGACCCATATGAGGTGGACTTACAGCATTGCAAGATAATGATATCAACGATATGTCATTTTTTTAAAAATTCAATCACACTCTTTGATTATTGCAAATTATTATTTAAGAATTCCATTTTATAAACATGTTAAAAACAAAACAAAATTTCATTTCAACTATTTATCTTAGGCGTAGACAAGACTTATTTTAATTGATAGTCGATAAAATGTTAATTTTTACGTATATTGGAGTTAAAAATCTATAAATGCATTATAAAATACCCCTGCGTTTCATTTGAGAGTAACACAAATATCTGTGATGTTTACACAATTTAACAATCTGGATACAAACGGTAATTTGACTCATCGTCATATCTTCTTATGTATGAATGTTTATTATTTGTTATTTACAAAAGTCATAACTATCTGTTAAATATCAAACTTTCAATTGCCGAATTAAGCTGTTGGCTACCATGATATTACATTTTAATCTATATAGATATTAAAGAACCATAGAGTCAATTCAACAATCTTTAACATTTTTGTTTTTGTTTTGAGAGGAGACAGAAAACAATAGACAAGGCTCGGCGCCGACTAATCGCGTTCTCTTTTTGCTTTCTAGACATGCATTGAGGCAATGTGTCTAAATTTTATCAGGCGTTGCTTATGATGTTCCTGAATATATACGTTGATGTTGGTATTTATTTTGTTTTGAGTGACCTTTAATGAAATAAGACAAATGTGAAACGGGATATATGTACATATCTCGATGAAACTAAAATGGTTTTTTGGTACTACATGATGATATACCTCATATTGTAGCAGAAAAATACAAGCAGAGCTATGTTTCAAGAAGTGGCTATATGGAAGTCATTCAGAAAAAAAAAAAAAAAAAAACTCTAGTTTAGATAAACGTCTGTTTGCTCTGGAAATTTTATATTCTTAGGTCAACATATCCTTGTAACAGAATTTGCCTGATGTTGACCTAGTTTCTTGATCCAGTAAATAACGTAAAGTTTACGTGATTTGGTCTGTTTCTAATACACTTTAAGCAATGAGTATATTTATTGTGTATAATTATAAGTGGACATGTCCATATGAAAGCGTTGATCTGACCTTGACCTCATTTTTACAGTTGATCGGTCGGCCAACAGACTTCTTTATAATTCTAACTTCTCTCGTATACTTTAAGCAATAGGTCATCGTTATTTGGTGTATAGGATATATACTTTCTTTTTTGTTTTTGTTTTTTTTTGTCTTTGTTCGTGTTCTTTTATAATTATTTTATCAGGTGTTTTGTCGGTTTTCATTTCTGTTCGGTTTGCATTTTTTATGGGTCTTTTTATTCGAATATTTTAGGCGACAATATGTTTTTGATTGCTATTTTCTGTCCACCATATCATGACAACAAATAACACGGAAAAAATATAAAATTGTCATTATGAAAGATAGTACACATATAGAGTTTTTTTGCGTTTTTATTGTTTATTGAGAATCCTATTACAATGTGTTTCGTGTCAAAAAACGATACATTTGTGATTACAATATGATTTATAGGTTCAATGAATCTATTCATGACAATTGTTTAATATTTTGAAATATGATGAATATTTTTCATTTTTTTCATTTTTTAAATTATCTTCGTTGTCGCCAGGAAGTTATTGTTATAATATATTTAAAACTAATAAAGACATTTGTTTAATGTGTTTGTTATTAATTTAAAGTACAACAAAAATGCTGAACTCCAAGGAAAATTAAAAAAGAGGGAAGTCCATAAAGACCGACAAAATCAAACGCTATCAATCAACGGAACAAGTGGAAAAACAACTGCTATATTCCTGACTTTATACAGGCATTTTCAGAATCAAATGGTTGGTTGAACCTGGTTTTATAGCTAGATAAACCTCCCACTCTGATGACAGTTGTTTATATAAATCCGTCAAATTGACAAAATTGGGCGAGCAACCAAAATCGATTAATGTAACAATAATTAGGATCCAGCAAAAAGGTGCATACATACATCACAGACATACAACACAACTGACTAAACATTTCAAACAAACATACAAATTAAGTACCTGTCTTTGTAAAAATCATGCAGAGGGTGATTCATGACATGTCACAGAAGTAATTTTTTGGGCCCTATATCATAAGAACTTTGGTAGATAAGTAAAATTCTGTCTTTATTTTCCCTGTATATTGCCCGTTGCCATGGTAACCATCAAAACAACATTTTGCCTGAATATGTGAAAAAAGACCCTTTTGAAAATTTAAAATAAGGGAATTTAAAGTCCCATGGAAATTAAGTTAATCAATAAAAACAATTAGGGTTTTTACATTGTCAATAAACAAAACCCCAAACTATTCAAAAACGTTAAAATTTTGAATTTACCAAATAGTTTGTTTCCATAGCAACCATTTAAAAATGTGTTAAAATTCGAAAATGAAAAATTTCAAAAACTCCTAAATTTTAAATCTGTTTATCTCCCAAGACCAACAATACCATGACATTTCATTGACAAATTTTGAAAGACAACATTCTATATATTCATAAAATAAAAGAAAGTCGTGTGTTTTTTCTTTAAAAAATAATTTTAGTCAAATTTGTCAATTTTCACCAAAATTCAGATTGCCAAAGAGATGAATAATCAAACATTTTGAACTTAAAAGCTAAATCATTCCATTTATATGTGCATTTCTGACACAAATTTAGTAATTATAAATGAGAATATATTATTGATAGAGATATGTTGGTAGAGAATGAAACTCTCTGGGCATGGTGGCCCCCCCTTTTTTAAAAAATTTTTTTTTTTTTTTCAAAATTAAAAAATTATCAAAAATTAAAAGAAAAATGGTATTAAATTCTGAACATTTTGAGCATTGAAGCATGACATTTCCTCAAAGGGTTAGAGCAATGATAGTACCTCCTTCCCCATTTTTAGATATTAGATTTTTTTCAGAAATGGGGAATGTGTCAAAGAGACAACAATCCAACCAAACAACAGAAAACAGCCGAAAGGCTGATGACTGAATGAAGGATTGCTGCGTCCCTAAATACATGAAATACACTTGTTTTGTGCAAATTGAAATTTTTAGATGCTATTTCATGGTCTTGAAAATTAGCCTCTGTCCAAGTTTTATTTCAGTCTATGTCAAAATAACTTAGTCTCAGATTGTCTTTAAATTCTAACTCTAATCAAGAGGCTCTCAAGAGCCTGAATTGATCACCTGTAATTTTTTGGTTAAATCTTTCATCAATGATTATTTATGCTTTTCAATATATATCAATGAGTGGCTTAAAAATTCCATTTAAATGTTCTTTGTATCTGTCATATTTTCTTCAAAAGCAAAAATGCATTTTACCCTATGTTCCATTTTAGCCATAGTGGCTATGTTTCTTGAATTACAAGGAAATAAAATACGAAATTTATACTAAATACTCCCAAGTTTGGCTGAAATTGATTCAGCAGTTTCAGGAGAAGATTTTAAAGTAAGCAAACTAGATGAACAAATTGTGAAAAAAAATCTTTAAAGGGCAATAACTTCTTAAGGGTCAATTGACAATTTTGGTCATTAAACTTATTTGAAGATCTTACTTTGTTGAACTTTTTGCTGTTTACAGTTTATCTTTGTCATTAATAATATTCAAGATAAAACCAAAACTGCAAAATTTCCTTATAATTACCAATTTAGTGGCAGCAATATAATTGAGCTGCGTCGGATAGAAATCGACCTTATGCAAGTACACATATACGTGTACATGTATACGACTTTGATTAATTATGGAACATTCAAATACGAAATAAAAGATAAATGTCAGTCTGTTTTGTAGGGTTCTTATAACAACTCAATTTTCAAACAGTAACAGACTTTCCGTAGAGATTTTTCATCCCGAGATAGGTTAACAGATATATTGATATTAATGTGCATAAGGTTGATTTCTATCCGACGCAGCTCATATAACTTGTTTGAGATGTTGCTTATATTAACCTAAAGTATTAGTTTCGTAAAAATCTGACAAGATTTGTACATGTGAGAGCGCTGCAAGGACCGGACAGACAGACAGACAGACAGACAGACACGCGGACAGCCAGATGGACATAAGGACGGATGGCAATCAAAATGTTAAGCAGACCATGTTTAAGTTTAAAATTTTAAGTTCTAATATTGATTATTATTTTTTTGGCAAAAAAAATAGAAAAACAAAAAATCGGTCTTTTGTCTTAAATCAGTGGTTTTGCTAAGAAAATACCACTCTGTAAAAATTAGACCAATGGGACAGTTATTAAGTTTGGTACAGTGTTCCAGTTTCATTGTATATGGAAAATTTAGTACATTGCCTTGTATTGTTTCTTTTGTTGACTAGTATACTATTACGCAGAGTCAGATTATGTACACATAATGGCTGTTACTATTTACCTCCCATGTAATTCGACATGTATCGAAACCTTTATGCAAACATTTATTTGTCACTATGTCGATTTAACTGTGTTAAAATTGAAATTGAAGAAGAACTACAGAACCGTTCTTTCTATTTTAATATATAATGAATCTAACTTATGCAAAAGAGCTTGAAATAAATGCGGAATGTGTCCATTGGACACAGATGCTGCTCCCGCTTGCATATCATAAAAGTTATAAACGGACATAACAGAACGGTAAAAGTGACACTAACCAAATGTGTACTTTATGTAAGTTTTGTGATCATAAGTATTGTGTAAAAGTTTCATAACATTTGGTTGAGGCAAACTAAAGAAAGAAAAAGAAACGAAAAATTCAGCAACTTTTTCCCTTTGTAAAGAGGCATGGCTCTAGAAAAATACAGCAATAAACTTCTATTTGTAAAAATAACATTTGGGCATAACTCTAGAACGGTTAAAGTGACACCACCAAAATTCAAACTTGGTCTGTGTTTTATGGTAATAAGCAATGTGATAAAGTTTTAAAACATTTGGTTGAGGCAAACTAAAGTTAGAGAACAGAAACCAACTTTGGAACGTACAATGGTAACCTTAATGCCCCTTCGCCACGGCAGGGGCATACAAATGTGTAAATATAACAATTGATAAAATTGAGCAAAATTCCATGAATGATCTTTGCATATGGTGGTCCTAAGGTTTTGAGAATCAAAACAGTCTATACTAGTTAGGACCAGCAAATTTCTCAAGTCCCACAAGGAGAATATGTTTTGAGAACTATAAAGATGCGATAACTCTGCCTTATACAAATAATAATTCAGTTAGGTTATTTAAAAAAAAAAATTGATAGACAAGCTGTCCTTTTCCATCATATACCATACAAACATTGACAAAGTCTTGCACAGTTTAAGATAGATCGTTGGTATATATTTCCTCAGATATAACCCTTGTTCGTATGTACGTCCGTTCTAGAGTTATACACCTTTACAAATGGAAAAAATGCTGACTTTTTTTTTCCGTTCTCTAACTTAAGTTAGCCACAACCAAATGTTTTGAAACTTATACACAATGCTTATTACCATGCAATACAGATCTAGTTTGAATTTTATTGGTGTCACTTGTACTGTTAATGAGTTATGTCCCTTTAAAAATGGAAAAATTGCTGAATTTTTCGTTTCCGTTCTCTCTCTTTCGTCTGTCTGACATAGTTCATCTTACCCTGACCTCATTTTCTTAGAACATTGATAATGTTAAGTTAATATGATACTTGTATTAAAATCTTTATATAACAGAGTTTCAAAAGTAATTCATTGATAAATAAAACCAACCAGACATTTCAGGGTGTGCATTCTTGTTTAGCAGATCTTAGTCTAGGGCATTTTTTTTTTAAATTGTTCATTAAGATTTTTTTTACAGACAATCATGTTATGCTCATTGTTGAAGGCTGTACGATGACCTATGGTTGTTCATTTCTATGTCATTTGGTCTCTTGCGGAGAGTTGTCTCATTGGCAATTACAACACATCCTCTTATTTTTATACAAAGACTTAAATGTTTTGGAGTTCAATATTATTCTTTTTCACTAACAGCATCAATCCCAGGCACGACAACAGGTTATGCGTATTACCATTTTTTCCAAACTTCTGAGAAATCTTACATATAACTATAGAAGTAATGTTATGCTTAAATTCTTAAAATGCTTAGTTCACAAGTAAACACAATAAGATTCCACCTTTTTTCAACAAATTTTATAATTTGAAAAAATGATTTTTTCAAAAAAGGGGGGTTTGCACCATACCCAGAGTGATGAGTTTTCGTTTTGAACAAGTATATCTTCATTAATCATATATTCTAGTTTAAAATTAACAAATGTGTGTCAGAATTGCACATACATATGGAATATTTTAGCTTTTAAGTTCAAAATGTTTGATTATTCATCTGTTTGGTAATCTGAATTTTGGTGAAAATTGACAATTTTGACTAAAATTATTTTTTAAAGAAAAAAAAAAACACACCACTTTCTTTTTATTTTATGAATATATAGACTGTTGTCTTTCAAAATTTGTCACTGACTTGTAATTGTATTGTTGGTCTTGGGACATAAACAGATTTAAAATTTAGGAGTTTTGAAATTTTTCATTTTCGAATTTTAACACATTTTAAATGGTTGCTATGGAAACAAACTATGTAGTAAATTCAAAATTTTAACGTTTTTGTATAGTTTGGGGTTTTGTTTGTCAATACTGTAAATATACTTATTGTTTGTATTGATTAACTTTATTTCAATGGTTCTTTAAAATCCTTATATTTCAATTTTCAAAGGCTACTTTTGTACGTATTTTGGCAAAATTTTGTAAGGATGGTTTCCATGGCAACCAAGGTTCAAAAGAAAAAAATTAATATATGAAACTTATTTTCATACCATACCTTCTTCATAAACAAAATATAAAGACATTTGAAGAGGGGTCATGAATCGCCCATCAATAGGAACCTGCATGATTCTTACAAAGACAGGTACTTAATCAAACAAAGAGACTGATTTTCATTCACTTTCATTAAGATTGTTCATAGCTTAATATGGAAAGTGAATGTATGCCAAACAGGAGTGTACATAGATAATTAAAAATTGTAAATCAAAAGTGAAAAAATATAATCCCTTTGACTTGGTGGGTTTAAAAGAAATGAATAGAATCAGTTTTATCTCAGTAACTTATATTCTCGTACAGTTACAGTAATCAAAACATAATTGTATTGACAATTAAAAAGCTTACATATCATACTGATCCAGTCAGCAGCAACAATACAAACAAAAAAATGTTGACCCATTAAAGCATACTTCCTTGAAATATCAAAAGCTTTGTGTTACCACAGGATGTCAATGCTTTATCTTATACCAAATTACTTCATATGTTGTTCTGTGCTGTAGGACGCACTATCCAAAAATATATATGTACATTACAATGAAGCATGGGCGATATAAAAAATTGAGGTTTCAATTTATCTTCACGGCAATTGTTTTCTAAATGTGTAAGTCAGATCGTTAGAAACTTCTTACAATAAATTCTATATATGACAAATTGTTTACCAGAAATGTGTTGATTGCTGCGAAAAAGGCTACATTTGAATTTATGAAACGAGTCCTTAGACGATAAAAATTTCGGCTAAGTTGTTTGACAGAGATGGAATAGGATAAACCATTTCAAACTCCCTATAACACTTAGTCGACAAAATCGAGAAAAAAAAGATAAGACACCCTGGTATATTTTCATGTACCTTCAAGGTACATTCCAGCCCTACTAAAAGCACCACTTTCCGACGAAATAAATATTTTATATTTTTTTTAAGAGTGTTGTTGTTTTCTTACAAAAAATACGGAAGAAATAAATCCGTTTTGAGGAAAGTTCTATGATTTTGCTTTACAAATCGGAGAAAAGACTAAAATGAATACCGGACATATATCGTTTTCTGTAAAATTTGTTCCTATCTGAAAATAAATATGTTTATTCAAAATTTGATAAATGTTGAACAGTAACTTAACATCGAACCAGATTTTAATTTTGATGCTGTTAAGAAGTTTATTTTTGTTGAGTGCAAATTTTCATTAGATCTATTATAATTATATTTTCGCTACCACGATACAACATTCCTTCAACTCGAGCAATATTTAACTCATAGTTGCACCATTCAGGTCAAGAAATTTCTGTGTGATCAGACAAACTATTTTTTCGCTCTCATATGAATGGTATTCGTAATGTTGTAAGAAAAAGTGCAACCTGGTATAAAATTGCGATTATGAATACATAACTTCTTTCCCTTTCCGGATTCCAGACCATCAATTAATGTTTTGAAAACGAACGGGCAATCCTCCTTTGCTTAAGGAACAAATGCGTCGAAAGTGTATTGAAATTTGTCAATTAATCGTTCATATCATCTAAAATGTCGCAATTTGGTAAAATAATACCAATATCTTATATACCAACGATATCTTTATATCAAACTTACAAAAATTATTCCAAGGCAACATTATGCACGCCGCAACTATGACAAACAATCCAATTTTGGAACAAGGTCTTGCTAATTCGATTCTTGAATCTTTGAGGTCGATAATGTCAATGTTCTAGACCATATGAGTATTTGGACCGTACGTATGTATACTGATACGATTAGTACGAGCTGGAACATATATGTATTTGGACCATATGGGTTAATTTTAGACAAACATTCATCAAAATCTTTTATTTACTTTTACAAATCAATATTATTACAATTAGATGAATAAAGTGAATAAGCGAACATTCAATCAGTTGAAATTAAGTATTTATTTAATTGTCTTTCTGAATCCTATTTTGGCACTCTCACCCTGGGTGACACTTGCTGCCACAATGAACGTCAGATTTGTTTTACATTTACATATGTTTTGTTCATGCATGTTCCTTTGCATTTGCATTTCTTGCCAGCAAGAGAAAAGCTTGCTTGTTTTCCGGCAGCCGATGCAATGAAAATCCTTCTGTTTTCCAATGTGCAGTTTCAATTTTGCGTGTCACCCATATCATTACAAAAGTTTGATATGCCAAATTCACATGATAGTTTGTACAAACTTGCATCTTTACCAATTTTATCATCAACCCTACATAATAATCGGGGAAGATCCTATCAACAACTGGTATTCTTAGAGTAACAAAGCTACTTTTTAAATCTGTGATAAGTTTTCGACACGTTTTTATTATATTTTCTCATTGTATTTTCAACAGATTTTTTTATAATTATGTTCAGTATCTTTGACGGTTTTTGTAGTAAAGCTCCTAAATATCAGTTTTAAAACTTTTCTTCCAACATTATGTTTACTTCCGATAATTTCAATTTCAGTGAGCATAATTAAATTTCATGCTAAATTCAGGAGATTAACAGATTAAATTAACGTGACTTTTTTAAATAGTTATAATATTAAGTTTTTATTTCATTTACAATTGACCTTTTTATATTAACTCGAGATTTCAGTTATGTTGATCTGTAATAAACATTTGTATCTAATAAACTTGATCAACTTCTTAAAATTAGTCAGACCATACGCGTACAGTCCGACCGTATGCGTATTTTGAAAAAGTATCCATACGGTCCAGAACGTACGCGAACGGTCCAAATACTCGTATGGTCTGGAACATCACCAGTAATGTTCACACTACCATAATAATTGTACAACTTGAATATACGTTTGTTTTTATTCATCCACGAAATAATGGTAACGATTTACAGCTGCACAGTCCAACATGTTAACTTGTACGTCTATGTATGTTGTTTGCTTTCTAACCTTTAGTCAGTTAGTGTACTCGAATGCAACATCTACATAACAGTGTAATCCGTATTATTTAACTCTAGTGAAAAGTTTTGTGATTCCTGTCCCTTGAATCTATTATTTTCTGATTGTATCAAAAAAAAAAAAAAAACACATCAAGATCAACTTACAGTCTTTAATAAAAGACAAATACTTACACAATTTGCCAAGCTCTAAACTGCACTGGACTTTCACATATCTGCTATCAATGTCAATTTCCCTCCCAGGTCAAAACCATAAGATATACTTTGAGACAACCACTAACAAGGTTCCTGGTAAGGGACAGGCACATAAACATGTGGGAGGATAATAATCTTTTTCTGGGATCTCAACCCTCCACGTTTAATTTGGATCAGTGAAATAACAAAATAGAAGAATATTCTTTCCTGCTTTTCTTTATACAAACTTTCTAAAAAATTCTTTGATTCTCTACCATCGACTTGATTCTCAAGTTTTGACTAGAATAGCAAAAACTGGAAATTCCAACCATTTAAAAAGAAAAATGAGTAGATGAACAAGGGAAAAGGTATTGGTAGATAATGATTTATACTGCTCTAAGACTACAATTTTTTAATGTTTTTTTTTCATTTCTACCTTTCACAAATTCATTCCTGTTCCTACTTCTTTATTCTACCTTCCCAAATTTTACACCCTTTTTTAAGCATACTTTCCAATGAGTAGTTACCAATTTCTAGTGAACAGAATTTTAAGCAAATGATTCTTAAGACAAAATTGAACACCTACACTCTTTTACTTCCAAATATTTTTCAACAACGGAAAATGGATTTACAATCATTACATTAACATGCTCTTTATGAGCAGATGATTGGTTTCATAAAGTGTTCTTGTTCATGTTATTATGCCTGAAATCTTAAAGGGGCATTGGATATCAAATTCATGTTCACCGATTTGACTCAAAGTCTCATATTTGATTTAAAACATAATAAAACGTATATCCAAATTACAATAAGTCTGAAATAAACGTGTGTATTGTAAGGTACTGGGGAATGTTTATGGAAACAAATAGAAGTTAAATTGAGCGGGTTAATTTCTAATAAGTATATAATTTATTCGTAGCATGTTTGGTAAATATTTTATACTGATTTTTGCAATTGTGGCAGTAATCCACTATTCTTATAACTGTCACCAGTCAAAATTCAAGTTTTATCAAATATAAGGGGGAGGCATTTCATCACCTATTATATAAATTT
Organism: Mytilus coruscus; assembly: GCA_017311375.1. Classification (NCBI taxonomy): domain Eukaryota; kingdom Metazoa; phylum Mollusca; class Bivalvia; order Mytilida; family Mytilidae; genus Mytilus; species Mytilus coruscus. The sequence goes on along the minus strand of CM029595.1, from coordinate 83,310,484 downwards.
CTAGGTCATGTTTGTACATAAGTTCGAGATGATGATGATAATTATCCAGTAAATCAAATTTTTAATGTGTAAAACACTGGAAGTGAAATTGGAAGTGAAATGAGTTTTTCATTTGTTTACACATGTGTTGTACAGGTGTCATGGCAGTGAATGTGTGTAATTTCTCATAGTTTACCTTTTCTGTATGAATTAATACTTAATTCTCGTATTAAGAAGTATTTCTTGAAACCAAATATCTACTTTTCATGACTTTTGTGCTTTATAAACAACGGGTAAACACATAAATACATCTTTTCACTGACCGGCGATTTTGCCGTCTGCCATTTTGTGGGGAATGAAACGTTGATTTCTATCTCTCTTAATACCAATTTGTCCCCTGGACAATTGATCTAATATTGTTTTTAATACCACACATTTAATATTTTATGGTTATACCCTGCCGGACACAAATATATTGTAAATATTTAGATGGTTGTGATGAACTATGTTTTATGTTATTTACTTCTATGTACTTGCGAATATCGTATGATAAATTAATGCGCACGCAGTGGTGTCCGATAGCATATTTCAAGTTATTTTATTGATATTATGAGCTCTTTTATTTAGTTTTAATGTTTTATGTTAAAGGACAATCATAGGACAACTCAATATGATTTCAATTCTATGTTTTTCAATATCGTAATTTTGTATAGTTCTGGCTTCCCGGAAAGGACAAGTTACTTATTGGATTAATATGTCACGTGAAACTTACGATTTTTGTATATAAACTCGCGAGCATTCAGTAATGACAGATAGCCCAAAGTTCTGCTGGCGGCAAGTTCAAAAAGTTCACTATCATTACAATAGTAAACAAAGCAGTAAAATAAGCTTAAGGTGAGCATAAGGATACATAATGGAATATTAGTAGCCGTCTTTTTGTAAAGTAAGCTATCTCCCACCACGTAGGATACCACAAATATGTATTTAGATCGTAATTTAGTTCCTATGCACTATGATATATTGTACTGTATGCAAGTATTTGAATTGTCAGAATTCGTTGTTTTATTCAAATTCAACAATTAAAACTGTTAACATTGAAATGATATTGTATCTTTATCAATCTTGGATACATATAAAAAGGAATATGCATTTACACTCGTAAAACTAACTTGAGCCGGAGGACCCTCGTTCAAAATTAAAAACTATGGAAAGCCGTAAGTAACACAAATAGCACAGTAACAAACAAATACAAAGGAAGCCGTTTAATACACATATATTAACCGAACAGAGGAACTATATTAAACACCGTAACTGAGGTGCCCCGGGGAGCAGATACTGCATTTTATGAGTGTTCGTATGTAAACTGCCCAGTATAGGACAGGATACTCTCGGGTGGCTTACAATTTGGTGTCAGAAGTTGGATGCGAAAATTATAATTAGCATCCAGGATACGAACCTGGGAATAACCTGTCAACTTAACAATGTGGTTTGAGCCCGACATGGTGGATTTACTGTATAAAAATAAATTATAACTATAAAATATGAAACAACATATAAAAGTAAAACTCTTTATTTAGAATATGGCTGATGCTGGTAGGAACTCCCCAAACCCTGAAATAAATTTCCGTAGGGAAAGAGATTTTGATGACTTAGGACAAGGGGATCAAACACATACTGATGACAATGACGACTCTGATAGGGAATCTATTTTACAAGGTCATGGTGATGAAGTAGCTCAGAAACCTAAAGGACGGGATGAATATCAGAGACATTATTTTGACGATAGGAAGGATAGGGGTAATCATAACATGCAATCAATTGGCCCACCAAAGGTAACACTTAAACCTGAACCCTTCTCTGGGAAGGATTGTTGGGAGAAATACCTGTCGCATTTTGAGGACTGCGCTGAATTGGGACAAATGGGGAATCTTACAAAACTGTTGTTTTTAGCATCTAGCTTGAGGGGTTAAGCAAGGACATACTACATGAGCTTGTCTCCTTACGACAGGCGCACATACCAAATGCTAACACAAAAGTTAGATCAAAGTTCAAAACACAAAAATTGTTGGCTCTCAAAATTAGAGATGCGCAGGCGCATGCCAGGGGAAAGCGTAGCTGAAGTGGGGGATGACATAAGACAACTAGCGCAAAAGGCGTACTTTAATCTTGACTTAGCAGCGCAGGAGTCTCTAGCATTAAACCAGTTGTTTAAGGTAATAACTGTAGAAATGAAATGTCGCTGTATTGACAAGGAATGTCAAACAATAGCAGACGCTGTTGATGTTATAGAAAGGTATGAGTCAATACTCGGAGATGTAGACAAAAAGAAATCAACAATCAGAGTTGTGGAGTCGAAGGACATTGAAGGACACATGAGTGAAAAGGATTGTCAGAGCAATTTGCAGGCTTTACAAGATAGGATAGCAAAGCTGGAACAAGGACACGGGAATCGGGACACAAAGAGGGCAAATACTGGCAGATGTTACAGTTGCAACTCACCAGACCATTTTATGAGGAACTGTTCACACAAAAACAACCAAAGAACAAGAGGGAACTTCCAGGGCAACCAAAGACACTATACCTCTTTTAATAACAACCAGGGAAACGACAGAACGCTGGCTCAATAGGTCGTGAGTAAGTGACAGAAGATAAAAGGCCTGATATAAAGGGAAAAAAAAACATGTCCGGACAGGACATATAGGGGAAACAGATGATAATTGGGATAATGGGTTTTATACAAATGGGTTAATCTAAGGGTTTCCTGTCAACTTTTTAATTGACAGTGGCTCAACAGCGTCAGTATTATCTATTGATGTTTACGAACAATTGCCTTCAAATGTTTAGTGTTCTTTAGTACCAAACAAGTCCGAAATATCTGTCGTTAATGGCAATAAAGTTTTTGCCATTGGATCAATCACATTAGAACTAAAGATTTGTCTAGAAATTTTCAGTTAAAATTTTATGATATGTAATATTAATCAGGATGGAATACTTGGACAGGATTTCTTACTTAAGGAGGTAGGTAAGTTAATTATCAGCGAATGGTCTTACACACGATGCACAACCAGGAAATACAATGTTGGATTGGAGGGAAGGCAAACATGATTTGCAGAGTAGAAATTAAAGACAACATGACAATTCCTCCAATGACGAGTTCTATGATGCCTGTAGAAATACCGGGAGCCAATCATTTAACAGAATACGGATTAATAGAGGGCACGACAGGAACAGCAAAGTCTACATTAACAATACCTGGGATTATAAATACACAAGATCAAGCACACTTTTTAACTATGGTGACAACGAAGTAAAACTGTATAAAAAGGAAACAATAGGAACATGTGAATCATATACTGAGCATGATTTGAAATCAGAGCAAATTAGAACACTACAAAAAGATTGCTTTACAGCTAATGAAGAAATACCAGAACATCTTACTGACTTATCAAAAAGGAGTTCAACTTATTTAAATGAGGACCAAAGACAACAGCTTTCCAGACTCCTTTCGCAGTACAAAAATGTCTTTTTACGGACAGATGATGACATAGGGAGGACAGACCTTGTAACACATAGAATAAATACAGGAAATGCAATACCCTTTAGGCAAAGATCTAGACGTATGCCACTTGGAAAGCAAGAGATGGAAAAATCAGAAGTCAACCGGATGTTGGACAAAGGAATCATTGAACCATCTTCTAGTCCTTGGGCATCAAATATTGTCCTTGTAATGAAGAAAAATTGCAGCCCTAGGTGCTGTGTTGATTACAGGATTTTGAATGACGTCACTAAAAAGGATTCTACCCGATTCCGAGGGTAAACGAGTGCCTAGACTCGCTCACTGGGGGAAAATTCTTCGGGTCAATGGCCCTAAATTCAGGATTTTGGCAAATCGGCATGGCTCCCGAGGACAAGGAAAAGACCTGACAAGTTAGGGTTATATCAATTCACTGAATGATTTGCAAATTCACCACCTACTTTTGAGCGTCTAATGGAAAATGGTGTCAGAGGGCTACAGTGGAAAGAACTATTACTCTATATGGACGACATCATATCAGTAAGTTCAACATTTGAAGAGGGTCTTGGAAGGTTAGAAAGAATCTTTATACGCCTGCACATCTAAAGTTGAAACCTGCCAAATGCATTTTCTTTCAAAAACAAGTCAGGTTCCTTGGACATATCGTGTCTGAGGAGGAATTTCCACTGATCTAGAGAAAACAAAAGCTATAGATGACTGGCCAATCCCCAAATCTGCAAAACAGGTGCGCAGCTTTTTAGGACTTTGCTCTTACTATAGGCGATTTGTTAAGGGATTTGCAGCAATTGCAAGATCAATGCACAAAATTTGCGAAAAGAATAGCCGTTTTGCTTGGAATGACGAGTGTCAAAAGGCATTTGAACAGTTGAAAAATGCTTTAACAAGTACACCTGTGCTTGCCTACCCTCTTCCAAATTTGCCATTCATACTTGACACAGATGCAAGTGATAAGGCTGTCGGAGCAGTTTTGTCACAAACTCAAGATGGTCTTGAACGAGTTAAAGCATACATGAGCAAATCTATGAACATACATGAGCAGGCATACTGTGTAACTCGAAAAGAGCTACTCGCTGTAATTATAGCACTAAAGACATTTCATCATTATTTATATGGCCAGGAAGTTTTGCTGCGCACAAATAACGCAGCTGTATCATGGATGAAAAATCTAAAGAAACCCACTGGTTAAACAGCCAGATGGCTCGAAGAACTGGGAACGTACAATTTGACAGTTACACACAGGGCTGGAAGGAAACACTCAAATGACGATGCTCTGTCAAGAAGACCTTGTAAATCATGCGAGAGGAAAGAATCTGAAAAGCACACAAGCGACGATGAAACAGACGTAATCCACTTGAAGAAACTGATTTGGTTAACCAGGAGTTACCTGAAAATGAGGAGCCAACACCACGAATAGAAATAGTACGAGTATGTACAAGAAGTCAGACAGAAAATCAATCTGGTGCTACACCTAGTGGCTATTGCATAGAAGGATGGGACCATAACAGTATTAGACAATGCCAATTGGAAGACCCAGACATGACATATCTTCAGGAAAAGAAAAATAAACCTGACTGTGACCAAGTATCAAAAGGAACATCATTCCAGAAACCAATATGGCGAAAATGGGAAAGGCTGACAATAAACAATGGCATGCTTTATAGAAAATTTTATTGTTCTGATAAAGATGATGTAGACAACTTCAAATTGCAGCTCCTGGTACCAAAATCACACCAAAGGACAGTCTTTAAGTATTTCCATGACGTTCCATCTGCAGGTCATTTAGGACCAGATAAAATGCTCAGTAGGATCCAGTAGCTCTTTTACTGACCAGCTATGAGAAGCTCAATAACAAGGTACTGCAAAGAATGTGACCAATGTGCTGCTAGGAAATCACTTAAACGAAACAAGGCTCTATTAGGTCAATATTTGGTTGGGGGAGCCTATGGAACGTGTTGCGATTGATATTCTTGGTCCACTTCCGTTAACAAAACGACAAAACCGTTATGTTCTTGTCCTTTGTGACTGCTTTTCTAAATGGACTGAGGCATATGCTATTCCAGACCAGGAATCCCTGACCATTGCCAGTACCATCGTGAATGAATTTATTTGTAGGTTTGGTTCACCATTACAGCTCCACTCTGATCAAGGAAGGTCTTTCGAAGCAAAGCTGTTCAAAGATCTGTGTGATCTCTTGAAAATTGACAAAACTAGAAGTACAAGTCAACACCCCCAATCTATTGGAAGCGTAGAAAGATTTAACAGAACACTGCTAAGCATGCTAACATTTTATTGTCAAAATGATCAGAGAAACTGGGATGAGATTTTGCAACAAGTTACGATGGCATACAGATCATCAGTTCACGCCAGCACAGGACAGACAAACTGTTATTCCCCATCCAAATGGACCAAATGAATCCACTTCCCCTGAAACAGATAAATATTGTAACGTTTTCGCTCGGTGTTGCTATAGCGTTTTCGTTACCCTGAAGTGAAACTATTACCCACTGGCAAAACTAGACAATCCGGCAGACAAACTAATACTCAGCGGCAATAAATACTATTTCAAATGACTGCTCCCTTGGGTCAACTCAACCCCGTAATCCAATAGGTATATTTAAAGATGCGTTGTTTCAGAAGACAGAAATAACAAATTCGTATAAAGTTAATGATTTAATGAAGTATTGTAATAATCAGTTATAGATATGTAATTTAGACAATTTCAGTATCAAGTATCTCTTTTTACATCAGATCAACACAATAAATAACACTTTAATAGTATGCAAGCTAGTGAGTAACTCTGGTCAAGTTCTATATACACATGTATTAAATAAACAATCTTATTAACAAGTAATTATAGAAATCTCTATAATTATATAAGTTATGTCGACTTTTTGAATGTATAGGTTGCGACTCCTGATTTTACTGTACTTTTGTGAAGATTCGACTTCGTAATATGTAAAGAATCGTTGGATATTAATAATAATAATTTCTATACTATTGATATTTCAAGTAAATAATATAAGAATCACTTTAACTGTAACTTTCTTTGAAAAAAAACTATGTTGATGTCTTATTTGAATAGCGACTTTAAGACTCGAGTCTGCGTCGTTGAGTCTCTGTATAAAATATGAAATATCTTATCTTTCTGACTTTTTGTGTACTTTTCAGTATATAATTTGTACGTCTAATCTTTAGAGTCTCTTATAATATGAAACTTATAAATCTATGTTTTACATAAAGTAAAACTCTGAGAAAATATTTCCTAACCTTTTAAAGTGCAAGCTTAAATTGCTAGCTACAGTGACAAAAGGATTTTAATATTTAGGCTTGTGATTGTAAGCAACCTTTTGCCACGGTAGTCCGATCACGACTAAAGCTTTCAATAGCAGTCCACTATATATACAATGAAAAAGACTCGAAAGACTTCATATTGACGTCAAAAGCGACTCAAAAGACTCTATCTCGACGTAATATCGCCATTCACGACAGTGCACTTAGACTGGTTTATGGTAAGCGACTCACGTAAACATGGCGGACTTTACACAGAAAAGAGAGACTCTGAGTCTCTAGAAACTTGACCAGGTTAACTAATCCACTGAATATAATTATATATAGAGATTAAAACAACATAATACAATCATCAACAAATATATAAAGGTAGGTCAAGAATAAGGAAATCCCGTATTTACACTATACAAAATTAAATGGAAAAGCGACTCAGTTTCTGATAGGACCTGACGTTATTTTTATCTTTGCTGAAGTTACTGCACTTTAGTGTTTAAGTGCTAAATATCTAAGATAACTTATTTTAATAAAAGAAAACATATCTAACAATTTATTAGTATCCAATGCTGTTACACGGAGTTCGAACTGTTGATAAAAAGTGAAAAGGGGGAGGGGACACATACTTCCAAACAATGAGGACGAATCCGTTACAATATGTTAATGAATTACAGGACGCTATGTCAAAGTCACATGCATTGGCTAGGAAACATCTTAAGCAGAATTCCGAATATCAAAAACGATACTACGATCTAAAGGCAGTAAAGCGCGAATTAAAAATTGGACAAGCTGTTTGGCTGTGCGATGCTTCAAAAAAGGTGGGAATTTGTCACAAGTTGACATCAAAATGCAAAGGACCGTACATAGTTATCAGAAAAATTGACGACATTACTTACCTTGTGAAAAGGTCAAAGAAACAGCCAGGAAAGGTCTATCATATTGATATACTACTGTCATATCAAGGGCGAAATCCACCCACTTGGTACTCCGGTAGAAAGGCTTGAGATGTCTTTCGACGTTGTTGCTCTCATGAAGAGCTGACATTTATTTTTGTTATCACAGTTGCTCCGTTTATTTGTTTTGTTACTATGTTTGCGAGTAACAGTATGACTACTCTCAGGCTGGAGAGAGTCATGATGGAATTCCTAGGATTTGGTCCACCCTGGATGAATATGTAAGGGAGACAAATGACCATTGTTTCTCAGGACATATTTCTGGCTGCAAAAGAGGGTTGGACCTTCCTGCCAGGGAAATGGCAGATTTGAATGTACTGTCATAATTAGATATTCTGAAATTAGCGCTGCGAACAGCGGGTAGGGACAACATGGATGACAATTTTTGAAACTCTGGGAATAAGGGAGACCAAAGGGGTGGAAACCATATTTTTACTGAAATGTTAGGCTGGCTCACTCACAACCAGCAGATGCCATATGGGGGGAGGATTTCAATAATACAAGCACATATAGTCACACTACAGCACACTACATACATATCTTTTATTGTATTATAATATGATATATAAATGGTGGAGGGATTTTAAAGATTTGATTCGATTTCAGAATGAGACCATCATCACAAGTGGAGGTTAAGTGTTTGCTGTGTCCCATGACATACAGGACCAGGAGACAACTCAAGAACCATCTGGCAGCTGCCCCACACAAACGGCTTTCGGTCATTTGTGTTTGGTGTCCTGAGGAGAAGACATATAGAAGAATGGTGGATCTCAAGGAACATATCATGGCAAACCACCGAAGCAAGATCGAGCTAATGCCATACAGCTTCCTAAGTGAGAATAATATATTTTGGATGGCAAACTACCCAGAAACAAACGCCAAAGTAATTTTGCCGTCCAATGAAAATTCTCAAGAGGCCATGAAGGCCAGGATTGAAGTTCTGGAATTCATAAACAGAGTGGGAAACACCAACAGGAAAAAGGAGGATCGGGTTCTAGGATGGAAGTGTCACAAGGAAATGATAAAGGGTACACAGGAGGAAGAGGCTGAGCAGGAGCCAACCAATAGGTCTTATTCGCCAACACGACCCACAATCTATGAAGGACAGGCCCTCCAGCAACTGACCTTAGGACTTGGGGACTCCATTGCAATCTTTAAATTAGATCTTGGGGTGTCAATAAGATACTACCAAATCAGTCTGAAGGACCACGTTCTAAAAGACCACAAGATGCTAGATGCTTTTATAAGGAGGATAACCGCACTCGTCAAAATAGGTATACAGGATTACACACCTTCTCTGCCACGATAGACGGGGAATTAAAGTCTATAGTGACGCCAGAAGTGGCCAGGAAATTCTCCATCTCAGAAGAATACATATCAGACATCAAAATATCAGATGAACTCTTCCAAGGGAAACAGACAAAAGCCATCCCAAATCCGTTGTCACCTCTAAAAACACCATCAACCTCAGACATAGTATTAGAAGATGACAGCGAGAATGAGGAACCAGAAAACGTGAAAGCAACAAGCCAGAAGAAAAGTAAGAAGAAAGAGAATGAAGGAGAGAAAAATGGAGAGAAAAGAAAGAAAAAGAATTACCACCATGAACAGAAGGCTAAGAAACTTAAGCAAGGAAAAGATGACAAGAAAATACAAGAGGAAAAACAGAAACAGGATGAGGAAATCAGATGGAAGGAAGAACAAAGGAAACAAGAACAACAGAAAGAGGATGAGGAAATTAGATTACAACAGGAAGAACGAAGGAAGCAGGAAAAACAGAAACAGGATGAGGAAATCAGATTGAAGGAGGAAGAACAAAAGAGGATGGAAAAACTGAAAGAGGTCGAGGAAATCAGATTGGGGGAAGACTAACAAAGGAGAAATAGATATTAAAAGAAAGAAACGGGAAACATCAAAAGACCGGGACACAGATGGTGAAATTTTAAATGGCAACATTACCCCAAGTGAACGGGCGAGAACACTCCTGAGGAAAGGTGGAATGCCACTTTTCCCAGCTGGAAGGAGAGATTGGAACCAAGAAGAATAGTATTTTAATTGGGAGTATGCCAGTATTGCTCTGGAGTTGAACTCAGGAAAACAATTACAATTTTCAAAAAAAGAGTTGCTACTTAAGTACCACTTTTTAGCATTACCAGGGACAAAAACACCGACAGGAAGTGAGGAAAACACAATGACTACCAAATCTAGGTTCTATTTATACCAAGCATTAGCATACATTATAAAGAGTGACAAAGAAAACACGTCAACCGTACAAACTTTAAAGATGTTAGAAACTGCCGTGAATGAGAGAGATAACTCCACAGACGTTGTGATAAACAGAATAAATATTCCCTTGAGACTAGGAGAAGATAATTAAATACTAACATTTTAGAACTCAAAGTTAATTAATCCTAATATTGTGCTAAAACTTTTAATTCAGGGGAATTCATTGTCTTTTAAGGTGGGGGAAGTGTAAGGTACTGGGGAATGTATATTAAAACAAATAGGAGTTAAATTGTGCTGGGTAAGTACATACTTTATTCGTAGCATGTTTGGTAAATATTTTATACTGATGTTTACAATTGTGGCAGTAATCCACTATTGTTATAACTGTCACCAGTCAAAATTCAAGTTTTACCAAATATAAGGGGAGGCATTTCATCATCTATTATATAGATTTCTAGGTCATGTTTGTACATAGGTTCGAGATGATGATGATAATTGTCCAGTAAATCAAATTTTTAATGTGTAAAACACTGGAAGTGAAATGAGTTTTTCATTTGTTTACATGTGTTGTACAGGTGTCATGGCAGGGAATGTGTGTAATTTCTCATAGTTTACCTTTTCTGTATGAATTAATACTTAATTCTTGTATTACGGAGTATTTCTTGAAACCAAATATCTACTTTTCATGACTTTTGTAATTTATAAGCAACGGGTAAACACATAAATACATCTTTTCACTGACCGGCGATTTTGCCGTCTGCCATTTTGTGGGGAATGAAACGTTGATTTCTATCTCTCTTAATACCAATTTGTCCCATGGACAATTGATCTAATATTGTATTTTTAATACCACACATTTAATATTTTATGGTTATACCCTGCCGGACACAAATATATTGTAAATATTTAGATGGTTGTGATGAACTATGTTTTATGTTATTTACTTCTATGTACTTGCGAATATCGTCTGCTAAATTAATGCGCATGCAGTGGTGTCCGCTAGCATATTTCAAGTTATTTTATTGATATTATGAGCTGTATTATTTAGTTTTAATGTTTTATGTTAAAGGACAATCATAGGACAACTCAAGATGATTTTAATTCTATGTTTTTCAATATCGTAATTTTGTATAGTTCTGGCTTCCCGGAAAGGACAAGTAACTATTGGATTAATGTGTCACGTGACACTTACGATTTTTGTATATAAACGCGCGAGCATTCAGTAATGGCAGATAGCCCAAAGTTCTGCAGGTGGCAAGTTCAAAAAGATCACTATTATTAAAATTGTAAACAAAGCAGTAAAATAAGCTTAAGGTGAGCATAAGGATAAATAATGGAATATTAGTAACCGTCTTTTTGTACAGTAAGCTGTCTCCCACCACGTCGGATACCACAAATATGTATTTAGATCATAATTTAGTTCCTATGCACTATGATATATTGTACTGTATGCAAGTATTAGAATTGTCAGAATTCGTTGTTTTATTCAAATATATATTTAAACAGTTCAACAAATAAAACTGTTAACATTGAAATGATATTGTATTTTTATCAATCTTCAATACATATAAAAAGGAATATGCATTTACACTGGTAAAACTAACTTGAGCTGGAGGACGCTTGTTCAAAATTAAAAACTATGGAAAGCCGTAAGTAACACAAATAGCACAGTAACAAACAAATACAAAGGAAGCTGTTTAGTACACATATATTAACCGAACAGAGGAACTATATTAAACACCGTAACTGAGGTGCTCCAGGGAGCAGATACTGCATTTTATGAGTGTTCGTATGTAAACTGCCCTGTATAGGACAGGATACTCTTGGGTGGCTTACAATATTTTAGTCTAGACACCATCTAATTAACTATCAAGGTGACCCTCGGAGACTGCCAACGGTCACATAACCTGATATAAACATAAACATAAATATAAATAGATAGCGACCTTGTGCAATTGGATTATTCTAGGTCTGTTTGATTTCATGTAATGGGTTAACAAATAATAAGTTAATTATCGTTTTTACCTGTATAAGAATGATTTTTGTGGATCGAATCAGTCAACGAAATGGTTCTCCTTTGTTTCACTTTCAATGTTGACATTCTTCTCCTTATAATGGCTGAACACGACTAATGCTAGCGCAAACAATCTCTAGCTAATGGGTTGAATTGAAGGTCACATGAATACGGATTCAATGAGGTGGAATTATTCACTTGCCAGTGAATAGTTCATCACCAATGTTTCTTTGCTTATTTTGACAAAATTGAACCAAATTGGCCGCTAAAAGTGAATTATTATTTCATTATTTCACTTTTATTAATGATTGAAAAAAAAACAAAATCATATTCTATTTTTTTTCATATCTCGTAAGAAATAAACAAATAACATGTTTTTACTTTCATTATTTTTCTTTGGATGCCATCTCAAAAAGTTATTAAGGTCAAGTTCTGAGAAATAAAATAAAAGATATACAGGCAATATATTAGATTTATTCATAAATACATCATATTGCAAAGCATTGGGTTGTAATCTTATAATCTTATAATAAATTGTTTAATATACTTTGTTCCATTATGAACATATTTTTTTCAGTTAATACTTTGCCATGACCCAAGGAAAAAATCCATTCAAGCATATATAGCACCCAGTTACATTGCCCTAAAGATAATGTAACCGTTTCCTTTTGTTTTTAAAGTCTGAAAAAGTGATTTGCCTGCAGATAAAATTGATAAATATCTTCAGTCAGAGAGCTTAATTGTTTTTAAAAAAACATTGCAAGAGTAAACAACACATCACAGTAACATACATGACATAAGGCCTTATATGAAATAATGCTAGCTGTTTCCATGTTATCGTGTTAAATGCTTAGTCAGCAAAAGCAAAGAATCAGTGTTGGCTTGTCTGGAGAAAAAAATAGATCATATATGTTGTACTTTGCATTTCATCAATGTCACCTAAGCAAAAAGGAAATACTGTTGGTAGTTTTCAGCCAAACAGTGATAAATGCTTGGTCATCAAAAATAAACATTCAATTTTGAGGTATATCCTGAGCTCTTGAATTCAATATTTACAATTGCTATTCACAGGAATGGTGAAAAGGTTCATAACAAACAGACATAAAAACTTTAACATCTCAACAAAACTATAATACAAAACAATCCACATAAAAAAGACAAAACTAACAATATTAGAGACAGAACAGTAAATCATGCAATGATTGTGTCATGTAAGAGTTCAAATGAGTGAACTTTAGCCATCCCTGCCTCGTATAAGAACATCTATTTGATGCATCCTATTTCTATCCCAAAATGACTTGATTAGTTCAAGGTCAACAAAGTCTTCAGAAATATTCTATATAGTCTCTATACAATATATCTAGTTATAAATCACCCTGAATCTAGATAAAATTAAAGAAAGACCGCCAAAGATCTGCTATCTTCACAGAATTCCAAGGGCTATTATTCGGGTGATATCTATAACGATAAACATAGTACAGGAAAAAAGGGCGTTGTGTTAATTATATATATATATTCATTACACAAAATCCCTACATGTAGTTTACTAAATCAAAACAACTGAAACACATTTCAAAGTCACAGTTTGGGCTTCATGAAGGTGCAAAAGATCACATGCACCTGACTGTAAGATCAATACATGTAGTTAACTAAATTATGAGCAATTGAAATACATTTCAAAGTAACAGTTGGGGCTTCATGAATGTGCAAAAGATCACATGCACCTTACTGCAAGATCAATACAGCTCATAGCACTGGTTTGAAGACCATCACACTACATCTGTGCATTGAACAACACAGGTTTTTTTTATAGTTAAAACTATTAGAAGCAAAGAAATGTAAAAAATATACCGTAATAATTTTCCCTATATAAACCATATTGTAACACTTCAACTGTGTATACATTCTTGGCTTTCAAATATTCGACTTTCAGCGTTCCTGATGAAGGTAAATCCAGAAAAGCATTTAGGATGCATGAAATTTATAACATGTTGTTTTCATTTTTTACACAAATTTATACAGCAACAGAATTCATGAAGACATTTTTTGATAACTTGGTAGGTAATAATGCATGTATGAATTTGGAATAGTTTGGATGACCTTTGTTTGTCTTTCTTTATGTTGCATGATTTTCAGTTTTGCCTTTATAATGATGGCGTACACCATGTTCTCTATAAAACTCTTCCAACAATCAAATGAATTATGCTAATTTAAACTATGACTGATTGAAACAATATTTTTTTGTCATTTTTGCTATTTCAGAAAGATATGAAACACTTTCTCTAAAAATTAAACAGATGAAAACATGAAGTGGACAATGAGTCATGTATTCTTTTCATCAAAATGTTTGTTCACTCTTAATGTCTCTTTTTTGTCATTTTAAATGATAACAAGGAAAGAATAATTCATTAAACAACTGTCATAATTTTACAAAATAAAATCCCAACAATTTTTCTTTTACTTTGATCTTATAATAACATGCATAAGTGACAAATATACACATTTCAAAAATATAAAAGAACACAGTATTGTATATAAAAATATCACAGTTTTCTTTTAAGCGTTCTTTAAACTTAGATATTCACGTTTTGAGCATTGCATATTAATTGTTGTTTCATACATAATTTTTTTTAGTTGAATTGAATTTAAAGGGATGATAAAAATCTGATTACAGTTAATGTAAATAAACAGTGTTTTACAAAATAAAAGATCCTTCTTATAGTTTTCTGACAGTATACATAATATAGTCTGAATTCTCTAAATCTTTAAAATGATTTATTAAAATCAGTTTTTGTAATTACATTGCCTATTTTGCAATATATATCTATCTGTGTATACACTTATCTCATAATACAGATACCAGTATACTATGCCTAGACCCACCAAGTTTACACACTTTTTTAAAACTAATAAATTTTATAATGATAATACTGATATAAACTACAATTTTGAAGAAAATAATTAAACAGATCCATTTGTATTGTCTCAAAAGATCTGTCAAAGTGAACAGAAGAAACTCTTTTATCCTGCAATCGACCTTTCCACTATACTAACACAGGTGTACAGATAACACGAAGCAATAAACGTATACTAGACGTTTATAGTCTCCTGGTATCCTGCTTCTGTTGCGAGCGAACAGTTGTCAAATTACTGTTTACATCACAGTTCAAATTGGGGTACTCATTGCGGTCCACGTTACACCTGTTTCTTAGCCTCGTACAAATACAGCTGATATTTAAAGACACTAAACAGTTATTGTCTATGTATATAACTGTAATATTAATGCCATTCAAAAAGTCAAGATGGCGACCAACTTAGTAAGTGAAATTTATCCAATCATAGTATTTAGTCCATTCTTCTTAAATTTAACACCTTATCCTTACAGGTAACACATTCTGCAAATAACCAACTCCTTTACCAATTTCAGTTCAAGATATTACCGAGAGGAATTCCCTAACCTTAAATTTATCAATTTCCGTTCCAGTGATAACAAGGAGAGATAACAATAAATAATGATAACAATCTTTGCAGTGAAAAAATGACAATAACAAAATGGTTCATTAATAATGTTTACACAATTTCTGAGATGTACTGTCGGTAAGGTTATTAACAAATGATGGTACTATGATTCTTGTTTGGGCATTCTTCTTGGTCCTCGACCAGCAGGGCCTTTTGGTTTGGCAAAGGCTTGTCTGGCAACATTCTTCTTTGGGTGAACTTCATCGTATATGTAGGCTTCTGTTAATTCTTTTGGATCATCTATTTCAATCTAAAATACATTTTTAAATCAATTTTAATTAAATTTAAAAGTGAAATAATGGAAAAGCTATTCCAGAAAAAAAAAAAATGTATGGGACAGTTGGACAGCAGGTGACATTTCTTTCTGAGGTTAATAGGGAAGGAAATGATTAATTTTCAAACAAAAGAATGCTGATGATGATTTCAATAAGTAAACATTGTCATTCCAATCAACATGGTGGGATTGTGGAAGCCCAGTCACCTAAAGTGGGGCTGACCATCAATCTGTTAAACTAGCTTAACCAGTGTTATGTCAAAGAATGTCTCGTCCTTTTTCTAAAAAAGTTCATCAGAAGATACCAAGACCTAGTTGATAAAATTCCATATCAACTTCCCAAATAATACATGATGGTCTTGAAGTATAGAACCATGGTACTGACATTGTTTATCATCTTAATTACGTGTTACAGTGTTCTTTTATTTGTTTTCGTAAATTATTAACCTTTACTGTTTATTCCATTTTTTGTAATATCCTATTGGCTTAGCTTGGTACTTATGCATCCCTCCAGTGTGTTTATGCTGTATTGTTGCCTTTTGTTATTAACCTTTACTGTTTATTCCATTTTTGTAATATCCTAATGGCTTAGCTTGGTACTTATGCATCCCTCCAGTGTGTTTATGCTGTATTGTTGCCTTTGTTATTAACCTTGCTGTTTATTCCATTTTTTGTAATATCCTATTGGCTTAGCTTGGTACTTATGCATCCCTCCAGTGTGTTTATGCTGTATTGTTGTCTTTAATTTTTGCCTATGTGCTTTGTCTATATACCATTTTGTTTTTCTTTGTTGATATATTTGTTTGTTTTATAGTGATTATGATTATAACATGGATGTTGACTGCTGTACCCCTATTTTTTTTTAACTTTTATGTCTGTTTCTTTTGTTCACACATCATTGAAAATATAATGGAATTTTATGTGACTGTCATACAAGTGAGAGGTTTAGCTAGCTATAAATTTAAATTTTCCTTGGAGTTTGGTATTTTGGTTATTTTACCTTTTAACTTGATATTTTCAAATTGGTATTCGATGCTTCTTTACTAAACACACTGAATTCAGAAGTAAGAACAAATATAGCAAGCTCAAAGTCATAACAATGTGTCCATGTCGGGTGCTATGTCATCAAGTAAAATGGAAAAGTATATGATGTATTACCAGAAGTTCATGACACAAAATCATTACACACACACACATGAAAAACCATAAGTGAAGAAAAAGTTTATATTCATGCCACATCAATATATTGTCATCCTAAATGGGCCCTTTATAGCTTGCTGTTTGGTGTGAGCCAATGCTCTGTGTTGAAGGCCGTACTTTGACCTATAATGGTTAACTTTTACAAATTGTGACTTGGATGGCGAGTTGTCTCATTGGCACTCATATCACATCTTCTTATATCTATTGAACATTCATTATCAATCTTTACACAATCTGAAATAATTTATTCTCAGGACCAAAAAATTGGAAAGCCAATAATACAAATTATTTGCAAGTTTAGAGGAATCGGAGAAGTTGAATATTGGTAGTTTATACGGTCTGTTGTACTGTTCGAGATTTTTGGTGATTTCTGCTACCGGTATCCTTTTTTGTATTCTTCAAAATCTGGAAACACTTCTAAAAAATAAAATGCTTCGCTGAGCGCAGCTTGATACGACCGCAGAGGTCGAACCCTGAACAGTTGGGGCAAATTTGGACACAATATTCAAGCTTGATACTGTCTGAATTTGGATTGTGATCAAATTTTTGACATAATATAGGTCTCTGACACAAAATAGATGTGGTCAAAGATCTTTAAAATCTATTGCGCAATACTGTGCAATTGAAGATTTCTTCTTGAAACTTTGCAAAAATTTGAAATTTGAAAAATTTTGAAGAAAATAAATTTGAAAAAAAATCCCCCAACTTTTGACCTCCCCCCTTTAGAGCAATTACCCCCAAACTCAATCCCAGCCTTCCCTTTGTAGTATGGAACCTTGTAGTACAATATTAGAGAGATCCATACACTTAAACCACAAGTTATTGTCTGGAACCTAGAAAAATGCTTGTTTTTGGCCCCTTTTTTGTCCCTATTTCCTGCATGTTTGGGGCAATTACCCCCAAACTGAATCCTAGTCTTCCCTTTGTGATATGGAATATTGTGGTACAATTTCAGAGAGATCCATACACTTACACACGACATCATACCATTATACAAAAAAAAAATTTGGCGGTCGTATAATGATGTTTTAATTGTGTTCTTCCATGGTCTGTTGTGATTTGCAATATCTCATTTTTTTCATAAAAAGGTTAGTTAAGATTCAGTTTTATAAATAGAGTTTTTTTAAGCATGTTAAGTGTAGAAGTCAATATTGCTCAAGTTAATTTTCCATATTAGCAATTCTAGATTCAGCATCTTAACTTGTATAGTGTTTCCCCCAAGCATGTTTAGCATGGATAGACACCATGCCATTTTTAAATGACGCCATGCCCTTTTTTTTGTTTTAATAAATGATGCCATGCCCTTTTTTTCACTTCTTTGGATGACACCATTGTCTTGAAAATGCCCTAAATAGAACCCTTTTCAAAAATAAAATTTCAAAATTTCATGCCTATCGGCCATTTCCGTTAAAATTGTAACCTGATTGTGTAACACTCAAGTTAAATACCTTGCCTTTGGCAATTTTATCACCTACTGCTAATTAGGGGACTTAAGATAATTAAACAAATACTAGATATTTAATACAGAATGAAAATGTCCGCATGTTAACCATTTGTTTATGTACAGCATGTACACCTGAAAAATTTTATTTAAGTAGACATAAAATTTAAATGAATTGTGAAACAATTTTAAAGGTATACATAGTTTTGACTAAATTGGTACACAAAGCTTTTGTTTCATAACCCTGAATATGAAATTTAAAGAAATTCGTATTTTGAACATAAACAAGATCACTTCCTGTTTTACTTCTTGTATTTAATTTATAATCCTCCTTTGTAGGAGCACTTAACAAATGCTTTTATTTTTAACTATTATGGAGAAAAAAAGTAACTGTTAATACCTTCTGCAATGCATGCAATGTATTATTGCATCAATATATCATCTCCTGTTCCACCTGTTATATTTTTAAAACTCCTTACTTAGGAGCACTTTGGTGTGCACTTAAAAAAAACTTTTTTTTGTCACAATAACACATACTATAATTTCTAAATAAGGTAAATATACGGTTAAAATACAACTAATGTTCCATAAAGTGATTATTGAACTGGTTAACCGTTATTTTTTTTGTTTTTTGCAGATTACTGTATGTGCCCTTTTGTTAATTTTCCATACACTCTAGGTGCCCTTTTTATAAATTTTTGCGCGCTCTAGATGCCCTTTTTCAATTAAGTTACCATGCCCTTTTTGTGTGATATGGGAAACTATTGTACGCCATTTCTTAATAAAATCCTAATATATCTGACCACCTGCCGAAAAAATTAATGGACAAATTAATGGTTTTCAATGAAATTTTTATAGATTTTTTTACCTTGACCTATCAGCTTCGTAATAACAAAAAATAACACATTAGATTGTAAATAAAATATAACGTTTACTATTCAAGTAGGTAATATTTTACACCTTCTAAAAGAAGAACTGTAAATTTAGACAATTCTTACAAACTGTTAAAAAGACTTACATTTTTAACTACTTCTAAACCTAATTGTTGTACATTGTCGATAAATGGTGCTTTACAACTAGAATATAACATTCTTTCTTTTATAGAACACTTATAGCCTGGCATTGAATATATGAATACTGAAAAGAAAAGAACAAATTCTATAGATATGCATGTAAATAATAAAAACAAAACAATGACAAATGTAAGAAGATAAACAATGTACATACATGATAAGGAATCAAAATACCTAAAATTTCCTTTATTTTCTCTTGTTAATTTTCATATTTTGCGCATGCATGAAGTTGTCATATAAACACAATATCCATGTTATAGGTACATTGTTGTCAAATATAATTTATACATGTAGCTTAAGCTTGTGCTAACTTTCCTATACCTAAACAATGATATCAAATTGTCAATTGGTTTTTACTTTGCAAGAAAATCCCCAATTTGTATCTACAACTAGAGGCTCTCAAAAGCCTGTGTCGCTCACCTATATCTACTATTGTTTTGGAAATCATGTAAAATAAGGTTAAAATCATAATTAATAGTATTAAATACCCTAATAATGATTGAGGCCGAGTTTGGTTTAATTTGGCCCAGTAGTTAAATTAAAAGCAGGTCATCCCATTGTAGTCTTACAATAGTTACTGAAGACCCCTTTTCATTATTTAAATAAGTTTTCAAGTTGTGACCATTTGAAATTGTTTTTTTTTAATTTTCCCTGAAACTTCTATAGTAAACCCCTATGTTCTATTTTTAGCCATGGTGGCCATGTTGGTTGGATGACAGGGTCATGGGATATATTTTTCAATCAAGATACCATATTGAAAATTGTGGCTAAGTTTAATTCTATTTGGCCCAGTAGATTAAGTGGAGAAGATTTTTTTAAAAGATAACAAAAATTAGAGCTGGAGCATGCTGTGCTACTACATGTTTCTTGTAACCATTTAATGAGACATCTGCCTAAAAACAAAAGATATTTTAGCCTCTCATTAACATAATCATCTTCAATGTTCTTCTAATAATTCAGTTATCTTCAGGGTCCCATAGTCATTTTGCTACCCATTATGACATTGTTTGGTGTTCAGTAGCTATGTTTAATGACAAACACAACAGAAACTATGATTACCGTATTTGGCCGTGTATAGTATGCAGTTGTGTATAATACGCATCCCCTTTTCATCCCTCCAAAATTGTTAAAAAAACTAAAAAAAAAAAAATTAATTAAAAAAAAAAAAAAAAAAAAAATGAAAAGTAAGAAAAAAATAGAAAGGTAAAAAAGACAATTAAAAAAAATAAAGTAAATAAAATATTTTTGATATTTTTTTTTTAAAAGTTAGTTCATTGTAGAGCTTGTGTCGCTCACCTTGGTCTATGTGCATATTCAACAAAGATCACTCTCCAAAATTGTAGACAAGAATAGAATTCATGACAAAAATCTGTGTTGATCTTGTATTGCTGATCATTTAGTCTGTTTAGTTTCTCTCTATCTTCTTTAGTTTTGCTCTAAACACATAAGACGGTAAAAAAATCCTAATTTAAGGGCAATCACTCCTATCAAGAGTGACAGTCTATTAACTATATCGGCAAATTTGACTTGTTTGTAGATTTTGACTTGCTGATCATTTTAGCTTATTCAAGTTTCTATCTATCTATTATAATTTTTAAGATATAAGGCAAAAATGAAAAAAAGAGGTAAAATTTGTCATTTAAGGGCAATAACTCCTACAAGAAGTAGTCTGACAGTTTTGACATATATGGACAATTGGTAGAGCTCAACATTCTGAACATTTTTGCTCCTGTTAGATTTTCTCTATTTTTAACAGTTTTCAAAATAAGACAAAAATTGCATTTTATCTCTATGTTCTATTTTTAGCCATGTCGGCCATCTTCGTTGGCAGGCTGGGTCATCGGTCACATTTTTAAAACTAAATACCCCAATGATGAAATTAAACCAAATTTGGCCCAGCAGTTTCAAAGGAGAAGATTTTTGTAAAAGTTATCAGACAATCAAAAATCTTCATTAAAGGGCAATAACTCCAATAAGGAGTTGTCGGAAGATTTCCTCCATCCATCTTAATAGTAGATATTGTCTTGCTGATCATTTTTGCTTATTTAAGTTTCTATTTATCTATTATAATTTTTTAGATATAAGGCAAAAAAGCAAAAAAATTGTCATCAAAGGGCAATAACTCTAATAATGAGTCGACTGATGATTTGGACCATGCAGACTTATTTGTAGAACTTGTCTTGCTGATCATTTTTGCAAGGTACAGTTTCTCTTTATCTATTATAGTTCAAGATAGTAGGCAAAAATGAAAAATGGTTGGCTAGCGGGGTCATCGGACACATTTTTTAAACTAAATACCCAAATGATGATTGTGGCGGAGTTTGGTTAAATTTGGCCCAGTAGTTTCAGAGGAGAAGATTTTTGTAAAATTTAACAGACGACGACGGACGCCAAGTGATGAGAAAAGCTCACTTGGCCCATTGGGCCAGGTGAGCTAAAAAGCCTTAAATAGGGACAATTAAACCAGGTATCTAATCTTCATTTATTTCTATTGAAAGATAATAATAATAAGATTGATTGTTCAATCAAACAATTTTAAAGTCACAAACTATTAACAGACGAATGGATTGACGAACAGACGCACAGACCGAAAAACATAATGCCCCTAGGTGGGGCATAAAAAAAAATATTTAAAATTAAAAACAAATAAATTGCTTCCCGGAGCGCAGCTAGTTACGACCGCAGAGGTCCAACCCTGAACAGTTGGGGCAAAAATGAACACAATAGTCGCACTTGATACAGGTCTGAATTTGGATTGTAATTAAATATTTGACACATAATAGGTTTCTGACACAATTTCCAATGGAGTTTGCAACCATAATTACCCATTTAAATACACCATAAAAGTTCTAAAATAGAAAATGACATATATAATCATGGCTAAAATTAATAGTCCTTAATCAGCATTTAAATAATAGTAACTTCTAAAAATAAATTGACAGCTAATCACCTCAAGACATTACAACATTTCTGTATACATAACTTAAAAGCAGTGTAAGGCAGGTAATCCAAACATAATATTGTACTTTTTTTAATTGTCCATTAACCAGGACACCCTTGTTTTTCCCCCTTTTATGCCCCTAATTCCTAAACGGTTGAGCTATGACCCCCAAAAGCCAATCCTAACCATCCCTTTGTGGTATGGAAACTTCTGGTATAATTTCAGAGAGATCCATACACCGTTCCACAAGTTATTGTCTGGAAACTAGAAAAATGCTTATTTGGGCCCCTTTTTGGCCCCAAATTCCTAAACTGTTAGGACCATAACCCCAAAATCAATCCTAACCTTCCTTTTGTGGTTATAAACCTTGTGTTTAAATTTCATAGATTTCTATTTACATTTACTAAAGATTTTATGGTCGGAAACCAAATGTCTTCGGACTACTCTGGCGATGAGGACAACGACGTGATACTTATATATGACCGCAAATTTTTTTGCGGTCGTATAAAATCTGCAAAATTTCCTTAAAATTACCAATTCAGGGGCAGAAACCCAACAACCGGTTGTCTGATTCGTCTGAAAATTTCAGGGCAGATAGATCTAAACCTGATGAACTTTTTTACCAAATGTTAGATTTGCTCTAAATGCTTTAGTTTCAGAAATATAAGCCAATAAAATGCTCCACAGGCGCAGCTTGATACGACCGCAGAGGTCCAACCCTGAATAGTTGGGGCAAGTATGGACACAACATTCAAGCTTGATACAGCTCTGAATTTGGATTGTGATTAAATATTTGACACAGCATAGGTTTCTGACACAGAATGAATGTGGTCTAAGAACTTAAAAATTTTAAATTGAACATTCACCTATTATGGTCCAATATCCAAAATCTAAATAATGGTTAGATTCAGCATATCAAAGAACCCCAAGAGTTCAATTTTGATGAAATCAAACAAAGTTTAATTTTGGACCTTTTGACCTCAATGTGGACAAAGTTGATAACGGGCCCAAAAATCAAAAATCTAAATACATGGTTAGATTCAGCATATCAAAGAACCCCATATATTCAATTTTGTTGAAATCAAACAAAGTTTAATTTTGGACCCGGATTTGGACCAACTTGAAAACTGGGCCCATAATCAAAAATCTAAATACATGTTTAGATTCAGCATATCAAAGAACCCTATGAATTCAATTTTGTTAAAATCAAACTAAGTTTAATTTTGGACCCTTTGGACCTTAATGTAGACCAATTTGAAAACGGACCAAAAATTAAGAATCAAATACACGGTTAGATTCGCATATCAAAGAACCCCAATAATTCAATTTTCGATGAAATCAAACAAAAGTTTCATTTTGGACCCTTTTGACCTCAATGTGGAAAAATTGATAACAGGGCCCAAAATCAAAAATCTAAATACATGGTTAGATTCAGCATATCAAAGAACCCCATATATTCAATTTTGTTCAAATCAAACAAAGTTTAATTTTGGACCCGATTTGGACCAACTTGAAAACTGGGCCCATAATCAAAAATCTAAATACATGTTTAGATTCAGCATATCAAAGAACCCTAAGAATTCAATTTTGTTAAAATCAAACTAAGTTTATTTTGGACCCTTTGGACCTTAATGTAGACCAATTTGAAAACGGGACCAAAAATTAAGAATCTAAATACACGGTTAGATTCGCATATCAAAGAACCCCAATAATTCAATTTTGATGAAATCAAACAAAGTTTAATTTTGGACCCTTTGGACCTCAATGTGGACCAATTTAAAACGGGGCCCAAAATCCAAAAACATAATACACGATTA